>VWYI01033451.1:175412-287620 GCA_013399455.1 Anthoscopus minutus
TGTCGTGAGTGGGGGGGTGGATTCTTATGATAAAAATTCATACCCACATTTCAAAGACCTAACAGTGTTGGAAGGTGTACAGTAGATCATGTCCAGAGTACTTCATGCAAAAATATCAATCAAGAATTGTTGGTGCTTTCAGTCAGGGTTGCTTACATTGGTGATTCATGTGGGAAGCCACTGATAACAATGACGACAACAACAACAACAACAACATCAATCTCTGCCACAAAAATGTAGACAGTACGCTTGGATCTTTGGGTTGAGAAGTACAGTGACTTTGCACAGGAATTGCACACACCCCATCTACTGGCTTTTCAGAAGACTGAGAATTTTAACAGCAGCAAGGCAAGTTTACTTTGCATTGGAATTATTTACCGAGCAATGCCTGTGAGGTTAGTGCCTGATGAAGGTACAGGCAACCATTACCTATCCCAGGAAAATCACAAAGCAATCCAGAACTGGCAAAACTGTTCAGAGCCTACAATGGTAGAAATACAGGTCACAGGCTAAAAAAAGTAACCCAAATCATCACAGCACCTTGTACATTGTGACAGAAACCTAGTAAAGAATCAGAGAAAATTTTCCAGCTGACAAAGGGAACGGTTATGCTAAGTGCCTGCTGTGAGGCCTGCCTTGCTGCCCAGGGGCAGGGGTAACATCCAGCAGAACAGATAAAGGCAGCAAACATACACCCACAGCAGAGACTGCAGTCAGTGCTACTGCTGTGCCATCTCTGCAGCATCCAGGGAGCACAGTCATTGTAATTTTTAATTCAAGAAAATTGCATGCAACATCATTAGAAGAATTCAAAACAAACTTCAGTCACTGAGTCAGAAATGGAATTCAAGTTACGCTCTGTCAATCAGGATATTTGGCAAATCAAAGACTCTGCTCAGCCCTGCTGAAAGCTTCCCAAAGACAGTGCAATCTCCCACTCCTCTAATAATCTGCAGTGCCTTCCTAGCCGATGGCAAAAGTACTGAAAGTAAATCCAGCACTAACAGCAGCTGAACACTGATAGTTTTGCCATTGGAATGCCAAGTTCTGACACTTCTTTTCCTGACAAATTGGTAAAGTTAATATAGCCACACCAGTGTTACCAGTCAGAGTCTGCCTGTTCATTTCCTAACTCCATAGTTGCGGGCAAGGGCCCACAGAAGGGGCCAAGAGCCACCACAATGTCAATCTATGGTCTTAGGAGACTAAATACATTTAAATCTGTAAATACAGTCTTTATAGGAAACTTGCATCAACAGGTAGGCTGTTGCTGGCAGTTGTGTGAAATATATGGTGGTCCATGATAATAGATTAGGGGGATTTTCAATGCCTCTTCACTTTTCACCCTGGATTTCAAATTAATTTCTTTAGGAAGCATTTAGTACTAATATACTTGTCATATGTATACTATATGCCTTGTCACACAGATGTGTAATGGACATGATTTTTAGTAAAAGCCAAAGTCACAGAAATTTTGTTTGCATATAGGGTCAGAGATGTTTTGAAAATAGACTTTTCAGTTATTGATGAAGTTTAGATGTCCTCAGTGTTACAGAAATAAAATTATGTTTTTCCTTCACTTGCTACTATTCTCCTCACAGACCAAAGCCTGCTCTTGCATCCAGTGTGACTTCAGCCGAGTGGACTGGGATCAGAGCAATGTAATGCATTAAATGCCCAGTTTTCAAACAACAGTTCAAGTTTTGTTTTAAAATGCTGTCTTTAATTAAAGCATTTTAAATCAACTGTTTGATAACAGGCTACTGTTGCTGCTCACCCCTTCTTTCCATTTTCTGTGTGAAAGTTGTGAAGGTACAGTACCATTTAAAGGTGTACACCAGCCACGGAGAGTACAGAGATGTGAAACTGGTATTTGTGTTTTGTCAGTACGTGTGTCCCCACAAAGCTGTGATCACTTTCAGCAGCTCAAAGCAATTTAGATCTTTGCTTGTTTGTGTGCCAGGTAATCTTAAAAGAGCTGCAGAACTCTCTCTTCTAAGCATTAAGATCTCGGTAACTTCAACTATATAAATGCCCCAAATTAAAACAGCATATTCATCAATTTCTAGGAATACACCACAGTTTGGATGACACATTATTCCAGTGTTCAGTTTCTTCAGGACCTGAAGGCATCCTAGAAGTCCTAAAACTCAGCCTTTCTTCAGCTCCAACTGGAGCCAGACCAAGCATTCAGCAATGGCACCAGACCCACTGCAGCGGCAGACCATTTCAAAAAGTAAGCCATGAGCTGGGGAGGTGTTTTCAGGAGCCCTTGCAGAAGGCACCTCTGCCAACAAGGTTCAACGAGGTTTCTGCTGGTGACTTGAGAAGACATATTGAATGTCAATTGGCACGTTTATCTTCTTTAAACACCGAGCTTCCTTTCTAACGTCTAATAGGGCAGATTACTCATTTAATACTAATGGAAACTGATCAAAAGACCCTAGATTATTTGGTTGGCTTACCTTAAAACCTTTTCCTGTTTCAGTTTCCATGCGAAGTATATAAAAACAGTATTCCTATGAATGGAGAGCCTATCAACTAATCATTTAAGGAAATGAGGAAAACTATCTTTAAAACTGGGTTGTGGATAAAAATGTCAAAAAACCTCCCAGACCAACTAAAGGACCCACTCCATGAATTTTCACAAGGACTACTTTGGAAAATAAAATTTAGAGAAGGCCTAGAGAATGGCCTACATAAGGCCATTTGAAAATTCTATTCCTTATCTACAAAAAGCAATTTCTTCTCAGTTGTGATCATGTTTGTTTAGGGACAAAAGTAGCCGGCAAACTAGCATTAAAAAAAAGGAACAAGTAAACACTGGCATTTTAAGCATTGTCTCTAAGTGGAGATAAACAGCAGTGGTCAAGTAACAACTGACCAGCTCTCTTTCCATACCTGTGTGAAGGGGTGCTTGCTGGGAACAAGCTGGACCAAGGGTGTCAATCCATTTAAATGCAGAAATGCTTTCATGATTTCAAGGCAGAGCAAATATTTCTTTTTGTCTGCACTTTTTACAAGACATGAACAGTAACTTCAGAACAGAACACAGATGCCTGTTAACAAAGCCAACAACAATTACTGCTATGTCTAAGAATCAACAAAAAAACCACCAGTGTATTCCAAAGGCATTCGCTCACAAAGCAAACTCACTCCACACAAGCCCAAGCACAGAAACGTGATAGTATCTCATGATTTATGCTCTCTCAGCAGGTTGTACCGGGTCCCCCAGATTCCATGCTTGCCTTTGAAAGCAATTAAGTTTCTAGCACTTCTGGGAGCGACAAAAGCTCTCACTGTGAAAACCTGCATGCTGCACTCGTGCTGAGTCTGCAACTCGGCAGACTGAAACAAAAGCATCACAAGAGGTGTGAACTTCCTCCAATTAACTCATCTGGGAGCATTAATATGTAAAAGGCCATCTCTAAACTTTGAAGCTATTTCTAAATCATGTGTTTGTCCAGTGCCCAAAGAGTCAGCTGCTGCTGTGATGTGGAGGAGAACATCTGCAAAGCCCCTCTCAGCCTGGAAAGAAAAATCCCTTTTCTTACCAGCCTGCACACAGGAAACTTTACAAGTTCAAGTAACATGAACTATTCTAATTGCTCACAAGACAGAGTACCCTTACTTACATAAAAGCACGTCCAGACACCTCGATGAAACCTGGGTCCTGCTGTGCTATGCACTGTACAAACACCTGCTCCATGGAGTTTACAACTTGCACAGAGTAAACTGTACCTAAGGGAAGACAAGGCGAGAAGCACATGTAGAGAAGTAATCAACAGGCATTTCACACAACTAGTGCGTGAATTCTGCTTGTGAATTATTATAGTACAGGAATGCTGCCTGATCAAAAAATAGATCTGTGATATGTCCCTGGCTGAATAAAACAAACAAAATAGCAGCAAAGTCAAACTATTAAACATCCTGGCCCCAGCAACAAAAGCCCAAATGCTGTTCAAAAACCAGACTGCCTGGACAAGGCACAACATCTTTTACCTCCTCAAGATAGAAAAAAAGCCAAAGCCATTTCCCATCGCTGCTTTAATTCTACCTGTACTGCAGGAGAGCGACCTTGCGAAGCCAGAGCAGGCGCGACAAACACGGCAGCTGCGCGCACAGCCGGGCGATGCCACCGGGCAGCCCGAGTACACCAGGGAGGGTAACTCCTTCCAGGCAGGGTGGTGATGGTGACCCACCTCTTGTTTATAGCAAGGCACCCTGGCCTGAGGCCTCAGCCAAGGGCAGTTACTCAGAGATTGCTCTTACACGTGAAGGTCATGTAATTTACTCTGTGGCAAAGAAACTTGCCAAGACCAACATTTTTTTCGCATCAACTCATTTTTTCACCTTAGACTCTGTATGTGTGGGTTAATCCTCATAACTCCAAATGAAATCAGCTGGAGTGATGCATACTCAGCGCCCAGTATTCTGTAATTTTATTTTTTACTTATCAGTGTACTTGTTTCCTCTGTCATACAGTAAGACACCCAATTCTGTGCAAATAAATTAATTTCAAATAGTATCATTTTCAAAATTATTTAAGCCTAGTTATGAGAGTTAACCTGGCTCTATTTCCTTCTGACAACATCTGCGGTTTTATAACTTTAGATTTTGTACCTCTCACTCACCTGTTACAAAACAAGAACTTAAAAATTCAGAGAAATTATTTATCAGGGAGATCTCCAAAAAATGACCAACCATGATTTTCTACCATGATTTAGAAGTACATTTCCCGCTCTTATCTCCTTCGCCTAAATTTGCAATCATCTTTAAGTACCAGAGGTAAGCACTTTTGGAGACAGAAATGTGCTTAAAGACACATAAAGGCAAGAGCATAAGATGCTTCAATGTCCCCTATGCCCTCTTTAAAGTGCTTAACATCTTAGGACAAAAGGTATGAGCAACTGTGAGCTTGGTCACAAATAGTTGATTACACACACAAACATATACAGGCATATACAGAATTGTTAAGCCACGAGCTAGAAGGCAAGGAAATACCAGAAATGTGGCCAATTGTGTAACATTTAATCTTTATTCTTAATTTTGTGATCACACAGTGGTTTTTTTCCACACAGTACCATTCATGGTATAGTAAAGCTATTACTATAGCTTTCGATATTACTGAATAAGCGATCCTCAGTTTGCTTCATTCTCAGTATTAAAAATGGCCCTAAACACTATGCTTTAAAGACAGAACAACTATTTCCTTCTAGGTTATTTTCTGGCTGTCACCATATTACCTAACTGCCTGATTTGCTAAAATTAGCACATGTTCACAACACCCCGGTGAGAAGGGTTTTTTTCTCCCATCACAGAGACAGAACTGAGACTCAGAGAGACTGAGACTGTGGACAAAGGTCCCTTCCAAACCCAGCTATGCTGCTTGATGAGATTTTCCTCCCACACATGTGCTCAGCACCAGCTGCCCCTCTTCCTGTGCTGACTGTCTCCCTTCAGAAGTGCTAGCAGTCTGGTGTAAAAGCGTTTTGTAATCCATTATGGTGAAAATAAACTGGAGCAGCTACAAACTACTCTTTGGGCTCTTCTATGCTAACCCAGTTTTGCCTTCAACCAGCTACGGAGCACTCACCAAAGAAGGTCCCTTCCAAGGGGAGGTGCAGTGAGCATATGGGGAAGCTTGTGCTGACAGAGGCAGACCCAAGAGAGGGAACCTACACTGGTCAAAATCATTACGAGGGCTGAAACTTTTAAATGAAAACAGACCTCTTCTATTGAAGGAACAGAGATAACTGCAAGCTATCAAGGATCTCATGTGAACCAAAGCTGTAGCATTAAGATGCCCAGTTTGCTGTCACAGATTCATGCTGACAGCACAAGGGACAGCAAGATTAAGGTGTGGGAGCAGGTGGAAAGACATGCATTCACATGAGGTGCTACTGCCAGCAACACACTTGTTGCATCCTCTTGATGGAGATTGCTTCTCCACCACTGAGCTGCTTGAACAAACTGTATGAACACTCATCCACTTCAAGTGTGAAGTTAGACACTTTGAACAGACTTAGCAGCTGTTCAAGCTAAACTGTGCATTTTCACACCAGGGTTTTTGCACTGATGCAGAGGGACAAGATTGCATGAGTCAGTCTGCTGTCTCAGTAGGGCTGTGAGGCTGCATCAAGCATTTGGGCTTCAACAAACAACCATAGGTGAAATGATCCTGTATCTTCACACCAGACGGGAAAAACTGTATCCAAATGCAGCCTCAGGAATCACAAACTCTATACCAATGTACAGAACAGAGATTTCCCTTTTCTGTGGCTTAAGTTCTGCTGCTTTCCTCCTCAGACTCTATGCCAGCTTCCTCTCAGTTCCTCATCTTAATCCCAAACACATCACACAATACACCCTGACAGTCTCACCAGCCCCAAAATGCTGTCCCCACACTTGGTGCTTTTGGCCTTAACTGCTCCCACTCTCCTGATTCAGACAGGAATAGTAGTTCCTCACTACTACTCCTGAGCACATCCTCCACAGCTTGTGTTCTCTCTTCCTTTCTTTCCTTCTGCTGCACCCTGTCTGGGTAAACAACAGCTTTGCTGAAAACATGGGAGGACAATCTTTGTCTCCTGTATGCCTAGGACCACAGCACTCCTCAGGAGACTGACCTCCTGAAATATCAAAGCAAGTTTAGTTCTAACATACAGCATATTCAATGCTACCTAACCAGCTCCTGCCGTATGGGTACAAAATGAGAGATATCAGAGTTTATATACTGACTGATTATGGGCAAGTTTTGCTGCAAATGAGAAGGCAAATCCCTAATATTGGGGCAACTCTACAACCAAATTTCAAATATTCACCCCCAAATGTGAAGGTGCTACACAGGTTCTCAAATGAAACAGCTGACCTATTTTTTGAAAAGGTACAAAAATGCTGAGTTTTGTATCTTGTTCTCAAGACAACCTGAATCATTCATGCTGAAATGTAAAAAGAAAGAAAAATCAACACTAAACTGCCACTGATTTTGGAAAAAAAGTCACTTTAAAAGGTTATCCTGAAAAAATCCTGAATGGTGTGCACGGCTGACTGTAGGCATTCAATCTGCTTTTCTTACACTACTTGTGATTTCCTGCAGCTATTACTGAGAAAGTCCCTTAAACAAATCCATGATGTAGAATGAAAATGAAAGATTATAGGCTCCAGTGATGTCTGGACATACCTCAACAGGAGAACTACAGACTATAATAAAGATGCCTGTTAGTGAGGCAATAGATAGCTAATGCACAAGACAAGAAAACACTGTGTGCAGTGAATTTTTGATTCAGATATGCAAGAGACAGGAAATCTAAGTGTCATAGTAACAGCCTGTTTACAAAAATTAGGAGGAAATGTTGGTTTCTATAGACACAAACATTGATATTGACACTTGAATCAAACAACTGTTCTTATGTCTGAAAGCAAGGTCAATCTATGATCATTGCAGTTCAGCAAAGAAAGATGGCAAGAAAATCTTGTTGATACCTCACCTTCACCATCTAAGAGTCAGGTGACTTGGCTACAAGAAAACAAATAAAATTTCTTTAAACCAAACCTTAAGTTCTTTCATGTAGCTTTTCAGAAGATGACTCTAATGTGAAAGTTTGTGGTTTTTGCTCCAGCAGCCAGGTGGGCTGGATTTTGATCCACTATGCAAATTACTCAAGTGTTTTTTATTTTCTGGGGTGCCAGCTACACTCCTGAACCCCCTGCAAAGAGAACCACCACCACTGCTGAGCCTCACAAGAAAACAGCAGCCGAGTATGAAACATTTTTTCCTCAAAGATGACTACCACCCAGTTTTATAGCATGACAAGAGAGGAGTTGTAAAGTCACTGTCTCCTTGAGTAACTCTTTTGAAATAGAGGCAGAAAGTCTAACTAGAAAGTTAGACCAATTTTATTGAAAGAGGCAGGCAGGAAGATTCTACCATGGAACATTTCAGATCTGGGCTTTGCAGAGCATCTTTTCAACACTGATGCTAAACCTCTCTGATTTTAAGGAAGATGTACAAGCAGAGAAAGAAAAAACCCTGCAAAATAGGTCTCACTTAGATGGGATCCCTCCCTTTGCTGGATGGGACCTTCCTAAAGGACAAACTTGACTTGCAGACCTTGGTGTTTCCTACTTATTCTCCTCCCCAAAATGAGAGGCTAGGCATGGGATTGCAGGGGTGATTTAAAAAACAGAGGTCTTAAAGAGCAGCAGGCAGTCAGACTCCAAATGCAGGGGTGGAGAGAAGCTACAGATGGGCTGATCTCTCAGGCACTCCACTGGAAACCAGGGAGCTGGGAACAGGTCTTCAAAGGGACTTAAAACACTGCTGAGACTTTCTGAAAACCTCCTAAGATAAAAGTCAAGAATCTAACCTCATCACACTGTATGACACAAACTCTGTCCTGTTCAGGTGTCTTCAAACATCACAAACCCCACATATTTCTAGCAGTAAATATAGAAGCACCTGACTTTTGCTGCCCATAATAAACTACATCTACACTGGGAGAATCTGAAGCATTACTGCCATATCTTCATAACCATGATGAGAGCTGTAGCACAAAGAAAGCCTGTGTGGCTTTTTTATCCCATACAGAGCTCTAAGTGCTGACTTTTGTATTAAGCTGGACTTCGGGGCTCTCACCTATCTGAATCAAAAAGAACCAAACAAACAAGCTCTGCAAACATGGTCTTGTCTTCTGCATTCATCTATTACATGGACCACATTGAACATTTTTTCCCTCTGAACAGGTAAATATAAATGGGGAAAAACCAAAATGCATATATCAGTATGAGGCGTTCATGGCAATCCTAAAGAGTCAGGCAAGACCAAAAAAGCAGCAAAGAAAAATGAAACCCTCCTCCAAGCAGAGATGAAATGAAACTAATACAAAGAGTGTTCTACTATCCTCATGGTGAGCGCTCTGACTGGAGAGCTCCCTTCCTCCATCTGGTGAATGTATCTTGACTAGAGCAAGAGTAACACAGCACAAGAGAATGTAGCCGCAACCTGATGTGAGTGCCAGGCTGAGCAAAGGGTTCAGCCAAATTCTCTCACTTTCAAGCAGCACTGCTGCAAGAAGCAGCATACCACGTCCAAATATATACTTATCTTCTGAAAATGTGTAACTGCTCAGACAAGGCAGAGATGTGAACAGACTGATATTTATTTAATGGGCATACAGGAGTTAATTTTGATTCATAGCAATTTTGAATACTCGATCTAATAACATCCACATCCCTTAGTGTCAGGAACTGAAGTCAGAGGTTGAGGCAGATAAGCAGTAACAACTCGGTCTCCATGTCTTAAAAAACATCTTGATTTTCCTTTGAGTCTTCCAGGAAAATCAGATATACAGATCTCTCATCCTCACAATTCATCACTCTCTAGACTACGCAACAAGTCCCCATAATGTTCCACTTTGGCAGAGCAGTGAACAGATGTGGAAAAAAAATCACTCACTAGTGAAGAAATTCAGGGCAAGAAAATAAACAAGAATTAACTGGTCTGTGTACAGACCTCTTCACAGTTTTATGAAGAATGTTAGGAAGCAGAGGATACATGCTCTGATTTCAGAGACCCAGTTCCTCAACTGCAAAATGAAAAATGTCATCTATCAAGGGGTGTGAGGTAGATTTCCAGCACCATAATTCACCATAATTCACCGGTGCTTTGGTGCAAATCTACATGAGTTTTTCTAGGTTGAAGAGCTATAGCAACTAACATCAAAGAAAGTGTCTCCCTGTATGTAAAGAAATACAGTTATATAAGGTTCAGAGGGTTATAGACTTGCCACAACAGACACCCTAAAATATCAGTAAGTTTGGAATGGATATCTCAAGGGACAGCCTACCCAGCATGTCTGAAACACTCACAGGGCAGAGGAGCAAAGGGCTCTGAAGACAAGGGAGGTTTCCTGGAGCAAGAACGAGTGAGCATCTGGCAAAAGCATCCTTGAGCTTGAGATCACAGTGGATGCATTACAGTAGAGGTTTGGGCTTTTCCGCTCTCCCAGATAATCTGGAGCAACCTTGAACAAGAAATCTTGTCTCTACTCAGACATAGAACACAGGTAAGAAGAGCCATGTACAAACTCCCTGGAAAAGGAGGGAAAAGTAGCCCAGGGTTTAACCTCCACTTCCATGCTGTGAAACAGCTTTTAAAATCTGTAGAGAGGAGAGAGATTTGGGACAAATGGCTTGATTTATTACTCATGACTTTGCTAGAGGTTTGGGTTTTTTTCAACATCCTAGTCAGCAAAGAGAGAGAAAAAGAGAGAAAAATAGTTAATGTGAAGAGTCATCTGAAGGTCTAAATCTCCTGACAATTCCTGTCTAAACTTGGAGAGCAAGGCAGTAGCTGATGGAGAAATGAGAAAATAAAAAGGAATTTGCATCAAGTGAAAGTTTCATGGACAAGCACTGTCACTTCATTTTGTTTTGAAACAACAAAACAATTTGACTAAGTGCAGAAGCAAAATGCAGGCGGTGTGCTGCAGGTTGACCAGTTGGATTGTAGAAGCTGATACACAGACTGAAGTCTGCTCCAGAGCCGCAGAGCAAATTTCACTCTGAGCAGTACTGTAGAGGGAGAAAGCATTCAGTGATGTGCCACTGTCTCTGAATGTATAACGGCTCCAAGTCAAGGATGCGAGTTAGCTGAGGTAACTGAGCTGTGACCACGCTGAAGAAATGGGAGCAGAGAGAGCAAATGAATGACAAAAGAATGAAAGAGCAAAATTTAAAAAAAATGGGGAAGGGTGGTAAGAAGAAAGGTGATCTATAGGATAAACCAGTTGCAAATGATTTGGCAAATTTATGAAGTCAACCCTCAGCGTCACTGATCTCTTATGAGCCTGTCCTTCAGCCTTTCTGTACCTCATCTGCAGTATTATGCCAGTGGCAGCCAGTAGCAGGAAGCACAGCTGTAGGAGTTGGGCCGAGGTAGAGGAACTCCTCTGATTAGTGAGAAAGCTCAAGGAAGAGTAGGTTGAGGACCATCAGCGAGAGATAGAATACTGAAACTGCACCCCACCTACCTGCCCTGGGACAGGCCCAGCAGGCAGACAGGATACATGATACAGAAGATTCGTTGGCCTCTCTCCACCTGGCTGAACACAGTCACATTAGGGACAGGGGGCAATGGTGACAAAGTTCCTGCCGGGCACAGCACACACATTCCGTATGCGACTGCCCCACTTTCCCAGGTGCCCTGGCTTAACAGGAATGGGGCTATCCAGTGGAACCAAACAACAACAAGGAGGATAATGGTTCATCTGTTGGGGCCAGTTCTGTTTAATGTCTTTATCTATGATCTGGACAAGGGGACTGAATGCACCCTCAGTCAATCTGCAGATGACACCAAGCTGGGTGGGAGTATTAATCTGCTGGAGGGTAGAAAGGCTCTGCAGAGGGATCTAGACAGGCTGAATCAATGGGCTGAAGCCAGTTCTGTAAAGTTCAACCAGCAAAGTGCCAGATCTGCACTCAGGTCACAACAAGTCCATGCAATGTTACAGGCCTCGGACAGTGGCTGGAAAGCTACCCAGTGGAAAAGGAACTAGGACTGCTGGCCAGCAGCTGGCTGAACATGGGTCAGTGTGTGCCCAGGTGACCAATAAATCCAATGGCATCCTGGCCTGTATCAGGAACAGTGTGGCCAGCAGGAGCAGGGCAGTGATTGTCCCCCTGGACTCAGCACTGGTGAGGCCACACCTCGAGTGCTGTGTTTGGTTTTGGGCCTCCCTACACTGAGGGGCTAGAGAATGTCCAGAGAATGGAAACAGAGCTGGGGAAAGCTCTGAAGCACAAGTCTAATGATGCTGAGGAAGCTGGAGTTATTTAGCCTGGAGAAAAGGAGGCTCATGGAGGACCTTATCACTCTCTACAACTGCCTGAAAGGGTGTCATAGCCAGGTAGGGGCTGAGCTTTTCTCCCAGGTAACAAGTGACAGGACGAGGAAAAGGTGTCAAGCTGTGTCAGGGGAGGTTTAGACTGGATATTAGGAAAAATTTCTTCATGGAAAGAGTTACAGAGCATGGGAACAGTCTGCCTAGAGAAGTGGTTGAGTCACCATCCCCAGAGGTATTTAAAAAACACACAGATGTGGCACTTAAGAACGTGGTTTAGTGGTGTCCTAGGTTAGGTTAACAGTTGGTCTCAATGGTTTAGAACCTTTCCAACAGTAATGATTCTGTTACTCTAAACATGAGGGAGGGCAGTTGCCCAGCTCATGCAAAGCTGTGGTAATGAAACCATAGAGGAGAGCCGATCTCATGGATCAGTGAAGAAGGGTTCCCCACACTGGAACCTCTGCTTGCCAAAGAAACCTAATTTTTAAAGTGGTTGCACCCTTCTACAGAAGCTTGCTAAAAATTAAGACCCATGGTTAATCCCTGAGGCAGAGGGTGTATGAGAGGTTTTCTGGTTTCTTTGGATTACAGTATTAAAGTAATTAATTCCTTTTCATGACTTTCTCACAATTTCAACTATCCACATCTAGATTTAGTGTCCGTTTAGAAAGAAATACTACTGAAGAGACCACATCCATCAGAGTTCTTATTTCACTCCTCTGAAACTTGAAATTCTCACTAAGACATAGCATGAAGGATTTTCAAGCACAAGATCCTTTGAACATTAAGAATCAGACATCTTAACTGCTTTTAGCAGACTATAAGATCTCACACAATAGGAGTCCCCTGGACATTTGACCGTATTATATTAAGCAAATACTGTGGGAAAACAGAAGACCTGAAAAGTCCATTAAACAGGAAAGTGCATCTCAGCAATAGAAAATACATGCTCATAGAACTCAGAAAAATAAATTCTTGCCTGCAATATTCATTAGTTTCAAACACAAGCTACCAGAGAAAAGTCTGGCTCAGAGAAAAGGGGGAAATATAGATTCTGACTGAGCTATGCCTCTATGATTTCCTAAGATCAATTCACTGCAGTAATTAATTAGACAGATCACTCTTTTGTAGTCTTCTTTATTAGGTCACAAATCCATGCAAATTATTAATTTCTTCCACTACTTTTAGTAATGATCTGCTTAAGAAGTTGTCTTTGCTAAGTTCTTCAGTTTAATACTTATCTTGCAAATGTGCCAGTTGACTAAGAAGAGAGGAACAAAAGAATAAAAAAAAATTCTGACACAAACCAGCAAATGTTAGGCCAAAAGAAGAAAATACTAACAGTAGAACCAAAAATACTCTTCAACCATTTGTCTTTTTAAACCTGTTTTTTCTCCTTAGGATCCATGCTTCTCATAACTGACTGTTTCTTATGCTTTTACTGGGGTCTTTCAGAACCTCTTTCCATGCAAAGAAAAATATTTCTTTTTCTCTATCACATTATTAACAACCATAGCAAGTGGTTTTACTTCTTTTAGCTCCATGACTTTCTTGAGTTTTGCCTACTGTTTATCTAGATGCAAAAGCTGGTCGTCAATGTTTGTCACTTTTCTCTTTTATTAAGTATTTAAATGAAAAGTGATGCTATTTCTTACTCAAATGTAAATTTAAGCCATCTCTGCTCGGAACTAGGGAGGAACTAGGCTTTCCCATTGGCAAAACTTCACCATATATTCTCTTCCCATCTACCAGCATTTCTCCTATCACATACACCTTTACTCTTTCTTTTTTTAAAAATGTGTGACTGGTTATCAAACCAAATATTTTCCTTAGGCTCATAAAAGTCAGGTTTTATACTATCCTAATGTGAACAGCAATGATGACCAAAGCAAAAAAGCAACAAAACCATCAAAAGTCACCTGTCAAAACAGAAATATGTGACTGCTGGTAAAATTCAAGATACACTGTATCATTTGTGACATGCTGGCGTTTTGTTGTAGTTCTTCCTCCCCAATAGTTAACAGACAACAGTTTAGTTTTAAAACAAGGGCATTTTATAATCAGTGAACCATCCATGCTACTCGACCATTTGATCTGTCTCAAGGTCACTGGCTTCAGTATCTGGGTAAGAATTACATCATCTATCCTACTATAGGATGGCAATTACATCATTGATCAATACTTGAAATCTTAGTGTGACCAACAAAATCACGTTAGGTATGAGTTACTGCTGGGCAGATACCACAAAATGAAAGTCCTGTTTGCTTCAATCCACATCCCCATTAAGACTAAATTATAAAACTATCAGCTCTCTTATTTGTAGCACAGTGCAAGCTGAGAGCTAAGCAAAGATGGAGTAGGGAAGGTGCCACAGTAGCATGTCTTTTGCAAAGGCATAGAAGATCATCTTTGCTTTGAAGAGCTTACAGCAGCCTGAAGTGACAAAAGCAATGGAGGGTGGAGGAAAGATGTGTAAGCAGATGGCAGCAGACCATGTTATTTTTAAGCCTTTAGTGGCAATGCAGTTTGAGGTAGTCAAACTACCTCATGTTCATCTTCAACAGCAGTAAGTGTTTTAAGCTATTTTAGTTCCCTCTTGCCTTGAAGCAGACCTGGAGCAAGCAAGCAGCAAGCTCCTGTGTCCCAGTGGAAGATGCACGTGCCTGAGTCTTCTGCTCCCCTGCAGCTGGTTTGGCAGTGAAACGTAGGGCTCTGCATTCCATGGGAAAAGATCAGCTGAATGAAAGGAGCATGAAGGAAGATCTGCAGGAAGTGGATAAAGAAGATCCAGTTACGAGTGAAGTTGAGTCAAAGAGGCTCAGGGAAGAGAGGAAAGCTAGATCAAACAACAAATCAGCTTAGGGTAGAGATTTATATGCAGTTTGGATTCACAGTTTGTCTTCTGGCTGCTTTTGCCACTGTGCCTCTTCTGGCTCAAGTCTCCATGAAGGGACAACTCCCTCGATGTCCCTTACAGGAACCAGCTGAAGAGGAGTAGCTTGCTTTGCTCACCTTTGCTCATGCAGGGCTCAAGCAGCCCTCAGGGTAACCTGAGAGCCCCACTAAGATGTGTTCAGCAAATATCTACAGTAAGATTCAACAGAGGGTGGTACTCACACATGGGGGTGGATGTATAACATACAGCAGTACCTGGAGGCACTGACCTACCTGGCTTCTGTACTGGCATACAGTGAATGAGAGCTCCCATCTCAAACACACAATAGGAGAAGCAATACACAGAATAGGAGTCCCAGGGAGAGAGAATACTAAGCCAACATCTTCACCCCAGATACACTAAATTAGGTACCAATCCATATTTTGGGACCTAAATAGCTGGCCTCCTTCACAGCAGTGCTGTGTGCACCCAGAGGCCCATTAAAATGAAGTAGAGGGTTGCAGGAGACTTGCCTGCTCTGAAAATCAGGCTGAGACTAACCAGATTTGATAGCTCTGACTTTAACAGATATAACTGTGAAAGAAAGACAAGACTAGCACCAGCAGGAAAATAATATGAGGTTTCTAAAACACAAATTAAATGCTGAATCTTGCAAATACATACACTGCAGCTACACGTCCTGTAGCACCTCTAAGGGCAAAAACTGCCTTGGTCATTTAAAATGATGGCTTTTAAAACACTTGATTTTGCAGGGTGTAGGTTTCCTGAAGGACAGGCAACCTCCTCTGTCTTCTACTGTCAGATATACACAGTGGATATTCAGTGCCTATCACTCTGTCTTATAGAGATACAGCATGGTTGTCTTTAACGCAAGAAGTCAGTAAAAACATGACATCTGAGAAGATAGCACAGTGAACTCACCTTAAAGAGGAAGTTTTTATTTCAGGTTAGGGCAAGGTAGTTAATAATTGTATTTTTCTGATAGGGCCTACTCTTATATATCTCTCACCAAGAGGCAGGCAAACTCCCTGGCTTTGGAGTAAATAGCAAGGTAAGATTTGCCTCTGTGGGGCTCATTATAGGCTAAGGGCATTAGACCCTTTCTCTTGCAATAAATCCTTGATGTATTTGTAGTTAAAAAAAAAAATTACTTCCAAAGTCTTGTTTAAAGTACTTAAAGTTCAGTGTACAAAGCCTCATTTCACGTTTGCAGCAGATTTAAATAGGACAGTAGCGCTGGCCTCCAGAAAGTACTTCTTTCCCTTGCAGACTAAAGAATAATTACACACAGAGAGGCTAATTCTGCCATCCCTTGTACCAGGTTTATGCTGAAATAACTCCACTGATTGATGAAATTAAGAAGGCATAAGACTGCAATAATCTAATACTGAATCAGGCCATAAAAAATATAATCTGCTTTATAAAAAATGTAGTTGACACAAGAGACTTCTTTTCCTTGTTTCCTACACAGAGACACTCTTTTTTCACATAAGAAATTTTTGAAAAAGCAATGCTTGTAGGATTCTGGGTTCATCACAAAGTTAAGCGTAAATTCCTCACAGGTAACAGGAAATTCAAAGACAATAGGAAAATAACTTGTCCATACAGCTTTCCATACAGCTTTTCAAGCCAATAAATATCAAGTTAAATAAAAACTTGAATGCTGCTTCAGTTTCATGACTGCTAGCTCTTCATCCCTGTCCCAGAACCCAACTGTGTTTTGTGGAAGAAGAAACATGTCAGTGCAGCTCATTTCACCAGCAATGAAAAGTAATTTATTGTGCCTAACTGTGAAAAGCAAATTGGTATCATCATCTAGGAGTCTGTATCTCACAGAAGGTGTTTCTGTAATTTGCCCTTCTTCTGAAAAAAACTAAGATTAGAATAACTATGTAAAAAGCCTGTAACTAATATTAAATTAAGCTTGAATGCATAAAAAATTGCTAGATTATAAAGGTTGGAAAGAGATGTATGTATGGCACAAAAAGAAGTACAATATGGTTATGAAAAATCTATTTCTTAATTACTAGTGAGATACCTTAGCCTCAGATATCACAAAAAATTCCAAGAAAAATAATCTCTTTCTCTCAAAATGTGTTTCTAGCTAGCCAGTTTGTTAATTTTAGAAATAATGCTGGAAAGAGTGAAAGAACTGATCATTATTTATTTTGTGTTACTGAAAGGCAATCTGCATGAGCTCAACTGAGGGGGAATAAATTGAGAATTAAACATTTATTCTGAAGCACCTCACCACTGGATACCCTTAAACACACTTAAAAATACCATAATTTTTCTTAGCAACATGGATGATAGTGTTTGTATTTTGCCTCCGGAGCATTAGCTAGTTAAGCTTAAGAAAACTCAAAAGAACAGCATAGGACAAGGGTTAGAACAGGAACTGAGTACACTCTGAATGCTCACACTGCTTTACAAGTCCCTTGACTGCACAAGAGGGACAGAAGGTGAGAGCTTTCCAACAACTGGCTTATGTCTGCTGTGGCAGATCTCTTCACTATGCAGCTACTCAGTTTCCAGAGAGGTAAGATATAAACCCCTGAGCTCTTATTAGCACATCAACAAGAATTATTCCAGTCTTTTACAATGCTGAAGTATTGTATACAACAACAGAGACTTCTGCTTCTCAAATCCAGTGCCAGCATCTTCCAATACACTTGCTTTCCTCTCTCACTCTGTCCTGTCTGACATTTTCAGTTACCTTGTATGCACATCACTGATGCTCCAGCTCCCATCTACACTACCTATCCAACCCAAGCCTCAAGGTGTAGCTCCTTCTCATGTTACTCAGCTTTCCTATTTATCTTCCCATCACTGGTAACCATCCCTCTGCTCCTTCCCTCAGCTGTTTTTAAAAGCAGGACCTGATTTTTTTTCCCCTAATACCAAAAACTCAAAAAACCTTTCTAGGAATCTATGGAACTGATAACAGATCAAAGCACTGCCTTTGCCTTTACTTCCTGTAGAAGGAAGGACATGAAAAATATCATCAAAAGCACAGATCAAATTCATAATAACTAAATGGAATCAGAAAAAAACCAACCAACCAAACCAAACAACAACCAAAAAAAAAACCACCAAAAAAACCCAAACCCCCACCAATCTCAGAACAGATGGTTTAACACCCTATCTCATCCAGCTAAGTATTGGACTCATAGAACCTCACTATATTGTACAATTTCAGAAAGAAGGCACATTTATTAGCATAAAACAAGATCTTCAGGCTATGCTGCTCAGAATGGAGCATGGAAAATACAACTCAGCTGACTCCCACAAGAAACGTTTCCACGCAAAAGCAGAAGGGATTTAAATCCCACAGCATAAGGAAAAGAAGCACAGACTGATCAAGCATAATGCCCCCAAATAAGTCTGCAAGTTGGCAGCAACAATGCAACTACAGAGAATTCAGGGCTTCTTGGATCTTGACTTCATCAATCTGTTAAGAGGAAAGATTTTCTCCTTCCTTAGTTGTGAAGTACGACAAAGCAGTAGAAGGCAGCTGTGCTTTCTGACTTAACCTTGGTCAAAGAAAAATGGTACAAATGCGAGCCAGGGGAACTGTTCTCTGTGGATGCATTTTCTGTTGAGGCTGGGGAGTTGGGCTTCTCTGGCCACCACTTCCACATGAGTGCATCTCCACAAACTACAGTCTCTTTTCCCTGGATAACCTTCATCACCAAATGCTGAACACACTGATGAAACTGATGAACAGTAAAGTGGTGTAGCAGCTTAACCAATGACTGAAACAGCAAGTGTGGCCTTGCTTCAGTAGCAGCAGATTAAAGCATGAAAATTACTCTTTTGACCCTTTATCCTCTCCCTCCCCATCAAATGGCCACCTTCCACCTGCCAACATGGCAAGAGTGACTTTTGAAAGGAAGAACCTTGGGCAAACTGGAATTGCATACTGGCAGCAGTGTGCAGGAAAGAAATTTGCCTTGGAAAATGGCTGGGTCTCCAAAGTCCCAAGTGTGGCAGGGCACAGACAGAAATATTACAACCAGTTTCAACAGCACAGAACAATGTATCACGCAGGCTGCTGTAATGGCAAGGAGAAACTCACATATGGCCCAAATAATGTGAAAGAAAACCTTTGTGCAACAGGTAGGGAATTGGAAAAGGCCATTTTTAAAAGAAAAAACGGGGAAAATGGTACTCAGCAGGGAAACAAATGTGAACAAAGCAGAGTCCTCTGTCAAAAAAGACTGATGCTCACTGATTCTGGAGAGAAAGATCTGTGTCCATGTTGTACACAGAGGATGCTCAGTTTCGGGATCTAGTTTGCTCTCATCAACAGCTCTTTATAGTTGCCAACAACAGATAAAGAAAGCAGAACTGGTGCTTGTGCTTTCTAGCAGTGAAAGCAGGACCAGATATATTCAAACAGATACTGATGCTACATACTCTCAGTTTTATTCTTGAACAGCAGAAACTGTAGTAGTAAAGGCTCGTTAAGCATACACAAATGAAGTCAGAGTATTTCTGCGTGCAATTAATCATGATTTATTTGAAGATACTCTGTTTGCATTCCCATTTTCTGCTTCCTGAAACTCCAATTAATGAGGGCCAACCCTCAATCTGAAAATGTTTTATTTCGTGTGTTGAACAAAAGCAATCAAAAAAAAAAGTTGTTATCTAAACCAACAAAGTGTTCTGACAAAAAATTTCTTTGCAATTTTGAGCAGAACAAATGACTTAAAAAGAGAGGTTGGGCAAACCAGATTGAGTAAGTATAGCACTTAAGAACTTGGAAGCAAAACAGTTTTTATTTAATAAGCAGATAAGTGGTGTTTCTGCCACCACTGCTATTAGTCTTCTGCTTTCTCTTCAATGTCTGCAACTTATGATCTCAGAAAACAAGCTAATTTAAAGTGTCTCTGAAGCAAATGAATGAGGAAGTAAAAATCTTGTTTGTGATAAATTTGATACACATATTTTTGAATCTTTAGTTTGCCTGTTTAAAAACACTTCCAATGGCTCTTTTGAGCTTAGGAGGAATAGAATCCACTTTCATTTTCCCTGATATTTCAAGTGCTTAGGTATGAGAAAACCCAGGCTACTTCTTAAAACAGTTTTGTCCAATTTAGCAGAGGATGAGGTTGGTGACATTGCGTGGGTTTCATACGACATATCTACTGAAACACATCATCTGTCTTCCCTAAAAAACTTCATGCCATTACTAAGGGTAGACCCTCTGCACCAGATCCTGGTGAACATACCATACCTGTGGATTGTTCTTTATAGTCTAGCAGCAACAAAGTGTGAAAGTGACTGATCATAATGGCCTTCAAGTCACAAGTATCCCCAGAAAGTGAGAGGGAAGCTGTTTTTATCAATATAGGCTTTCATGGTGAGATTTCTAAGCACTGCATTTTACACAGTATAAAAATCTGGGGATATTTCAGATACTTTCAGAACACCTTTTCCTTACATCAGTTGAAAGGGCTAGCTATAAATACTCCTGCTGTATAAGCATGTTCCTTTCATAATACACTAAGTGCTTTGATACAATGCTGGTTGTTATTTCAGACCCTAAGCCAGGTTTGTTAAAATCTGCCCATATATCACATACAGAAACATGCAAAAGATGAAGGAGCCATGCTACAAATAGAGCAACTGCAGAGGCTATGGCCCTGCCCACATACACTCTAGTGTATTTTTACACAAAGCCTAGCACTGCATCATGCGGGTGCCAGCTATAGCTTGTACCACGCTGCCAACAAAACAGGATCCAAAAACGGGTAACAAGGAAAATTCTAGGACAAGTTTCCATGTACTAAGAGGAACAGAATTTGTTGGGGTTTTAAGAATCACCATTGTAATGCATTACAGAGACATTGAAAGCGTGGATGCAAAGAGCACTAAAAGCATCAGTCAGAAATTATTTCAAACTCATCAGTCTGACTTCTCCCCTCCTTCCAAGCTTTCTGAACCTAGAGAAACACTGCCTGACTGTTCTCTTCGTGCCAGAACAAACCAGGTTCTCTGCCACTTGGACTTATCACAGTGCACTTTTAGATACACAAGAAGACAGAAGACAAAACAAAAAATGCTACACAATCTTGTGGAAGAAAAACATCTGAATTGCTTGCAATTTAAAGCCTTGACTTTCTATTTCATTAAACAATAACCAGAGTTTATCTCAGAATAGAAAATTACAGCTTGAGCAGCACATCCACAGCTGAACCCAAGCTGTAGACTTGTTCAATCATTTACTTTTGTAGGGGTTCTGTGATCCTGCAAACATTTTCACCCTTTATTTCCCTTCATTCCAGCTGAATGATGATGCTCTGTAGTAACGTTCTGCTTGGCAGAGATACAGAACAACTAGAAGTCTCTTCGTGTTGCTCCATGAGTATGCAGTGCAATCACCTCAAGAGCAATGTGACAAACGCCTCCCAGCTTCCCTGTGGCGGCTGCTGCCACCCCTGCAGCAGCCAGTGCCCAGCTGAGCTCACAGTGACCCCGGGCTCCTCTGAGTGCCACCAGCGCAGCTGCGGTGCCAGCTGGCACCTGACAAAACGTAGGAACATGAAAACTAAAACGAGGGTTTGAGAGGAGCAGGCAGTGCTCACAATGCAGCTGATCCGAGGCTGGCTCTGAGCAAACTAAGGATCAGAGCATGGGGGTCATGCTAGAGAAGGCCATCTCAGAAGCAAGAAATGGTTTAGATGCAAGGCTTTGAATTATAAAAGATTCAGCAGATCTGTGGGAAAAAAGAAGACCCAGGCAAACTGCAGATTCTATGTGCAGATCTTTACTACATTATTTACATGCACATTCATTAACAGAAAGCAAATTACAATGTGTGCCAAAGATTAGTAATCCCCTCAATAATGTAATTCCATCGCCCTTCAGATGCTGAAGCAGTAGTGCTGCTGAAGCTGAGCAGTACATGCAGTACTACTCCTTAGGCTTCCATGCTGCAGTACAAAATGGAGGGTGGTGAAGGGAAAGGAACATACAGCACTTTCACAGCAGCTCCTAATACTGTGAGTTACAGGCCAAAGAAAGCTTTGGGAAAACACGGAGGGGAATCCATCTCCTATCCCCAGCCTGCATCCCAAGTAGTCTCTGAGAAAACTTGCCCTCACTCTTCCACTATACTCCTTTGATCACATACATAGAACAGGCTGATACCTTCCTCACTGCAGCCCAGAAAACAACACACTCTTTCAGGCCAGCCAAAAATAATGACCCCTCAAGTAAGTCATAGAGTATACTGCCATTTATTATCTAAGACAGTTACTTTAACAGTGCTGCTACACTGGGAATTCAGTTAACCCACCCCAAAGACTGGATTTCAACAATATTTAAGCTGCTGGATTTCCATCAAAGGCTTAAAAGACTTGGTGATTTTTCATTTCTTTTTAGTTTTTAAAACCATACAAGGAATGTCACTTGACAAAATTTATGGCTAGCCCAATGGCAAGTCTGGTTTTGGTTTGTAAGATTCCTGACAAATTCCACTTATTTAAAAAAGTAAACTTAAAGAAAAAAATAAGGCATTGTAGAGTAAGAACATTCCTATCAGAAATGACAAGTAACTTTCCTTTGTACAGAGACCAGGCTTACCACACTTTTATGTGTACTGAACAGTCTGAGGTTTTTTATTGGAAAGATACCAGACAAGAGATCAGACTGGTCCTTGTTTTTTCTGCTGTCCAGCAATCTTTTCCTTCTGCTTCTCACCGATTTTCAAAGACTGTGGCTGATAAATACTATCAATTTCAGTTAGTAGCTTAGTTCTAATCAGGTCAGATCCCAGTTCACTGCCTGGGGTTCTACCCAACAAGCAACGCTGATCCAGCAGAGCCATCCTCCTCTCTTGGTTGCCATAGATACTCTTTGGTGACCTTCTGACACATTTACTTGGCTGGCAAACAGAAACTGTCATCAAACCAAGTGCTGGCCCCCCTTCTTCTCGCTGTAATTAATATCACTCCTTTTCCTAGTGGCACCAAGATCGTTGTGTACATACTCACTGACATTGCTGTACAGCTTCACAGCTTGGTCTGAACTGCCTCTAACATGCCTCCTGCAACTGCTTCAGCAACTGAAACCACTGTAAGAACCCAAAACACACACCAAACCCTCTTAGAAGACACTTTGTCACTGGGAGGCTCCAAACTAGAAATACAATTTCAAGACCAAGCCCCAATCACAAAGAGTTTTATTATGTTTGGGATTTATTACAGAAATGCTTCAAATTTCTTGCTTAAATTATTCTTCCCAGCAGGATAACTTCCTTTTACATTGCCTTCATTTCCTTCTAAGGTGTTTTAAGATCTTTATTTTTGCTATAATCTGAGGAACAAAAGAGGTCACTAATACCTTTATTTGGTTTGTATAGTTGGAGAACATCTGGATCTGAAAATGACAGCAAAAGAAGAAAAACTTTTAAAATCCCACAAAACTTATGTGAAGAAATCAAGGGTTTATTTCTCCTAAGAATATTCAAGTTGGAACAAAGGAAACTACAGAATATCAGAGTTTTCCACATAATAAATGATTCAATTTTCAATCATGGAAAAAAACCTATATTTAGAAAGGCATAATACATTACTTTTTCTTTTGGTAAATTTAGTGGAATTGGAAGAACCAGATGGCTACATATCTGTGGAGTATTCATCTCTATCATCCTGATGTAGAAACATTAGAAAGCAAGAAATCCTACGTGTCTTGAGAGTAGCCCAAGCAGACCACATAATAACAAATGAGATCATTATGCACAGCCTCAAAGCAAACTGTCTTTTGACTTTCATCAATTTATGTATGCTGTGGAATGTCAAGTTATTATCATTTTTTTCTGTTAAAAAATGCTTGAAGCACTACCCTTCCAATCTAGCCCAAAGATAATTCAATGATAAACTTCTACTCCCAATAAACAATCATTAGGACACTTCAGTTATCACTGAATTTGAAAATACTGGTGTTATGAAACATTGGTTTACTATTTAAGTGCAAGTGAAGAATGAAAAGCTCCAAATCTCAGTCTGAAAAAAGGAGCACACCCACCCAAGCATCACTGGTGCACACAGTATAAAAAGCACCCCAGAAAAACGAAAACTTTAACGTCATTTTAACATTCCTCAGTAAAGAAACTTCCTGGGCAAGTTGTGTTGGCAGTTCCACAGCATCCTTTCCTAGAGTTTCACTCATGCAAATCGATGGCATTGAAAAGCACATTTACAACCATTGCTCAGTATTAAACAGGTCTTTAAACTGCAGAAGAGAGGAAGGATGATGTGGGGCTGAGACTCCTTGGGCAGGACTTTGGAGATCCAATCTCTGCTCTCTGCCATGCAGCCCTCGTGGCCATGAGCCTACCTCCAGACCTGACTGCAATCTGAGCAGCAGAGGCACCACACCTTCCCCATCGGAGGGGACACAGTGGGGTCAGACACAGGGAAGCCTGAGGGGCTGCAGGTCGTTACTGACATGCTGCATGCAGGCTCCCTGCGTGGGCTCTGGAAGCATATCCTGCATTCCTGTGTTCTGCTTTCACCAAACAGATAAGTGAAACTGGAGGAATTGGAAGGGAGAGAGTAACTTTGACTTTGACAAGCACAATGAAATTCTGCCAACCTTTCCACTTGAAAAATTACTGATTTAGACACACTCCAAAAATAATTGCAGTTCTGTTCTAACTTCAGGGCTATAGATATGGTAACATTTTCAGTACTACCATGTTTCTGAAATATAATCAATGATTATTAAAAAGTTTTCTTAGAATAGATTTGAGGTGAAATCTAATGTTCTGTTTTCATAGACTGCAAACAAATGTGATAAGTGCTGACATGAAAAGCATCTGAATGGTGCAAACATTGTTTTCTTCTGTAAACACTAACAGGAAAGCACCATCCAGGACTTGGTCTAGATGATTACAAACTATTTCAAGCACTGTCTCTATGTATTGTGTTAAAAATATTTAATGCTTTTTTTTGTAACACAGAATTGAAAATGTGACAACAACTGAAGAATCATTTGAAACACAGGCTCTGGTTAACTATGTTCATGTCATGGAGGATCATAAGCAGATATTCTAATAGTACTTTTCTCCCCCCCCTCAAAAAAACCACTTTAGCACAGAATGTCCTACAATGACACATCCCTCAAAGGATTTCCCTCCTGCTTGCCGACAAACTGTCCAGCCCCCACAAAACTTAACGGATTGCACGTCAGCCCAACTAATTAATTCAAGCTTACAAATAGCTACCCGATCATACCTACACAGTGTTTTCCCACACATATTTTACTTGTGTATTTTATGTTTAGACAGCCTAATATATTAATCAGTATGAAAAGAGGAAGAAGGCAAAATGAACTGTATGATTTATGCCTGGCTCAAGATCTCATTACTTGCCTCAAGAGTGAAAAGTGGCCTTATGTGTATGAAGTTCAAACCCTGTAAGTGGGTATAACCCCAAATTCTGGTGGGTTTGACTTCAGCACTTACAGTATCCAAGAAGGAAAATATAGATATAGTCTCAAAGACCAAATGGTTCTTCAGTCAGTAGAGGTCTCATTCTAGAAGACACTGAATATGCATTGAACTCTCTAAGCTCTGATTAATTCTTCCAAGAACACTACTTGACCAGGCCTTAAACACAGAAACAGTCTGAGGATGATTTCAAACACGGTGGGTTTACTCTACCCTTCTCTTTTCCTTTCCCTTTCTTTTTCCTTCACAGTTGACATACATTTGCTCACTTCACTGAATACAGCAAGAAAACACAGTCATAAAACCTAGTTGTCATTAATTGCTAGTAACATCAGCATTACAGCCAGGAAAAAAACACTGCTGAAAACTCAATATATTTTTATCTACACATATGTGACTAGAAACAACTTCTCTGACACAAGATATGCCATGTATTCTGTGCCCACCACTTGCAGCTTCAGCCATGAACTTATCTCTGCTTAACCCTTTCAAACACAAGTAAATTATACTAACAAATAAAACAAAACCAAAACTCAGAAATCAACCTCCTTGTGGTTTTCCTAACCAAACTACAGATTTTCTCAAGGCCTCAGTGTTTGTGTACCTGTCAGTTGGTTTTGGTGCTTCTGTAGCTAATTTGAACATTTCCCCATGCACATCACCCAGGCTATGGCAGACCAGGTGTGCCCATGGCCAGGGACAGCGTAGGGAGCATCTTCCCAATAAGCCCAGGCACTCCTACACAAACCACATGCAGCTCAGTTATCTAAGAGGGGCCTTTGGCAGACATCTGGAGAAACTTCTAAACTCCTGTCTTTGCGACACAGTATGTGAAGTGCTGTACCACATGCACTCTGTAAATCTGATACCAAAGCTGGCTGGAAAATATCCACCAGCACTACCCTTAGCTCCATGCTCCCATGGTCAGCAGTCTGTCCTGGGTGAAGCCACGTGCCCCTTCTCAGCGACATGTGACACATCACCCGAAGTATCAGCCCACAAGGGGAAGGATCAGCATCAGCAAGCCAGGAGTGAGTTTTCTGGGTAGGTATTGGGGTTTTTTTGCTTGTTTTGTTTGGGTGTGGGGGGAAGGGTGGTGTTGAGCCAGTTCTTCTATATTTTGATGAAAAAGAAACAGCACCAACGTTGGTGAGGCCAGTGCAAAATGGTGTTTGTTGTCAGCCTTGGTGCTTTCCTTCTAGGAGGATAAGAGTATCTTAACTGATGTCCAAAACACCAAGTCTACTTTCAGTAATGGACAGAAAATAATACTTAACCAGAAGGCCTAAGTAATAGCTCTAAATCTCAATCACAAATCCAGCACAAGCAGCCACAACTCACAGTGCCTGTAGCACATACTATCAGCACCCTGCAGACCTGGAGAGCTGAGGTGTCACTCCCATCCTCTCCCTCAGCAAACGGTCAGTTTGTCAACAAAGAAAAATTCTGCTAGGAAATGAAGATATTAACAACTTATTTCCATTGAACCACTGGGCAATAATAATAAAAAGGGGTCCACTTTAAAGCAGCTTACTTACACAAGCAAAAATTAGAGTAACGCACATCATTTGAGAGGTATAATAGAAAAAGGAAATTTTTCCTGTAGCTATAATCAATGAAGACCAAACACAGTCTTGCATTTCTGCATGGAAAGGTATCCACCACTGGGGAAGAGGTCTTCAGTCAGTGCCACCCACTTCAGTGACAAATGAGTTAGGCTGACAGAGTGCCCATGTTTTGAACTTTCTCATATAAAGCATAAACATAAACAGTCACATATAGCAGATGGACAGTCAGACAGCTATTAAAAGCTCCATAGATAACCCTCTGGCAGTATCACCCACATAAAACAGATACTGAAAAAAATTCATACACAATAGTTCTGGAGCTCAGATATTCTAACGCAGTTAAGATCCAAAGAATATGCTTTTTAAGTTACACAGATGATTGTCCATTTATTTTGTAAGAGGAAGCCAGGCACATTCAACAACACATTTTTTGAACCATTAACACTTTTTGCTTTTCATTTTTAGTACACACACAGAGAAGGAATTAATAACTATTACTACCCAGAGCAATACTGGAGCTTTTTAAATAAAGACTCTTTTAATTTCAAGGTATTGCTCTTTCTAAAATTTACCAAAAATATCGTCCCTTCTGATTGCTTCTCACAACAGCCACTGTAGCAGCACAAAGGGCAGAGGCAGCTGAACTGACACAAGTTGCAATCCCTGGCACTGCGTGATTTTTAGCACAACATTTTGAACTAGGAAGAAACCATTTTTAAGCATATTTCACTGAGGAGCTCCCAAGAAAAAGGTTTTAATCGCAGACTTTTACAGATTTTTAAGCACATTTCACTGTGGAGCTCCCAAAAAAGAGGTTGAGATCGTAGACTTTTACAGATGTTTCAACCTGCAATGCTTCCCTCCCACTACTGTTCTAAATATTGAGAACATACCCTCCACTCCACACACACACGCAGACACACGTGCACACTCACATGCACCCAGTGTCACACCATGTACTTCACTTCTAATAGTAAACCTGACAGGAAGGAATTTTATTTTTACACTTTAACACCTCCCACTCCTAATTAATGTCAATCAACATCTTCTGCATAGTACACACTGCAGATATACATGGCCTTATCTGTGCTCTGTGCAGGGCAGGGGCAAAAATTACCAATCTTGCCAGAAATTTAGTAGGCTCTGTGTGATGGATTCACACAGGAAGGATCTGGAGCTGCACAAACCTCATTTAATGACCCTCCTGAGGGGTCAATTAAAATGCTCTGACTTTTGGGGGGACGTTTCTGTTGGTTGATTTGCGCTTTTCACTCCACAGCTATGAATAGGAAGCAATTCTCCAGTTCGGAAGAGTTGTTGCAGAGTTCCTGAGGTGCAAGAGGGCTCAGGGACTTGCCAGTACATCTTGACAGCTGCCAGGAACAGAGGCAGCAGTGGGGGAGACAGTGAAGGAATTTTGCCAGTGACTTCAGTAGAGTCAGTCCACACTGGACATCCATGGACCAGAGCCAGACAATTATAAGAACTGGTGCTTACAGGGTAGGCACCTATACTTCACTCCCCAGTCATCCCAATAACCACCACAGCAGCAAAACTGAGGGTGGGAAAATCTTTCTCCCCAAACCCAAAGCGGACAAACTTAGTTTTCCAGCACACACACCACTCACTTCTTTTTATAGACTGCTTTTCTCTCAAATGCAAAAGTAAATCCAGCTCAGATGATTTTCCTGTCTTAACTTTTGTACAAGAGGAAGACAGAAAGCTAAAAAAAGAAAATTAGACACTTCATGAAATCCGTGATTAAGACACAGAAACTATCAAGACAGATGGGCTGAAACATTCAGGGAGCTTCAGTTCAATAACCCATGTTTTTCAGAGAGCTACAGTACGCTATTGTCTTCTCCGTTTAGAGTTTTTAAATCATATTTTTCATTGCAGTAATTTAACATCATTTCTAAACTTGGAGTACACTTACTGTGTAGTCCAGAATAAATCCCAATATTTACTCAACCAGCACATGGCTCTAGAACCTAACAACATGGTTTTTCCCCCTGCTTTGCTTCTTTTTTTTGGGTGCAGGCAATGGTTACTGCTGCTGGCTTCTGAGCTTGCTGGGAAGGCAGAGCAGGGTGACTGCCAAAGGGGGGAAAGTAAGAGGCAGCACCCAGCTGCACCCTCTGCTCTGCTGCAGGCTTTGCTCCCATGTGTGCCCCGTGGGAGGAGCTGCTGTCACTGTCCTTAGTGGGTTACTGCCATGCACACAGAAATACGAGGCCAGCCACGCAGAGAACTCTCTCTCTTACAAATGTCTGTCTCCCACGGGCAAGAAACAGAAGCCAACACTGCACACTCTGACATGAGGGGCCAAATGCTTCTGGCAAGGATGACCTGCCCTTCCACAAGCGCCTTGCTCACCGTAAGGACTCAGGCTGCTTCATCCTGCCATTGGATCCCTTCTTCCCTCAGAAATTAAGACTTCTTTTCTGTGCAGTGTGCAAAGCAGTCACTCTCAAAAAAAAAAAGAAAAGGGGGGGTGGGGGGCAGGGAGAAGAAGAAGCGGGGGAAAAAAAGCAAGCAGTGACTCTGTGCTTGGCAAAAGCCAGTGATCAGCAACAACTGCCGAAAGCTGAGTCACTTTTTTCCTTTCCACCTGGCGAGTGGCCTCCCCGATCCATTCAGCAGAAAGCCTCTTTTCACCGAAACTGGCATAAATCTGGAGTAATTCCCTCCATTTCAATGGAGCTGCTCAGGATTTATGGCAGCGTGACACAACAAGCAGAATCCTGTGTGCTGAGAGCTACAAGCCCAGGTTTTCCTGCAGGAGACAGTGCTGCTTTGCTCCTCAGGCCGTGATGCCAACCATGCAACAGCACTGATGCCACAGCTTGTTCTATTTTCCCTGATGGCTGTCATCTCCAGCAGATGCTCTGCAAGCAGGACCTTCAGAGAAATCACCCTCTTTCACACACTGCAGGAAAATTTTGACAATCTATGACCAGAACATTTATTAGCTTGAATTAATTATTTTTTCAGATTTCATTTGATGCTTTAATTTGCTTTAGCAAAGATTTATAAAATTATTATTTTTTTAACATCTCACTGGGCTGTGTGAAACAGAGTTCAGAAGACAGCAGAAATATCTTCTGTGCAGATGATGTGTGAATAAGTAAGGGATGAAATCAAGATTTAAGGAATACCAATCAGCTTTACCAGACAATAATCTACTCTATTTATGTTCTCAGCTTAAGAAAAATGCTAGGGGATTTATGCATGCACTGGAAGGGAAAGACTCTGAAAAAAACTACATAATACTCCCCCCAGTATGCAATGCAGTGACAAGCAGAATAAAAAACAGCTAATGAACACAACCCCCAACCTTTGAAACGGGGCTATTCCAACAGAGGACAGCTCCAGCTTTACAGTAAACACATCACCTATGTAAAAAAATGCATTCAAGCATACGCCGAGGCACTGACAGGGTTTTTCTAAACAAATGCAATGAGTCTTGTCGGTCCTGGCTAAGTACATTTACAACATTCAAGCACGGGACGTAGCTGCCTAGAAACAGCAGTGTTCATGTCATCCTTTCAATATGGGGAACACAGTGTGCTATACAAATATTAATTTAGCCTGAACAACCAGTGAGGTATGCAAATATTACTCCCAGCTTCAACTGGGATTGATTTGAGAACAGAGGAACAGTGAGGGGGATTTTTAGCAGTGCTTCTGGGAGCCAGCTCACAGTCAGGGAGAGCTGGAAATCTTGCATGTCTGCAAGTCCTTTCAGTAGCCCTGCCCTGACTAGACCTGCCTGTTCTCTTCAGGCGACCCAGATGAGCAAACATTTTCTGTATCCTGACTGGTTATGCTGCCAAATTCAACAACGCAGTTGTGCAGACATGGGTACACTGTGCAGCACCTCCCAGGTCCTGGTTTTGAAATGGTTCAAGAAAAGCCACCACAGCCACTTAACCAGGCAAGAGGAACTGCAACAGACCTCTGCTGGGTACCACTACTGTCCAAAAAGCACTGACGGCGTAAAAGCAGAGAAAAGCAGCAGGAGCTCCAGCAGCTGACACTGGCTTCTTGTTTAATGGGTAAGTTGCAGAACCCCTGGGGCTCAGCTGACGACGACAGGGCCAGAGCAGAACTCCAGCAGGTCTTGCTGCATATTTTGCCTTTTTAAAGTTCTGCCTCTAATCCAAAGAGAGGAAAGAAACATTCATAAAATCAAGCAGACAAGATAAGGAGAGTTGAAACAATGCTGATCAAAATGACCTGGAAAGAATGATCTCCTGAACCATTTTTTTCTACCACTCCACAGAACAGCAGTAGAGGAAAGTGAAAGGCAGAGAATTGGGTATCTCAAGGACAGGGCAAATCGAATTGCAGCTGAACACAACACTTTAAGACCAGCAGCCCAAAGAAAGCAATTCTCACAGCAACCATGACACTGACGACTGTTCAAATCTCTTCCTCAAGAGCCTTGGTTTTAGCTTTTTACAACTCTGGCAAGTAAATGAATTAATATTTTAATTAAAAAATGCTTAACATAAACATAAAATATATTTTTAAATATATTCTTTAAATCCTCTGATATCTGTCTCAGACTGATCTTTTGAGGGAAAGTTTCAGAAGAAAAACCAGCCATTTTGGAGAGAGCCGGCAAATAAGTATCACTGACTGTTAAATTTACTGCTGCTGCTGCTAATTTACTGGGATATAAAAATGGCTTCAAAATTTGGAAGAAGGATTATGCTGATCAGAAAAATGTTCTTAGCTATTCCTGTGAAAAAAATCACCTGTATTTGGTTAATTTTTAATCTCAGATGGGGCAGGCCAGCAGCTGAATCTTCAGACCTTTCATCAATGTAAGCTTTACACACCAGGCTTTGACACAGCTCCATGTGGGCCACAGCATCTATGGAAGGGTCTGTCTGCACAGGGTTCACTGCAGAAGAGAAGACTGAGCTCTAAGTAGATTTGGGACTTTTGAAGTGAAGAAACCACCGTTAATAAAGAAAGACACTATTACTTTGATGTACTATTCTTTACTTGAATATGTACAGGAACAAGGCAGACATACAGAAAAGTGAAGAAACAGTTGGAGCTTCTTGTTAGTTTGACTTTTTTTTTTTTTAATAAGTAAATCCATATTAGCAGCAAAGTGCAAGCACTAGAAATATCTCCACCACAGAACTTACCAGGGTAAATATTTTCTGGTAGCTCAGCATGCCAGCATAGGAGATTCATGGTCTGCTGTTCTCTAAAGCATCCTTTTCTTTCAGAAGCAGCACTCAGAAAGGGTGACACAATGCCAAGTTGCTCTCCCCGTATTCCAAGGCACCTCCACTCAAATGCCCCCAAATCCCATTTCTTCCTTGTCAGAAATCTTTGTTAACAAATTTCCCTTTTCGTTTATTTTGTGAACTGTGCTTGTCTTTTTTTGTTTGTAAACAAAGAAACAAACAAAAAGCCAGAATGTAGCAAGGCTCTGCCAGAACTCAATTAATAAATAACGAGCATCGAGTGTTTTTGATCATTTCCTTCTGTCTGAGCCTCACAAACTGACAAGTAAAACAGCGTATGACCCTTTACAGAACGATTTTGCTATCACATTGCATCCTCACTGGAAATTAAGAACACAAATTTGACATTTTGACTGGGAATGGCTCATCCAGTTTGGTTCAATGTTATCCACTGGGAAGCCCAGAGCCAGCTGCAAGCCAGCACAGCAGGATTTGCAAAGCATCCATGTACTCACACAGCACCTGCACTAACTTTGTCAATCACTCTGTACTATATAGGGTTACTAATACTATTTTGTTGGGCTTTTTAAGCCCAAGAGATAACTTGAGCTTAAGTTCAAGCAATTCTTCAGTATGCATGAATAGGCATGGGAAAAGCAGGAAAGGAGTAAAGACATCCTATCCTGTTGCTACATCTGGAAGCGCAGGGATGCAAGAAATTACTTTAAGAACTGGAAAATTGGAAAAACGGGAATAAGAGGAACTTAAAGAAGGAAGAGGCTCAAACCTGCTGAAAAACGGTATTGGGTCATCTGGAAAAAAATTTTAAAAGATAGCTAGAGAACACCTTTTGCCACAAAGAAAGTGTAAGAGAATAGAGAAATACACATACAGAGACAACTACATGAGCAGTTTCCAGCATTGTGTTTAAACATAGTGGCCAGGAAGACATAAACTCATTCCATCTTTGTTGGCATAACTTCACTTGACAGGAATATGCTAATTTGTACCAGTTATTGGTACAAATAAATCTGCATCCTTCATTTATAAAGAGACAAACCCAGTATTAATAACACTTTTCTGTGTCCTGGTATTTATGAGCACACCATATGTTTACATTTGGCAACTGCCCACCATACATGCTAAATTGTCAAAGATACATGAAGTGGGAGAAAAGTTTAAGATTTCCATTACTTGGGACCTAATTTGACTAACACCAGCACCAAGTGATCTCCATCCAAAGCATAAACATACCCCTTATAAACTGCCTAAATGCCATTACTCTGAAGGGGCAACTGTTCATGTGTTGTAATCTCTGTAATGGATAAAATTCAGTTGCATCCACAAAGAAAAGTAATGTTTGTTTACACGTCACTGTAAGGACGTGTAAGGAAGCAAATAATGGCTCGCAATACTAAGAAACCTGATGAAAATGGAAAGGAAATTACCCTTTGAATAATGTGTGCAGACCCGTAAGTTTTAGTGGGCTACAGGGAATACAAACTCAATCATTCCATATTGCTCTCTTGCAGATACTTTCATTTTTATATGTATACATATAACTTTTTAAATGCATATTTACTCTCTTTTTCAAGCTGTTTAAAGTGCTTTGAGTGCAAAGAAAAGACTGGATTTGTACTCTTGGGTGAATTGCATGCACAAACTTTCTCTAGAAAAGCACATGGATAATAAAATAAACAAAACAAACCAAAAAAGAGGATAATTTTCTTTCCCTGTCTCTTTAAGATAGTGCTGCTTTTCAGCCAGTGAATGCTTCATTCAAATAACAGAACATGGATTTCTCCTAGTAACTGCAGCTATAATTGTAGTAACTGCTTATACTGCTTCCATCCTATTAGTGTTACAATTGTCCAAAGCAGAACACTCAACTAAATCACTCTCATTTTTTATTTGTAACAGATAACAAACCCAAATGCCTTCAGAACATTACCCCTTTCTTGTGTTACCTTATTTTGCTTCTTTGGCAGCAAGAGCATGAAAAAAACAATACTGCTTTCCCTGCCTTCAATGTTTGGCAGCCCTTTCTTAAACAAAAACACACTGATTCAGTGGATGCTCTGCCCACTATCACAGATAACATGTCTTTCCCAAAAGTGAGTCTCTTAAGGACAGTGTGGGGTAGCTTTCTTTTCAATCATACACCAACTAGTACCCCATTTAGGATCTAGTAAGAATTGGCTCTTAGAATCTTCCTCTGCCGTATATGGTATTTGCATGCATATTATGCAAAATAGTGATGAAAATAAATGGCCTGGTTTGTTGTATTAACTCATACACAGAGCACATATCTCTCATGTATTCTCATTATGATGAAAAGGCACAGGCATGAAGAGTCCATCTCTGCATGGTAAGAGCATGTTGGGCAGAGTAAGAAACCCAGCTTTACTGACTCTTACACTGACAAGAAGAAAAAACTCCTGCATTGTCAAAATGCTAGACTAATTGTATCACTTAAAGCAGTTACTACTCCTAGGTTTCAGTATGCTTCACTGGAAAGCAATTTCTCAATAGCATTATTAAGGTAGCATGATTTATTCTGACTTGGTTTTCAACTGAAAGTGGTTTTGCCTGTTGCATATACTTTTTTGGCTTTACGGAAGGGTGGTCCAATAATAATTAAATAAAAAAACCCAAACCCAGCATAAAATATAACCACTTTGATTCAGAGGATGAGCTTTAAAATATCCAATAAATCCAAATACTATTTCCAGTCTTCCTTCTCATTCACTCACTATTCTGCGCATTTTCCTTTTTACCCTTGAATAATAACATATGGATAGGCCAAGCATATCCCACTTACTTGCTCATTACATAACCCATTCCTTCTATATTATCATTCCACACTTCAATAACTGTGCATGTTCTTGCTACCTCATCACAATAAACCATAAGAACAAGGAAACAAACCTCAGTGTGTGGTTATCTCATTTTGGCAGATTTAAGAAAGATGGGAAAAGGGAAAGAGGGAGAAAAAAGAGCGGAGGAGAACAGGAGAGAAAGACAAGAGCAGGGCTTAGTCTTTCACATGGGAATGCATGCCAGAGGGCAACCACAGTGCTTCTCAGCAAAGCTCCAGAGATCCAGGTCTGCAACAAGCTGTGTGCAGAGCACTGGTATGAGGTGCTGAGCAGCTGCTGCTCCCACTGCAGCTGAACAGGTCACTGCCTCACTCAGGACTGGGCTTCTGTCACAGACTGTCACACTCCCTGCTGCCCCCAGCACAACACATGCACCTGTTGCCTTCCACAAAGGCTTCCAAGCCCCTTCGTCACACCACTGCATGCAGACCCTCACCTACAGCACATGATAGGGAGGATCATAGAGACACTGTGGCAAACATCATGGTGTTAGCTCTTTGACCCTGACACAAAGGTTAAACACATCAGCAACACAGAAGCCACTGTTTTAGTGATACAATGCTAAGGAAGTCCGGGAAAAGTGTTAACCACCTAATTAATGAAACTAAACTCAAGTAAATTTCCCTCTCAAAAAACTCTGAAGGAGCACCAATTACCTTCAGTCACTTAAATGAACAAAGTTCTCTATGGTGTTGCTCCTCAATTCTTGCAAAATACTCCTGGAAGTTTTTTGAGCATCACGGGAACACCTGGGTGCATGTGTTAAAATGCTCATTTATCAAGCCTGGTTCTTCTCTCACAGATGAAATCATCTGCCCTTAATTTAAACTGCAGGAGACCTGGGCCTTTTCCATTGCCATGTTCCTTATCAGAGCTCTATAAATGTCACATCTTTATTTTATTAGTGAAAGATATATTTCATAGATTAACAATAAAAGCATTCTTGTATGTGAGTTTTTTAGCTCCTGTTGAGACTCTGAATTCTTGAAGGTCAAATAAAGTAGTCCATAGGAAGGGGGAGAAGAAAATGCTCTGTAATATCCTTTCAAAGAGCCTCCACAGCAAAGAGAGAATAAATAGCTGATTTGTTACATGGCTTTGAGGGCAGCCACAAATGCTAGGACCACAGGTAAATGAACCTGGTCATGAAAGGAGCAGCAGCTCGTCCAGTACCGTATCTCCATTAGTTAACTTTCTTTGTGATTCAAGTCCAAGACTTTGCATTGTTCTATTTCCGCCTATTCCTCTGCTCTAGATTCCCTTTGTGACACTTTTATCAATGGAAAATCGAGGGAGGGATTTCCAGCTGGGAGCCCAACAAAAAAACAGGAGGTTCAGTCTGGTTTTCTCACATGCACTTCAAGAACCATTTCAGCACTAGTAAAAAAAGTAAAACGACCAAAAAAAATTAAAAAAAAAATACATGACCTGAAATTATTTTAGCATCATAAATGTTTCACCGCTCTGTCACACACTGGCACAATAATTTGCTAGCTTAAACAGAGTTCCTTACAAATAACAAATTTATATTAAGGGCTGCTGTCAGTTAGAATTCCAGGGGAATGCAAAGAAAAAGATAATAGTGCCATCGGTCAGATCTACTCTTTTATGCCCTTGCAATTTTGACAGATTCATAGCTGCAGTGTCTTAACATTACAAAGTCTGACTGTGTCCTCTGTGAGTGGTGAGGAAATTGCACACAAACAACAAGGGAAGCCAACCAGCACAGTGGGAGCCACACAAAGCGGATTGCGCACAGGGACAAGCACATGGCCACACCTGCGGGTGTTGTTACAGCAGCCACAACAGCAGCCAGTTGGGTGCTTTGTTGTAACCTGAGGAGGTGGCTTTGAAAATGAGATCACTTGTACTAAGAGGATTTTCCAGGTAATATTCAGGGGATAAATCTGGTATAATTTAAGACCAGAAAAGACTAATAATCATACTTTTAAACGTTATGGAAGTCTTGGGAAGCACTTGGTATAGTAACAACAGAGTAACAACCCCCATACATTTATGTGAGCACCATTTAATACAGACAACAAGCTCCTTGAATTTCAGAGCTATTTTCATACACCACCAAGGAGCCCCAGCCACTACTATCACCTTCTCAAACAAAAGAAGAAATGTCTTAAGGCTTTCAATAGTCAATTATCCAGCCACTGCAGGCTCTACTAGTGTCCTAAAGGCAAGTAAAATCTCTTTCTCTTGTTCACATGTGTAGCCTCTAAAGGCTCTACTGAGAGAACCACCTTTAGATGTAACAGAAATCGAGGAAGCTATCATCACCTCAGTTGCATAAGCTTGTCAAAGCTGCAACAGGACAAGAAGAGAAAAGCTGAAAGTAAAATGCAAGAGTGGAAAATCAGATGCAAAGGCTGTCTTCTTAAAGACAGAGAATACTTGAAAATGTGCCTTAAATAACAAAAAAACTGGCAGTCACATCATCAAATAGCCTGAAAGTTCAGAAGGCATCTGAGAAAGCACCGTGTGGTACCAAAATTGTCTTCTATTTTTTAATCTGTTGGAATATTATTTTCAAAAGGTCATATGGATTTCAGGTACCTAAAGCATAGCAAATTATAAACTAGGAAACCTTAAGGACTGATTGCTAGCATTCTCTGAATCTGTACCACAGACCTGTTACAGGGAACAAGAGTTTGGGGAGAATTGCATACAAAATATCTCCCCTGTAGATACTCCCAACAAGAGAACATGCCAAGCAAGAGGGGATAAAATACTTGCAATATTTTTGATGAGACTAGTGAGGAAGTGCCTTCATTCCTAACGAACCCAAAGTTTTTTAAACAGACTACTATTTAAACCCAGTTTTAGACTGAGCTTCTTATGTCCTCCCTAAGTTAATACATAAACTTCACAAATTATCAGGCAAACCCACAGATCTGGGTTATGTCTCCAGCTCCAACCATTTACTGTATTGTCTTCCACAACATACAGAGCAATTCGCATTAAGTAGTTGAATGTGTAAAATCTCAGTAGAGAGTTCAGGAAGTTCCTAAACCAAAAATAATCTATGTGTGGAAAAAAATAATATAACTGGTGTGAAGTCACATGAAGCAACTACAGGAAGTCTATGTGATCCTAGCAGACACAATCTATACCACATCACAGACACACCAAACAGGAAGAAATATCCTTGAAAATATTCAGCTATTTGGAATTTTCTCAGCTCCAAATCCAGACAGCAGTACATCAATAGGTCACATTAACTAAATCCATCAAGGAAATCTCCATATAATTTCTCATCACTCTCTAGGGTCTGGTTTTTGGCTGTGGCCAGTCTCTGAGAAAGACATCAGAAATGAAAAAAACCCATACAATATTAAAAACAAACAAACACAAAAAAACCCCTCACAAACAAAACAAAACCAATAAACAAACAAAAACAACAACCAAAAACCCCAACCAAACAAGCCACAATACCACAAAACAAGGGAAAATCACCACACTCACAACTCAGACCTAATAATTACAAGGCAAAAAATGAAGTGAGGTAAGAAATCACTTCCCATCCCTGCAGGTAAGGTCGAAGTTCTCTAGCACGAGATTTGAAAATAATTAATATGTGACCAACAAGTTAAACAACCTTACAGGGTCTTTTAAATTTATTAAATATATTTTGCTTTAATCGCATTAATTTTTCAGAAATGTACAATAATCTTTGTGGTTTAAAATTACTTTGTATTTCTTTTTTAATGGAGAGTATTTTCATTCATCTAATACATTATCCTTACAAGAAAATTATCATACTTGACTACAAGTACTTAACTGGGCACTAATTAATACTCTCATTTCTCCCCATTTAAGACTCCTTAGAGAAATGAGGTCAGAAACCCTTTTTAACACAGGAGGCATTTCTCAGAGGCTAAAAGGGGAAGGGACACAAAAGGCACTCGTCACCCTTCCCCACGGAGAGCATCCCCTTTGAACTCTAAAGCCCAACACGAGAGCGATCCCTCCGGCCGAGCCAGCAGCTGATGCTAAGCCCCCCGGCCAGCACCCGGCCCAGCAGCACGTCCCTCTCCTCCGCAACAAGAAGGAATTCTCCCACTTCTTGTTTAACAGGGTGAGCTTGACTTTTCCCACTCCTGCCAGCTTGCGGCAGGCAACCTGCCCACCTCTCCCCGGGAGCAGGGCTGAAGGAAGGGCTCGTCCTACTACAGCACGCTCGTTCCCTCGAGCCGTAACACAGGGACACGCAGCTCCACCTCCCTCCGCGCAGAATGCAGGGCTGAGCCACGGCACCCTGCCAAGGCTTCAGCAGCGGCTGTGCCTCGCCAGGGTAGGAAAATGTGGGTTACAAACACCTCCCAGAGCTGTTTCGGACTCCGGGAACTGCTGCGGGGTTAAAGGGCAAAAGCAGAGACCGAGCGCAAGCGTTTCTGAAGCTCTCAGGAAATTTGCAGACACTCACCCACGAACTTCACATTTGCGTTCGCTCCGCATTGTCTACTAATTGCAATTATCTAAGAGCGGCTCCGCGATGGGAGGAGGGGAGGAGAAGAAGGCTTCCTTTTGGCAGAGCTTCTTCAGAGTTCAAAGGACACATATGGCCTGCAAACACAGTGCAGGGAATAATGTAAAATTAAAGGAGGGATGAGAGGAAAATGAGAACGCAGCAGGGACAAGCACTGTTCTGGATCTGCTTGACTGGAATTTTAAATAAAGAAACAGGAGGGAAAAAATCAACAAAACCTCCACACTTCTTTTAATTCCACATCTGAACAGAAGGAGGGATCACGGGAGGAGGCCCGCATATGAAGGGCAGACCTCTGGGGAGCAGAACCTGAGCACTTCCTCAGGGGGCAGAGATGCCAAGCCCTGTGGCCTCAGCTCGGCAGCAGGACCCAGAGAGCAGGGCTGGAAGCTGCCAGAGATACAAGGGCTTCAGGAAATGTACGACCAACACCTCCAAAGTGACAGGATGGGTTCATTTCAGAATAAACACATGTGCAGGACCAAACCTGCAGGGCAGGACAGCCTGTCTACCCACTGAGCAAAGCAAGAAAAAATAAAAAAGTGTCCAAATAGCACAGGTCTCGATTTCCCTTGCAGTGCTCATCTCGCCACACAAAGAAAGCCACACAAAAGTCAGCAGCCTGCTAGATGGTGCCTGTGATCATGCCAAAGGCTGACACCTGCTTTGTGGCCTTGTCTTTGTTAGGGCAGAAACCAAAGCCTGCTCTTCTCACTCCAGGGCATATCAAGCAAAAAAATAAATAAATAAACAAAACAAAACAAAAAATCCACAACAATTCTTGGTTGTAATTTCTACATAATTATTGCACAACAACCACCCATAATGAGAGAATGAATTTATAACTACACACAAGCTATATTTACCAGTGGACTGGTTACAAAGCCAAACAGCAGGAAACCACAACGTGTGTCTTCATCTTGGCTCCTCAGCAGTGGTGTAGAGCACAGCTGCCTGTGCAGCAGGGCAGGCTGGGCAGGTGAAACCCAGGCACACCAACCAAAGAGGAGCACAGCCTTATGAGGATGGAACCTGGACTGAACAAGGCACGAAGATGCTGCCAAATAGTCAATGGAAGCTATGTAGAGGTGCAGCTAGAAAGACTTGTTTGACCTCAGGGATAAACAGCTGACCACACCAAAAGAACTGAAGGGAGTCTTGCTTCAATTCCAACTTCCGGAAATTTTGATACCTAGACAGAATTTTAAAAAAACTAACACAGAGGACAAATTTTAAAACCACCCCACAACTGGAAATGCAGCTCCCTGTGCAGTCAGGATCCAGGTGGTGAACCATCCCTGCCCCTTGAGATGAACAGCCACTCCCAGACAGCACTTTGTGCTCTTCTCCCATCAGCTTTTCAACAGCTGGCTCCACGGCAAAATGGGCACAATTCAACCCAAACTGGTACAGTGGGACTGTGCCACAAGAGGAGGCCTGACAAAATCAGTAGCTGAGCCCCAGATGGCAACTTTTGATCACTGGGGAGAGTTGATTTGGGTCTGCCTACCAGACACCATAAATTGCTGAGCTCAGGGGACCTTCACCCCTTCAACTCTGCATTTCAGGTAAATTTGGCCAAAACTGCCTCGGAACTTTGGAAGTTACTGTGCTGATGCACTTAAGGAAAGACAGGCAGCACACTCACAAGAGCCTCATTTCCTCAGGCTGACATCATACAAGCAGGCAGTATCCCTGCTGCCAGCAGTACACCCCTCACCACCTTGCCCCAGCTGCTCCTCCTCACCTCCCTCTGTGCCAGTACAAACCCTCATGCTTTCCAGGCCAGTGTGAGAATGATGGTGAGCTAGATCCAGGAACAGATCTTGCTGAAAACTTACCTTTTTTTTTTTTCTTTTCTTTAGGGATTATTTTTAACTTGGATCCTTTCCCAGACCCAGCTCAGAGCATGACTACACAACGCTTATGTCAGCACAAGGAAGCCATCTAATGAGCACCCATGAGGGGGGCAGGATCGCTGCCATTGCTATCCTCACCACCTTAATGAGCTTGTAAAACAACGGCCTACAGACAGCAGGTTAAAAAGTCACAGAGCTTCAGTAAATTGAGGATGACACGTATAAAAACAAAACAAAAAAACCCTGAAATTCATATGCACAGGTTACCTAGCCACTGCCATGTCACGCTGCCAAAACACAGCAAAAGTACAGGGTCCTCCACGGAGGAAAAGCAGCCCTGCACACATCTCCACCAAAACCCCTATGCAGAAGGGCTCCTGACACACCCCCACGGCAAATCCTGGTCTTTACTACTTCCTAAGTAGGATATGCAGAGAAAACCCGTACCTTGTAAACCACTGGTATCTCAATACGACTTTTCTCTTATCTTTTTGGCTAAGATGCTCCCTCTGCCCTGCTCTGTCCCTGGAGAGACACCAAACAGCCCAGCCTTAACTCAAGGAGGAAGCATAAAAGTAAAAGAGAAGGGATGGTGAACAGATCAAACAGTTCTCCTTGCTCATGACCTGTGGGTGCAAACCCATCACAACTAACCATGTAACCTTAAGCACATGTTAAGATGGAGACAGAAATCCATGATTACTGCTTCTGATGTTTATGCTGACCGGTGCATTATTACTGCTCTGGTGGCAATCAGCGAATCTGTCATGAAAAGAAAGGATGGGTTGGGTTTGCTATCGATCCTTATAATTCCTGTCTGAGAATAACCATACCATCTTGAAATATAGCCCAAAAGAGCGCTGTTATTCTGGAACTGAGCTGCTTTTGCAAGATGAGTAAAAAGCAGTTATATCCTATTAGATATCTTCTTGAGGTTGCAGACAATTGTTCCTGGCTTTACAGACACATTTTCTGATCCTTTAAGTATTCTCTTTCCCCTATAGCTGCAAGAGCTACACACAAATAAAGAGAAAACTGATTATACACAGAGGGCTGTCAAGTATGCACAAAATAAACTAACTGAAATAATATGACTTTTTCCCTCTCTAATATCCTTCATTTATAGTCACTGTCAGTGTGACAACCAATAACAGTAAGTAGAATGATTTCATGCAGCACTTTCTATGTTGAGATATTCTGTATCTCCTTGTGCAGCAGACAGTTTCTATCACTAATTTTGTATTAGGGCAGCAGAGTAAGGTACCTCAAATTAAGCCTGGAGCAGTAACCATTCCCTCAAATAAGAGCTAAAACCCAGACTAAAAGACTGTGACTACTGCCAGATCACCTCTTTCTCCTCAGTGAAGTCTAGACATCACCAGTGGATGGGAGGCAGAAGCACAAGCCTCTGATGGCATCCAAAACTGCCCCCAAAAATTCCTATGAAAACATATATTCCAAGCATGGGTAGAACAGTACCAAACAAAATATACGATGCCAATCCAAGTGTTACAACAAATTGTCCATTGTAGCTGGAAAACAGAGAAACACAGCTCTGAAGAGGGATCAGAGCATTACTGACTTTAAAATTGTTAAGAGTTCTTGTTAAGTGTACATTCCAGCATATTCATAAAGGAGGTTTTTCTGAAGGTAGGAAAAAATATGACAAAACAGGTTAATAAATGAAACGTAAATAATAAGGAAAAATCAAATCAGAATATAAACCGGAAGCAGTCTGAGCTAAGAAATATGCAAATATTTTTGTGCGCATATGTGTGTGATATTTAATACAATTCCTAATTCTTGGAATTGTATATATCTTGGATAACATCTGTCTGTTTTCCAGACCCCAGTTTCAGAAGTTTACTACTTTTTTCACACATGGTTTCAGAAGGACCGTGGTCTCTTTAACAGTAAAGTATTGTCCTCTATCCCACACATGTTCCCACTGACTCTAACCCGCCTAAAGTTAACTGTAAATACAATGGAAAATCTAAGGTAGCTTGTTGCCTAATTTTGCCCTTTTTTCCGATGTGCTTATTAGGCTATAAAATACTTTTTTTTTTTTCAATTAACAGGTAAAACAAACAAAAGCTCTAATATTTTACAAACCTATTTGATGCAGAACACTAGATGTGTGTTCTAGGTCTCTGTTTTTCAGATCTTTATTACCAAATTCTGACTTCTTTTCATTCCATTAATGCTTTCAACAGCTTATTTAAAAGCATAGTCTTGCTAATATACAGTAATGTCTAGGATACCTAGTCTAAATTTATGGAACAAATCAATAAATTAATCAATCATGAAAAAGGAACAGAAAAGTGACAAAACATATTTTGTTCTATTACTGTGGCAATTCTAAATGGTGTTTTAATTATTCACATAAATATCTCTAATGCATTAGTAAATGTGATGTATTGCATAACTTTTTTTTTAATTCTTGGGTCCCAATTCAGGAATGCAATTCCTTGCAGAAATACAAAGAAGGTCTCTGAATACTTTTTTAGTATTTGATTCTATATAGTCAAATGCTGTCCTGCTTTGGATCCAGAATACCACAAGCACTCTATGCTGAGAGCAGATCCACAGAGGAAGTCACATAACATCACACAGCCTTGGAACACACCACACAACACAGCTCCAGGGCAGAAGCACCTCTCCTGGCATAGCCAGCAAGCAAATTCCCAGAACTGCAGCTTGAAAGGGGAGGCAATCATGTATATTAACATTCCACTGAGAAAACTAGGATGAAGCAATGAGCTAGTGAATATCTTTAGGAAGAGATGTCAAGGTCTAAATTCTGGGCCTGCCTGCCCAGGCCCCTCCTCCTTTTCATCAATATGTAAAATTCTGTGCATCTTCTGCACCCAGCAACCCAGGCAATGCTGTCCTCACTCATTCACAGCCTTGCTCGCTCTGCCCACCCAGTAGCTACACTAAAGTAGTAGCTACCATCCTTGTCCCAGGAGAGACACCAACAGCACAAAGAAAGCTGCAAAGCCCGTGGGTGATTCTGCGTAGAGGTGGAATTTTTCAAATTATGATAATGAGCTTCATAAGAGAGTGCACAGAGCTTCACAGATACAGCCCCTTTTTACGTCAGAAGGCACACAAAGGGTTGACTAACCTTTAGTGCTTATTTGACGTTATAACCTCACCGCTCCCTTATTTAGCAACTTCCTCCTTAAGCCCGGGCATCTCTTCTCCATTTCCTTCATAATCTTGGGGCCTTTTCCTCCCGAGATTATAATCTACTGGAAGTTCCCCCTCCCTGACCATTACCACATCCCAGTCTTTGTTCTGGCTCCCTACAGCGCTCAGTGTCTGGACAGGCTTCACATTCACTCTAGATTTATTGCTCTCCTGCCCTTCAAAGCTTGTGAAGCAGGTTTTCATTGAGCTGCCCTCGCCTGCCAGGATGGGGAGCAGTGCATGGAAACTGAAAAGAGCTCATGAGCACCAGGCAAGCAGGGCTTTGCAACTGAAATCCAAGGTAGAAATGCACGCCATGTGTCTTATTTAGTTCAAAGCCGAAATGTTTCTGTCTAGGATGTCTGTTTGTATCTCAAGTCACAGAGAAGCCATTAGTACCAATAATGTGTCATTACGGGGGCGTCACCAGAGACTCCACAGCTAAGGTTAATTTGAGATGCATAATTTAAAGCAGAACTAAAATCCCTCCATTTCACACTTTAATGACTCAATTCAAATCATTCTTCAAATTTGACACAGCAGCTCTTAAGGGGACACTTGCATTTCTTTCTTGTCTCTTTTTTTTTTTCCTGGCCAATCTTAAGTAAAGTACTTATCTAGTGCAGAAATACACAGATCTTCAATTTACAACCACTTTAACCTGTCTTCCCCCTCACATTTCTTTTCAGCAGTTTCATATTTCACACATTCACTCTGACATATTAGAATATGCATTATGCAGGCCACTTCCGCAAGTTAGAAAAACCAAACCCATTCAGAGTTAAAATCTCACTCATCGTAACCCCAGGGATTTTGCCAAGAACAGCTGACAACATTGTTTATCTTAAACATACCACATCACTTAGGTAACAGTAGTACCCCATAATTCTTTGTCCTTAGTATTTCTACTCTCAGCATCCTGCTAAAATACATTAAATACATAATCCTTGGTTTTCAAACTGAAGCAAAGACAGAAGGATGCTGTGGTTCAACAAGTGCTTCAAGCTGGTCCAAGTCTCCCAAATCACTGATAATTTGTTTTGTCAGGCAACTTCCCTGCGAACAGCTGATAGAACACAGAAATAATTAAGCAAAAACTCATCACAACATAATGAAGCAGCATGATAGTGAGATCTTCATGCTGCTGAAGATGCAACACCTCTCTATCAGATATCTCCTGCCTGTTGCTGTGGATTCTTCAATAAAGCTCACATAGTGTTACAAAAATGCATGGAAACACAGAATGATTTTTGTCATCTGACACAACTCTATTTTGTTCTGGACTTTCAAGAAATCACAGTTCAAGCACACAGACATTCTTTGGAGAGCTGCCCTCAATGCTAAAAATGGCAATGGAATTGCACAAGGCAGGGGGGAGGGGAGGGAAGAAAATTCCAAGAAAACTTTGACTCATCCATTGTAATTCACCAGGTTTTTGGAGAAGAGAATGGAATGCCGTCAAGCTAAAATTGACAGAGCTATTTTCTGATCTCTAAGTGATGTCAATACTTCACAAATCCACGAGTGCTGAGAAAATTTTTTCTCTGCAAAATTCTAAGAATGACTCTTAAAATTTGTTGGGTTTGGGGGTTTGGGGGGGGGGAACCCAGAGCTAAAAGAGGTACTTGAAATTAAACTCCTACGTAGGTGTGTTTTTGAATACTGAGAGTATTAGGCTTCACAGCTTTTTGCTATCTGTGACTCAGACTTGCTGCCACAGGTGTCAAGTGATCAGGGACTTAACGGGAGCTCTGCAGAAACCTGCTGCTTTGTGATTATTTTTTAACTATATGTTAAAAAATTCACCCTCAAAGACAGACAAAATACAATCTTTTCCACTCAGTAGAGACCTGAATCTTTCCAGTCAGCAGATTTTACTGTCCTGTCAACTTTCACCTAGCAAAACACATTTTTCCAGTTTTCTGTTGATTGATTCTTAAGGTCATAACCACGTCACGTCCACCATGGTTTTCAGAACAACATGATGTCAACCAAATCTAACAGGCAAAAGGGCTTCAAGAGAGTTCTGAGAATAACACATCTACTCTGGCACACCAACACACTATTTTTAATTGAAGCTCATTAAAGATGTAATAGAAGAAAAATTATATTCACTTCCAGCACTGTTCCATCAATGCAGTGAGATAATCATGCTGCTGTACCATACATAAAGCAATATTTATGAGTAGTGGTTTAGGTAATTTAATGGAAAGGCAGAAAGCAATGATTCATTCCTTGTTCTCTCTGTTGCTGAAAAATTACTTTTGCCAGTTGCAGGGCCCAAGCAGGCACACAGAGAGATTAGTTTCAAATGTTAGTAAAACAGAGACCTGGAAAATGAAAAGAGACAAGTCAGTTGAAATGCCGAACAAAAGAAAAAAATCTGGATTACAGATGAGAATTACTTTACAGAGCAGCATAAAAATTCAGGCCTCTGAAGTAATTTAAACCAAATGTAGACTGAAACTGAAGTCATTTAGTGAGTCAGCACAGTAATAGGACACTAAAATTACATGTGAGAAAAGCGCAATCCTTTTTGTATAGCACACTGTATTTTATTCCAAATGTACCCAAAAACAAATTAATTGTCTCCTTTGTGTTGGACCTTCTTTGTTTCCTTTGGACCCAACCTCTACCTTCCAGAAAGAAACAAACTTTGTGCAGGCTGCCTAGTTGTGAGCTCTGATGTCTAGAACTTGAATTTCCCTTTCACAAAAGTTTCATCTCCAGACCATGACCACATTAATAAACAATCATTGGCATGAACACTACTGACCTGCTTCCAAGTTATGATTACTTTCCTCTGCAAATATATATATTTTTTAATTAACAGTTAAAACCAAAACTGCAGAGAATCATTACAGCTTCTGCCATCCCAGGTTTTAGTCACCTACAGCTTGGTGCAGATGTGGAATTCAGTGCTAAATATGCCCACTATCAGTCAAAGAAAGGCTTTGCTTTCTATCTGCCGCAAATATTTTTTAAAACCACTTTTAAAACTGTTTTTAAACTTAAAAAGCAATCTTCATCTCATTCTTGCCTCATACTTTCAAAAAAATGTAATTCTGTGAGAGCCACAACAATTGCTTGTTCAACAGAGACTTCTACTCTCTGAAGTGCTTTCTCAGATAGATTTGTATGGATAGACACGGGTAGAAATGAATACTCCAAAAATATCCACAATAGATAACAGGCAGTGTCTAGAAACAAATGAAAAAAAAAAAAACAAAACCAGAAACCAACCCTGTACTGCAAATGCAGCCCAAATGGGAACGAATGCCTACAGTAGCAACAGCACAGGAAGAGCAAAATGTTATTGTACATTACTGGCCTGCAGCCCACAATTACAAAAAATACTGCAGTATTCCACAGTAACAGCGTAGAATATTATCATTTCAAACAAGCAGCTGCAGCACCCTTCCCACAGCAGCCACGCCGCAGAGAGCTGGGGAGGAGAGGGCTGCCAAAGGACTCCCCACTGCAGAGGGGAGTGGGCCACAGGGTTGGTGAACCCTTGGGACGCCTTTTCCTTACACCCACGGCTCCATCAGGGCACAAAAGACCACTGATAAAAGTCCCACATAGGCTCCAGCTGCTGAGCCCTCCAGCAGAAGCATGGTGCTCACTCTGCGCTCTCCTTCTTGCAGGAGTGTGCCTTCTGCCAAATCTGCATTTTCACATTGTCTTAGATTCAATCAGCCCATCCCAGCTCCCCTGCGATTATGCCTGTGTTACCTGGCCCCCTCTAACATCCAGCCAAAAGGTTTCAACAGTGGCCTAGCCAGGAGCTCCCAAAGCAGGGATTGGCACACTCTGCCATCATGATGGCTACCATTCGCCTCCCCAGACAGCGAGCAGTCACTCCACTACAGATCAGCAAAGGGGGAGACAGCAAAAGGGAAACACACAGGTTTATCAGCAACAACAGTGCCAACTGTTGTACCCAAGGACAGCCAGCACAGAGGGCAGTCCCACCACAGCAAACAGAAAATCCCAAAAAGCAACAGGTAAGTCTGTCTGCTCACTGGCATGCACTGCACACTAACAAGTACCCCTATATATAGTGCTATACATATATATATAGGCCTATATATAGAATAACAACTACTGCATTTGGGGTCTACGTGGATCATAAAGACCATCTAAGAAGCTGTATGTTTTCTGGAAATGTAATGCATTTGCAGAACAAGCAAACAGAGGAAAAGCAAAGCAGAAACCTGAACTAATGCACTAACCTGGTTTCATCTGAGACAATTTTCTTCCTAGTAGCTGGTAAGTTTTGTGGGTTTTGGATTTAGCATGAGAATAGTATTAGTAACACATTCACATTACAGTTGCACGGTAGTCAAAGATTTATCCTAAATCAAGGACTTTCCATTTTCCCATGCTCTGCCAGCAAGGAGGTGCACGAGAAGCTGGGAGGGAGCATGACCAGGACAGCTGGCCTGAACTGGCCAGAGGGATATTCCATAGCACAGAGCATCCTGCTCAAACTGTCATCTGGGGGACTTGTCCTGGAGGTGCTGATGGCTGCTTGGGGACAGGCTGGGTATTGGGCAGCGGGTGGTGAGCAACTGTGTTAGAAATCACTTGTCTTCCTCACATTTTATTTCTCTTCCTCTTCTGGTTGCCTCCCTTTTCATTACATCTTCATAACTATTATCATTACCACTACTACTGTAATTATTGTTGCTATTGTTATATAATGATTAAACTGTTCTTATCTCACTGCATGGGTTTTACCTGCTTTTTTTCCCAGTTCTCTTACCCATCCTGTATTGTGGGGGTACAGGGTACAGGGTACAGTGAGTGGCTGCATAGAACTTGGTTGTCATCTGGGGTCAAGCCATGACACTCATGCTTCCTACACAGCCTGCAGATTGTACAGATTCTCCAGACAAAACTGCAAAACCTGAGCTCTGCCTCAGCTACCAGTGCTGCCTCAGGTATTTGGCCTCTCCCCAAAGTCCTACAAGTCTGCATTTAAGTTTGAAGTACACAAACACTGTTGGGGCACCTTTTAGAGATAATCAAATAATGATGAAAACTTTTTCTCATGCAGCCAACCAGAGATAGGATGTTTTCAGGAGGGACCAAATTAACTGCCAGGCCTAAATCCCAGCTCATCTGCACTTCCCATCTTTACCACATCAGATTTTCTCTGCCAAATAAAAGGAGACTGTAGTGCATATATGTGCAATATATTTGCAATAAACTGCAGTAATATATGCACTAGATTGAAATACTGTATTTTTGTGTCCTCATAAGCAATTCATTGGGTTAAGGATTTAAAGTTCCACAGGGAGTACTGCAACTACACATTAAGTCTATGGGTGCTGGGTTTGACTCTGACGTATGCAACAGATGTGTAAAGTAACACATAACCAGATGCCCCTCTTGTAAATGCACAGTTAGAGACTGAAAAGCCCTAAAAATGTTGTGTCCAAGGGCAAAAGAAAAGGGAGAAAATAAAAACAGAACCATATATCTAGCAAGAAAAGAAAAATTTAGGCCTTATGGATTTCTTGTCTACAATGCTTAAATTTTTCATGACTGTAATTCAGCTACAGTATCTCACAAGAGGACTTTTCAGGAGGTAGGAGTCCAGCCACTATGGCCTTATTTGCTCCATGCCAGGGTGATAAACCATTTCTTGACATATTTGAAATTTCAGGGTCCTACCTCCAAAGCCTCCGCTGTGATTTCAAAGACCTCTATCCAGAAGAGCAGTCTAACTCCTTAGAAGAAAAAAATACTCAGAAAAAAAAGCGCATGGCTGTATAACAGTCATCGCCACAGAGGCATTTCTCCTTTCCCTGACTTGGTGTGTCCTGGCCACAGTGGCTAGGAAAAAATAGCTGCTATGCTTTTGCAATGACCTTCTAAGGCACAGGAGGGTGAGAAAAAGTTAAAAGCCTCAGTTTAAAATTTTTGGCTACTCTCCTTTAAAATCACTCTGCTAGAAACTGTGTGAACCGCTGACTTCAGATCTGGATCCTGTCTTTTGCAAAGCTGCTGGTGGGCTTGGATCCAAGGCTTTGGTTCAAGCTCTTATGTGCTCCATACTGAAATGACTTATACCATACGTCCTTTATAATAAATAGCCTCAGTGAGGAAGGACAGTATTGGCATAGTTCATCTTTACATCACTCTTTTGAAAGTTTAGGGAAAGCACTGGAAACATTACAGCTTTCGAATATTTTGCCTCACGTGGTTTACAGGCAGCATTGTGAATGGCTGTGCAAGCTTCACTCATTTTCCTGGGACAGGCAGTGTGAGAGTGTGAGGCCCAGGCAGTGCCCACCAGCGCCCAGCAGAATGGGTATGGTGGCACTGCCACAGCCACATCTCTCCACAGTGCTGCCCTGCACTGTGCCTCCCTGCAGTGAAGGTCTTCATTCTCTGTCCCCGCCACCTCCTCTTCACAAAGGCTCACACACACATACTAAAACAAAAGAATAATTCCATTATGTGCCTGGCAGCCTGTGCACTCTCCTTCTGATTCGCAATAGCGGCGCCCCATTGAAAAGATCCATATACAGGGGGTGGGAAAACAAAAAAGTCTTAAGAAGACTCTAGCAAGCACAAGTATTATTAAAGCCTCATTTCCACTTAACACAAGTTGCTTTGGGATCTAATGCAGCTGATTTGAGGGGAAAATAGAAACAAACAAACAAAGTCTTCTTCCATTAGCCAGAGCAGGGGGTGGAGAAATCTAACCAGTGCCATCTTTGTTGAAGAGTTCCACAAAACTAATGGTTCAGGAGAGCTGAGGAGCAAAATCAGGGGACAGTTTGTGACTGATCACTGCCATCTGAACATGGCATGCTGACATCTGAATGAAGAGCAAAACAAAAAATAGCGCGTGTTTAATCTGGGCAGGCTCCATCCCCTGTGTTCACTCCCAGTGAAAAATACAAAGCAGGAGAGTCAGTCTCTCTGCCTGCTCAGCTCAGCACCCACATAACTCCCTGGCATATACCACAGGACCTTCTCCAGGCACACAAATGGGGGCATTATTTCTTTACGTGCTGAAAAAAAATAGAAAGGAGAAGGACAGTGGTACAATTTAATACATCCTAAACTGGATGTTTTGGCACCAGAGAGGTTCCCTCTAATACTCTGACAATGAGCTCCTGCACTCTCTGATACAAAGAAAACTAAAAACAACCTCAACAATTTTCTCAGTGTAACATAGAGCTGATAAAATTATTATAAAGGCCACAGAAGCTACAAAACACCTTTTCCTGAACTTCAATGTGCGCTTCCTCAGACAGTAACAAGAATGCAATTGTGAAAGGAAAATCATGCACAATTATCCTGACCTGACATCAGTGAAAAGAAGGTAGCAATAAAAGTATTTTGATTTATGCTCCACGGAACCAAGAAGAAATGCTTTCCTCCAAGAGGGTGGGATGGGCAGAAAGCAAAAGCAAATGGGCTGAGGGTGATCACACAATGGAGCACTTCTCTCTCACTGGTTTGGCCAAGGCTGTCATCTACACCTGAAACAGTTTGCCCCAGAGAGCAAGGCATTTCCTCACCTCAGCCTTCAAACAGGTTTGCATTAATTCCTCATTTCACAGCTACAAAAATTTCCTCAGACTCCTGCTGAAAGAGTCCTGTATTCCTCTTTGGGCTCAAAGTCCCTAGTGCAAGACTTGCACATAAAAAGGAGTTGGTTACACTGATTTGAAAAACTTCTGACCTTTTCAGAAAAATCTGTACAAATACCTACAGCACCACTACAATTTCCCAAGCAATGGCTCCTGTCCACTGACCAGGAAGGAAATATTTAGCTCCCTGCAGTGGATCTGTTGATTTCAAAGGAAACTTAATAGGTCTGTTCCTACAAAGCAAATACAGAGCTATCATTAGGGTTCAGCTATGCTCTCCTCTCTTTTGAAATCAACATATGTCTGCAAATGCCACTTGCCAAAAGGTTTTGATTCTCTGCACACTTGTGGGAACGTATATCCTGCTTCTTCTAGGTTATATGTATCTTCCTGATTCTGCAGATTCCTTAGAGCAGTTTTGTCTCTTTCAGCACAAAGGTGGGTCAGAATAGAGTAAATAATTTATAACTTTTATTTAAAAAAGATGCTGGTGATTTTTTGTATTCATTTATGCAACATTTTCATTGGTTAAAAGTTTTACAACTGTAGCATTTTCTTCTTAGTAGATTCAGGTATGATTCTTTTCTAATGAGAATTGAAAACAAAAAAAAATTACGACTAGAGGGAAAAGGTGAGCTTCTCCTTGTGCCTTGTCATTGTCTTTATTTTAAAAAATTAACTCTGGACAACACAATTCAGCCTCAGTCAGGGAACCCTTAGTTCAGTTCCTATTCAAATATCTAAGTGCAATTTGCAACTCTGGGTATGAAAGGGGACATTATTTTCTTTCTACATTTAACTCCATTTGTTCAAAGGCACACTGATGAAGCAATTAAGGCAGACATATTATTAAAGCTGGTGTAGAAGTCACAGGCTCTGCTAAGAAGTTTGGTATTTCAATGAGGTGTTTAAACATAAAAATGAGAACTATGTATTTAATATAAAAATATCACTTAAGAATGCTGTAAAATCAGATTACTCATGACATTATCACCAACAGCAAGAGATTTGTATATGCATTTTTCTGGCTGTGTATTGTATGTTCTTCAATAGCTTTCTTCAATAGTTCCCATATGATATAGATTCCAAACTAGGAAATATTTATGCTCATGACTAACTTTCAGGGAGAATAGCCTCATTGATTTAAACAGGGTTTAACCCTTATAAATGTCAGAATGATTGCCTGTTTGTGAGACTGGAACTCATGGGGCCCATTTTCAAAAAGATAAGTGCATTACGTATTTTTACTGCTGTTTCTGGGTTTGCCGTTACAGTTCTCTCCCTCCCTCTCCTGCCTGTTTTTATTGCCTTCAACAACAATAACATGACACTCTGAGGTAAATAATAATTAATTTAATTACAAACTAACTGTAACTTATGACAAGACCCTCCAATCACTTACCTCAAATTATGAGTGTTTCAAGATGCAATTGTTAATCTCCTTTTCCCCTCCTCACAGGAGATGCTGCAGACTTTTTTTTCTAGTATTTTGCATTAAAACTCTTTTCCTGTGCTCCAGGATCTTAAACAAAAACAAAAAAAGAAACACTCAGAATGAAAATGTCATTTAAAGCAATTGGCTCAGGGGAAATCCCTGACCTTTTTTGAATGTATATTTCATTATCTAAAGCAAGTGTGGCAACTTCCTCCAGCAGCAGCTCTTAAAAAAAAAAGATGGCTTAAAACCCAAAACACTGGTTTAGACCACTCAAAAACATGGTATTTTAAAAATCTGTAAGATAGCACACTACAAAGTATTCCTTTAAAGCGCAATCCAGTACATACCAGACTCCACAAATTTATGACGGTGAAAATGGAAGAAAACCCAGAACACAAACCAGAAGAAAAATCATTATGTAAAGTATTAAACTGCTACACAGTTTTATTATTGCTATCACTGTTAACATCACCAATAAAACATATACAGCCCTCTCCCTCAGTCTTCACTGAGTTCCTGTAGTATTTCTGTAGTAGCAGCGTGGGGGAAGTAGTAGCCGTGCTGGAGAAGCAGTGCAGCATTAGCACTACAAAACCCAGCCCAGCTGTCCAGAGAGGAAGGAAGGGAGGAGGAGCGACAAAGCAAATGAGTTAAGAGTAACTGGCAGGGCTCTAATACAATCAGTTTTAACATTCTCCGCCATCACCAAAAAAGGTCTGAAGGGTTTTGAATTTTCAGCAAGTGCTGCTATTCCAGAACAGTTTCTCACCGCCCCCTGGTTCACCCTCCTCCCTCTCCCATACCTGCAGCAAGGCTTGGCCAAGAGCCAGCTGAGTACGTAAGACTCCAAACCAGGCTCTGTCAGCAGGAAAACACTGCCAGCCAGTGCAGAGTTCATGTTCCCTCTAGGAGCATGGTCTTGCGTTTGCATGGCCTCTCTGGGTTACAAGCATCCCAGTTATTTCTCTGTGAACAATTTTTAGGGCCAACAACCACATTCATTTTTGCTCTGTATAAAGCTTGAAAGAAACTGTTCCCAGGGTTATACCTGTGGCTACCCTCACCGAAGCCAACAAATTTACACAACATGACAAGAGGATTTGACCTTGTGTGTGTGTAAGCCAGAACACTTTGATATTCTTCTTTGGCTAGAACAGATAGGCTTGAATAATTTTCCCCTTGCTTTTCATTAAGAAATGAAAACAATATTCACAGCCTTCTATGGCTGGATATGCCTCAAAAAAGACAACTTTTCCAAAAGTGGTCAAAAATTCAAAAAGTACAGCTTTTAACATCACAATGTATTCCCCCACACACCGTGGAGGAAGACAACCCAAAACTTGAAGCAGACCACAAAACACAACCACACAAATAAGGAGGACCTTGACACCTGTACAAAGGCTATGCCTATGTCACCACTTCCCAAAGCTGCTTATGGTACAAAATACTCTGCTTAAATTAGCCGGGCCCCTTCTCCACCGTGCTTATTCATGCTGACGTGGTGCTGCCTCTTTTTTCTTCAAGGAGCCTGCTCTCACTCAACACCAGTCAAGGCTGCAACAGCCAAGCCTACCACATGCAGGAAGCAGACAAAGCCCTCTAAATCTGTGACACAAATCCAGAGAAGGCTGCAAGTTCAAAGTGAAATGAGGACAGTCTGTCCATGACTCATGCCACCTAGAAACCATTCTTAAGTTAAGAAAAAGTGTTAGATGGATTATTTTACAGAGCATCACACTGCCAAATCAACTAGGTTCTGCCTCACATTTTTTTCCCCCAACTCAAATACAAGGTGGCCAAAGATTAAAATCAGCGTAAAATCCTTCTGTTCTCACTTTATGTACTTACATTTTTAATGCTCTGTTTACAGAGTCGAATAAAGCTGTTTGATGGACAGATTCCCAGCTATCCTCCAGGCTTTTCTGCATGACCTATAGGCAAATGCTTCATGACACTTCCTGAAGGGCTAAAATAGCTCTGAATGACACTTGAGCTTCTATAGTACAACTACAGCACGAGAGTTTGGCTCCTAATGCACACTGTCACTTAACTCAAATTTTCCCCTGCCTCAGTTTCCCCAGCCTCCACAGAAAAATAAGAGTATTCCTCCATCTCAGAGGGCTGATGCAAGGAACACAACATCCATACTGATTCAGTGGATAATGTGGAAACAAGGAGAAAGTTATAGATCACTTAACTCAGGTTGAAACTTCACATACCCAGAAAAAGACCCTGCAAACCAAACTAAGGAGTGAGTCATCAGCCTGTCCCTCTGAAACCATTTTGCTGGATAGTCATTTTACTAGTACAACTCTCTTCTCCAGGGTGCTCCCAGCGAGCGTGGGGGACACTGAATGGATTCACTGTATTCACACAACAGCTTTACAGCTGCTGAAAAAAGGCCTATTGTAGGCCTGCATTTTACTATCTCGAGTAGCATACATAAAGTTGCTGTACAGCTTCCATTACCCATCTGATCCTTACAGAAACAGGAGCAACAAATCAGGGTTGGTCAAAATTAAATAGATTTAACTGTGATGGAGGAAATAGACTGTTTAAAAAAAAAAACAAACAGAATTACCAATTTATATATCAGAGGACAGAACGTTAAAAATTCAGCATAACAAAAATACTTTAAACTCATTCTGCCCTCCTCTGTTTCTTCAACATCACATCTGGGAGCCAAATTCAAATTTCACCATCAGAAAGGAGCACCAGGCCTGCCATATGTATGTAGCCTGTCTACTCATGGCTTGCACCTCCATCCATTTATAGTATTGTCTCAGTAACCGAAATAGTATCAAAAACCAACCGTGAACTCTTAAAAACAGAATTATTGGGTCACACTTTACAAAAACTCACTGAACAGCCAGATAATCCAAAACACATGAGTCGATCTGACAGCCCCTTTCTAAATGACTTGATTTTTCTTGTAGTGTCTGTGGAGTCAGTGAACAAGGACAGTCCTGAATGAGGCACATTGCTCCCAGCATTGGACTACTCCACTCTCCCCCTTCTGGAGAAATGAATGCAGCTTCAAACAAATTAAGGAATATTTTGTCAGCTCCTTCACTCTTCCCGGTGCAATAAATGAGGCGGTGCTTGGCTTCTCTAGTTCCCAGCAGAGGCAGGTCTGAAGTACAAATCCTCCTTCCTCCTCGCATTCACACAGCATTAACCCTGGCAGCTGCAAGGACACCAAATTCAGCCAGGGCTATTCAGCAGCCTATCCCAGCTGCAGCGCATGCTGCTACTAACCCCCAAGAATTAAATGATGGTCGATCAGCACACATCTCCCCAGAACACAATACTTCCCTTAAAAGCAAAGAGATTGGACAAAAGTTACGGGATTCATTTCTCTGCCTTCTGGCTTCGGAGCCACAGGAACACAACAGGTGCTGTGCCGCTCTGTACTCAAAGGCAGAAATATTTTGCTTTTCAATGAAAGCTGAGACAGGCACTATCCCTTGCTTTGCCAGCTTGGGACTTTAAGAAAATACCAAGAGAGTAGCAGCCTGATAAAATACCAGCACTAGGACAGCTCTTTTCTCCCAGTCTTCCTCCATTTCAGAGCGGGGCCTCTCTCAAAAGGCTGATGGAGCTGAATAGACTGAGATGATTCTCTATTCTAGGTAAATTGCATTTTCGCTGTGTTAGCATGACTTGACTGTGATCAAAACTGATGAAAAACCACAGCAATGGAAACAAAGACTTAAGTAAAGAGATAAATGAAATCCCAAGACAAGCTACAAAGATTCATCTCTTATTTCTGGATTTGGGCAGGCTTGCCTACCTCCAAGCCTGGGGGCCAGAGAGGACTGCCAGTATGCCTTACCATCCCCAGGGCAAGAGGTTCTGGGGTGGGCCTGGGCAAAAGTAGTACTATTGCACATGACAGAACAGAGCCAAGGCCAGTTGAGAACAGTGGATTGCTAAAATATGATCTCATTTTGGAATGAGCTATGAGGGATAAAGAAATGATAACACCAGGCTCTCTGCACACCTCTTTCCATGGAGGCAGGAACTCTTTCCCCCAAATTTCACAGGAATGGACCTACTACTCTCCCTTGCTTCTGCTGAGGGTCTGGCAGGCTCAGGCACATGCCCCTACATGCTATTTACTCCTTTTCTTGCCTTCTGCTCATAAGCACACATGCCATGAACTCCTCTCTTTCCTTAACAGCTGAAGTGACTTTATTGCATGATTTTTGGACTAGAACTCCCAGCCCACGCTCACTGCCCCCATGCCTTGATGCCACCTGTTTATCATTACAAGGTGACACAGAGCCATGCTCGCTCCCACTTACCGTGAGGTGTGTCATGTCTTTCCAAGCCATAAAGCCCCAGTCTCATCAGGTGCTGACCTCAGGCTCTCCCTGGCACTCTAAGTGCCTCCTTTATCCCAGCGTGAAGGTCTGAGACAGACTGCATCACAAGTCAGTGGCTTCATCTCTTGGCAGCGACCCTGCCATATGACTGCCTGTGCACAGAGGCACAGCCCTCCTTGGCTCACGACCTCTGAAAACAAGGAATGCCAGTGGATGAAGAGCTGAATGCCCTCCACCCACTCTTTCACTGGCCAAGCCGCTCTGAACAGTACCATACATGCTCCTGTAGAAGTTCAGCGTGTTGCCCATAATAAGCAGCAGGCAGGCATGCCTCTGCTAAACAGTATATATAGTTTAGAAAGAGATGTTAAGGAAATGAAATATGGTGTGATATTCAATGTGCAGATATATTCTGGGTTCTTCAGAGGAAGGGCTCTAGAAAAACAATAGAAATTCCATGTTGTTTGGAACAGATGGGCCTCGTATTTTTTTTCTATTGCCTTCTGCTTTACTTACTCATCTCACCTACCTTCTAGCTATATGAGGTTGTTTTTTGGGATCTAGTTGCTTGCTGCTACATAGAAAGATCTGAACAATCAACATTCCTTATACAATTTTGTATCTCCAATGACAAAGAGTACAGGACACTTCAGAAGAAACCTGTGATGACCATTGTTGCAGGAAACTTTGAAGGCCTGACCATAAGCTGTTTTTAGAACAGAAATTTGACTAAGCCAGAACCAGCTCAGCACCACTATGGTTTGGTCTTAATTTTTGAGAGTGGCAGGACTATGCCAGCAGCTAAAATCTTCCAGGCAGAGGAAGAAATGCTGTCCTCTGCCTGGATTCAGTGAGTTTGTTGGCTACAAACTCACTGGTTGGTTTTGTAGTCAAACCTACTCTTCCAATCAAAAAGAGACAGGAAACTGAGAAAGACAAAGCTTTTTTGTAGGTCTACTTCCAAACTTTACTTTTGTAAAAAAAAAAAAACCAAAACACTGTACTCCTGCTTCTGTCACGTCTACTTCTACTTGCTTTCCTTCAGCACAAGCTGTAACATGAGCATTTCAGCAAATACCAGGTTTGGTTGTATGCTCCCTGGGCTGCCAACTATCAGATCCAGAAAGCAGGACTGTCACATCTGCCAGATCAGCTCTCACACCTACTGTCTCAGATAACATCATTTTTCCAAGTCATGCTGGCAATAATATGACATTCCACATCCCCTTCCCTGCCTCAGGACACACACCAAAAAGGGGCTGTAGACCTTTAAACAAAGGGTGCCCAGCCAGTGTCTTAGGATGGCCAAGAGTCTCAGCTGAGTGCCATGTCTGTCTGAGCACCCTCTGTGACTGCAGGTTACAAGCACTGTCCCCACGTGAGCACATGCTCACATCAGCAGGTCAAGTGCCAGCTGCTAGACACAGGTCATTCCTGGTTAAGCATCTAATGTGCACTTGGCATTGTATAAACTCCTTAAAGACGATACGATCCTTTCAGTAGAAGATTTCTTCTTTCTAACTTCTCAAAACAGCCTTCCTTCTCAGAAGCTTACTCACATCACCCTTTAAGTAATAATTTCAAAGAAAAGAGAAGAAAGAAGAAAAAGGAATTAAAAATTAAAAAGCTCTTTCACTAACTGGCACAGCTATACACAATCAGATCACTGAAATACGCCTTTGTTTCCATGTCTTCATCCCACTACATCCCTATAGGGCAAAGCTACCTTCTGCTTTTGTTAGATCAGGCATGCAGCTTTTGAAGCAAGTCTCCAGATAATCCATCCTGCCTGGGCTTTCAGTTGTACTGTGGGGTGGTCCTATAGCACATGGACAAGTCCCTCTTGGCAGGAATTAACTAGAAGCACGATGTTCCACAGAGTGAGCAGCCAGCAGCACCAAATGGCTCAGAAGTAAAATCAAGCCCAAAACATGCCTGGTGCACACCTCAGCATCCCAGCGCAGTTTTCACAGATACTCTCTCCAGTCAGTCCACACTACTTTTTAATGTAGGTATAATCATAAAAATCAAATATTCTGCTGTCATTCATCTTTATGCCACCAAATAAAAAGATGTTATTATTATATTCTACTCTAATATTGCAACAGTGTAACACAGTTGACAGTGACAACAGTAACAGTGACAAGCAGCAAGAGCATCTTGATGTGAACTATGTAAAGAATAGATCCAAGTAGTTTTGGCTGCAAAAACTAACCTAATTTCTGTAGTTTTACAATGAGCTCTTCTACTCCTTAAAGTATTTTCTCTTTGTCCTACACCAAAATAGTAAAAAACCAGTTACAGAAGGGAAAAAGTAAAACAAACTGAATATTTTCTTTTCATCCTGCACCAAAATAATAAAGAATTATTACAGAAGGGGAAAAATAAACCAATTTGGATAAAAAGACCAAAAAAAGTACTACCTTTCCACCATTAAATCCCATGAAGGCTAATAAATACTAGGCATAATAATAAAAATTTAGGAAATAGTTGTAAAAATTGCCAGCAGAAAATTTTAGGCAGTAGTGCTTTCTTAATATTGTCACTTAAGCTTATGTCAATGTCCTCTGATATTTTGTCCTCACAGTAGATCTTTTGTTCTCTTTGAAAATGTCATTAAATAGACCCTCAAAATCTTGACACTTATCGTAACTAATTCAATTAATAAGTCAGTCATCACATTTTTTTTTCAGTGCATGAAAGGCCAAGAATTCTATGGCATGATGTCTAGCGTTACTTTTTACCACCCATTATAAAGTACTCCCTGAGTGTGTGAAGGTTTTTCAGGCCACTGGCTAAAAGCTGCCTGTATACAATCCTCCATACTTGTTTCTTTTCCTCATAAGCTGTTTGTCCCTAGCAGCAGCAAGAGCGTAACACTCTAGAGTTTCACTGGAAGCTGCTAAGAAATACATTGTGATGAAAACTTCTTTGCATTTCAGGTGCAGGAAACCAACTAAACCTCACTGATCCATTTGTTCAAATTTTGTTAAATGGTTCTGGACCTGGCAACAAATTTGTGAGCAAGAATGGCATTGACCACCATGCTGAGGACCTGGCTGAAGCCAAGTGAAATGTTCTCCTAGTACTCAAATCCTTCTTGAAAGCTTCTCTCTTCCTCCACATGCCTTCCATACAGGAGATGACCCTGAGGTCACTGCAAGCAGGAAACCCAAGCACAGAGGACGTGTGTGTAAAATCCACAGTCTCAACTTCACCACCACTGTCCATTTTCATGAATGAAAAAGGCAAAGTCAGTAGGGGAAGCTGGGTCCTGTCACAACTGCCACCATGCTGTCTGTCTTTCCCTCCAAAGCATTGTGGATCTGTGTTAAGTTTGCTGCAAAGGTAATTGTTTCTATGTATTAAACCAGCCAGGGTCATAGTTTCTAATACAGTTAACTTTTAACAGCACAGCTTTGGGCCTAACTCCTTGTCCTGCATTTTCTAGAGCTGTCTGAGAAAGTTGAGACATTTTTACTATAGGTGATCTCTGTGCTTAAACAGAAGAAGTGGGTTGGGCTCTAACCTCCCAGCTCACCTTCACAGACCAGTACCATGTTCCATCTGTCACATAGCCCTGGTCACATCACCTTGTCCGTCTGTCCTGGCCTCCATTTGACTCACAAAGAACATGTGAAATGACTGAAGGTGCTGTCAGTTTAGAGTAAGCTGAATGTGGGAGAAGTAAAAGGATGTGGGATATTCTGCCTCACTGAAAGACTGAGCAGACCCAGACACAGAGGAGTCCATGAAGGGTGGTTCCTTGTGGCTTTGCCTCTACGTAACCCCATGCACAGTGAGATACATGATCTGAGCAAAGCTAACCCTGAGCAATGGCTCACTCCATCACTCTCACATCTGTGATAACACAGGTGAGCCTTTCCTTCAGAAAGGTCACCCGTTTCTGTCATTGTTCTATGCCCAAATCCTTGATCCACAAAACTGCTCAGAGCTCAGCCTGCCTCTTAAATTTAGCTGGAGCTGGCTAGTGGACTCCAACCTTACTGCAGAGACTCAGGGAGATACAAAGATAGTGTAGTGCACAAGGAAAACAAACTAAAATATTAATCTTGGCCTGAGAAAAATTATGTTGAACTGGAAAGAAAGGTAAATCAATGGATCTGATGTTAAAACTCAGAACTGCAGTGCCAGTTCTGTAACATTCATCAGTAACAAAATAAAACATTGACTTACCAAGGGAGGTTTATTTTACGTAGGCTGTTTGAAATGCAGCTTTACTTGTACTTACTGTGAAGTGCATTCTGTTTATGAATAATATTAGGTCTATCTTCTGGGAAATTAAATTGTAATCTGTCCTCTGTTCCATTTCTTTAACACATTCAGTTTACTACTGTAACTTATTTGTGATTTACTAAATTCCAATTACAGAAAGTAGGACAACATTTTGTTCCTATGCAAGACAGGAAAAGTACAGATTCAAATCCACTTCAAATGACAGGACAAGCAGATATCTGGAGTTTTTGAGGAGAGGTGAGATAATGAAAGGGTTTTTCCCCTGGAGGATCAAAACAAACTATTTTTTCCTTTACATTATTCATAATATAAGACTGATATTGTTTGAAACAAAGCTAAGTTTATGGAACATTCACAATGTTTCATATGGCTACATATGTCTTATTAATTTTGGCAACTAGTGTTTGTAACTAGAAAAATTATTTACAGCCTGATTTATTTTGGATATTGTACCTCTTTACATACATACACACACACATGTACTAATGTGGGCTGCAGTGCAGTCTAATCTCTCCAGCATTTATTCATACCTAGGACAAAAGTGCTTTCAGCCTGCATAGATCTGTCATGACAAAAATAGCACTCATCAGTTTCATTTTCTAGCACCAGCCTGTGTCAATTTTAACCTTATTATACCCTCTTTTCCAACAATTCCTTGACTTTACACCTAGGATATCTTTTTGGTGCCTATAGCTAGTAACTACACCACCACATAACTTTCCTGTCACCACTGTCCTGGAGAAAATGAAAGTAAACCTTCAGCCAGTCTCTGCAGGATGAGCAACATTTGCAAGGAAAGCAACTGTGCCATTTTCTTTCAAACAGGCTGAACTAGACAACAACCCGCTTTCAGTTGCTGGTATATTACCAAAAAAAAAATACAATGATGATTACACAATTGCTTTAAAGTAGGTTTAAAAAGCTACAAACACACTTCCTTGTACTAGTCCTCTGACTTATTTTGTGCTAAAATGCATATGCCTCAACATATAGGTGTATATTTAAGTGCAACCTACCCTAGATTAATTAATTTAAGGCTCAAAAAAAAAAAAACCCCAAAAAAACCAAACCAAAACTTTAAGAGATTTTGAAAGTCAGGAAGGACAATTATGCTCCTTTAGGCTTATGATAATCATAAGACAGGACATAAAATTTGAGTTTAGAACCTCCTCTAGAGTGGGAAACAACCTTCCATTTCACGAATCGAGTAGCATCAAGCTCTGAAATTTGCTGTGTAGTATTTTAAGAAAGACATCTAAACTCTACAGAAATATTTCATCCACCTGTGAATGCACTGCTTTCCTCGGCCTTTTCAAACTTATTACCAGGATCTTCTCATTACCATTAAAAACAAACCATTCTTCATTGTGAAAGAGTGAACTGTTCCTCCTGTTCTCCCAAGTTCCAGTGATTGCAATTGTCATCAAGCACTGACACATTTGTATTAGAGAAAAATGTTTCATTAAAAAAAAAAATCCTTCACTCTAACTTCAGTATTTTTTCAGGAGTGCTTTCCACATATGTTAAAAAGTTACTTAAATTAGCATCTGCTATTTAAAATTTGTGCCTTTGAAAAATAGCAGCAGCTGATCAGCACACAAAACCGTGATATTCTCATTTTTTGCATCTTTTAGGATCACTGAAGGTTGGTAGGCATAAACAAATAGAAATGGAATCTCTCCACATCCCATTGACATTATGAGCTACTCATCAGAAGTGGGAAAAGACTTACGATTTGGGGGCTTTTGTACATCATAAGATTTTGCAGCAAACTCTCCAGAATAAGCCAAGGAGGCTCTTTCATGTCCCAAAGCATTTAAATGCTTAACTTTAGGGGCTCCAGTACTGAGCAGAACTACTCAGGTTTACAAATTAAACATCCAGCCAGCCAGAACTGTAATCCAAGCCAGTAAGCACTACCACTGTTAACTGTCTGGGAGAGCTGAATTTGTTCCTTCTGTCCTATAGCTTTCCCTTTCTTTTTATTTCTAAAAGCAAGATGAAAGATAAAAGGGCCTTCTGCTATTTGTACTAATCACCTGTTAGTCACAGGAGTCTGAAAGGCAAACCGACACATCCACTCATTTTTACTGTTTCCAGTATTTACAGCATTATTTATCCAGGACTGTGAAGCAGCTACCAGTGATTACTAGAATTTGGCATGTTGAAGCTCATGTATATGAAAAAAACATGATCAAACAATATGCAGCTCATTAAAGAAAGTTTGTAACTCTGTTCCCAACCCTAATACTTTGTTTTTATCTCCTGGAAATATTTACCACACCACCTGATTAGGCTGAGCTGCTTATGTATTTTGAAAATACAAATTATGCCATCAGTCATTCATGGTATGACAGTAAACGTGCAATTATACAACTCGGCAAGCTCCCGCAGTGCACCAAGGCAGGCACAGCCCAGCCCCGAGTGCCAGCACAGCACAACCAGACCACCCAATCTTTACTGATCTGAAACGAAAACTCAGGCAATAAAACAGCCCACACTATAAAAAACAAAGCTTGGTCTGGCTCGAACACATTCACCAGAGTGATCAGATCCATGTCTTTCCAGTCTGCAGCTGCAGGCAAGGTGAGAGGGAAGCACTTGCAGAGGAAGGAGCGACTCCACGCTTTCCTAGACATGTAACAATTCTACCTTAAAATTAATTTTCCAGAGTTGGACTAGTGTGCCAAGAAGTTAATGGACCTCAATCCTATGTCAGAACCCACTGTCACTCTTTCTTCTATCTCTCCTTCAATTTTCTTCTATAGTTTTATGGTCTTCTATGTGAGGATTCAGTCCTTCACATACGTGCAGAACTATACATCCAGGGTATTACCCTTGGCTTGCAGGAGTAGGATCCACCTCTTTTGGACTGTGATGGCTCAAAAGAATTTGCCCTATGACCACAAGGACTGACAGGTAGCTTAAGAACCTTGAGAAATCTACCCTTCAGCTTTTACTTCGGTGCTTCTTTCTACTTTCTTATCACACTTAAAACTCCTCCCTACACAAGACTGGCAATAATATTTATAGTGAACTAGAAGGCAAAAAAGTAAGAAATTACAGTGTACTTATAAAATTCATGCTGCTGTATATATATATTGTGCTGTGATGTATCTATCACAGCACAATTAAAACTCCCTCAATGCTAAACAGCTAGTTTCCTCTCTGTTGATGTGATACACTATCTTGATTCACATGATACTGGATTCGCCCAAGGCTGCAACTCATTCAGAAAGCCAGCACAAATGCCATGTCCCATTTAAAATCCAAATAAGGTTTTAAAAGATCAACCTACATCTGCATAAACCTCATTCCTTACTCCTTCAGAGTGGAGAGCATCATCTGAGCAAGCCTTTCCACCCTCAGAAGTCCCAGCCAGTGGTCAGTATGACTAGCACGCTCCAGGTAGTTGCAGAGGACTGCTCTCTGCATCTCCTCATGATGTAGAAAGAAAGAAGCAATTGGTCCTGGAGAGATCTGCACGGCACCAGAGATCTATTTATACAGTTCTAGCAGGCTGAAACTCTGCACAGAAACTGCAGCCATCTCTTCAGCTTTCAAGATGAAGAGGGGTGGATGTCTCTAATTCTGATTCCCATGGTGTTCCCTGCAAAAATGACAATCATTTTAATTTTGCGTGGGGTAGAGCTGCTGGCATGTTTCGCACGTCTTTCCCTACACCAGCTTCAAGATTCTTACACCTCAAGGATTATCAGCTTTGTCACTGGGTTTTAGATTCCACATCTGCGATTTATTATATGGCCACCCTAATTAAATTGAGGGTAAAACTTCCCCACTAAGTTCAATTAACCAGAAGGCAATGCAGCTCTCTCTTTGTTTTTTTAGCATATGACAATAATAAAACAATTTAAAAAAAGGTAATTTAGAGCCATACTATACCCAACTGTCATTTATAAGACTTTACTGTATCATTAGTCAGAGCTTCTGGTGACAATATAACCTACAAGGCTGAAACTTGAGTGGTCTATACATGTCATCAAAGCCTGAAAAGATAAAAATGCCACCTTAGAAAGTGGGAGTATTTAATTTTTTATAATACTTTTGTACTGGTATAAAGCATTCCCTTAATTTAAATCAGTGACTTCTTAAGATATTTGTATCTGTTTGATCTTTTACAAATATCTAATTCTTGTTTTCAGATCTAATAATGCTGAGTACTTTGAAGACAATTTGTCAGGGCTTATTAATTAGAATTCCTACAAATCTTTGGAGTTTGGGTTTGGTGAGGGGGTTTTGGGTTGTTTGGGTTTTTGGGGGATTTTTTTGGAGGGGGGATGGTGTTAGATTTTGCTGTTTGTTTGTTTTGCTGGGGTTTTTTTCCTCCCCTCCAAACCAGGGCACAGCACTGAAAATGCAAAATTCCAATCACCTTCCCCAGGTACCAAATCCTTTTCACAAAGTGGCATGTACACATAGTTACTTGGTAACAGCTGTATAGTGTAGTGGCTGCTACTAGGTCTGTACAAACACACGTCCACAGGTTAGAAAGCAAAACCAGACAAATTCTCAGCTCATGTAGAAAGGCTAAACTCCAATGAAAACTAGCTGTGAAGGAATGCTGTGACTTAAACTCATCACAGCCATAGCTGTGGACATTACAATGAGTTACACAATATTGATTATTACATATCAGAACTTGATTACTGACCTTCCTAGTACTGAAAATTCTCATAAAAATGGAATGTTTTAAGAACATTAAAACTTTTTTTAAGAGTCATTGAAATTAAATTTGGATGAATCAGTTAATTTTATGACAGTTTTCCGTTAGCTCACGTTGCTCCATTGCAGTTTCAATGTATTCATGGACGCATGCACATGTGTGCACACATACACACACACAATTTGGGGAAGTGGAAGAAAAGGAAGAAAATTGGTTTTATGAACAACCAAAGAAGTAGAAATTAAAGAACAGACTGAGTAGACCAATGAAACATGATTGATTTCCATTTCCTCAGCAGAGCTTGACTAGAGTTGAAGAGCTTTGATGAATGAGGGTCCCCAAAACACAGTGCTCCTGTTATCTGACCATGGCTTCATGTGAAACAAAACACTTGAAAGCAACTAAAGGTAAGGAAATGCTCGGGTTTAGCAAATGAAAGCCTTGTAGGAATTCTATTACTTAGGAAAAAACCCACAGTGGCTTCCTAAATTTTCATCACCTCTACCAGCTTTTGAATAATGCAATTGTCTTTCTGACAGCTTCATAAAACTGTATGTAATCCACACAAGAAGTTCTACAATGTCTCAGCACTTCCTGGGGACTCGTAGCAGTAGGGTAGCCTTGCAACACAAGCAGAGATTAATCATTTCCTAATGCACAGTAATAAATAATGTATCCCCCATAGTACATAAATTAAAGCTGTAATTTCATCCCAGTTCTGCGATGACACCAGAAGACCAAGATGGAATTTCAGCCTCATTATGACCAGTCAGGATACGCATTATTCCTAAAATTATGATCTGAGAGTTTATAATGAACTGAGGAGTTCTGAAGGCATTACCAAAAAAAGAAGGATATGTAATTATAAGCAGAAAATAAAATTATTCAGTCAGATATTGTTTGCAGAACTTGCTAAAGTAAGCAGTAAATCTCAACCCTCAAAAGCCTACTCAGCGTATTTGTAGTAAGGCAAGCAAAGATCACGACTACTATCAAAAAACTCCAAGTTATTCTAGTACCACAGGGCAATACCTCCACCACAGCAAGAGCTGTGTAAGTAAGGAATAGTAAGAAACTACATGCTGAAGTTCAGGTTTTATGCTACAAAGCCCTTAAAATGCTGGATATATGTCCTCCTACAACCATACACAGTATTTCATTCAGAGGTCAAATAAGTAATGTACAGGTGCACAAGAAGCATAAAGTATCAGGATAAAGTCACAGTATATCTCAAATCCACATTCCTATCTGACAAGAATGCTACTGAGCAAAATAAAATACTCACAATGAGAAGTTTCATCCTTCTGATGAAAAAATATATATATGTACACATACACACACAGTTTATAGAGTGTAAAGGATCTCAAAAATTTTCAGGAAGAACATGGTCCTAACATTTCTCCTGCAGATAATTTCAAGAAATCTTATGAAGACTCAAAAGACATTTTACAAGTCTAACAACAAGCATTTTAGTGCAAATAAGGTTTGAAGTATGAAGATCTTGAGCCAAAATAATCATCTCTATAGAGTTAACTGTTCTATTCACCCTGACTTTTGCTACCATGATTTTTCCCATGATTTTTAGCAAATCCTAGAAATTTCAAGGACGTCTGGAGCCAGCTTTCTTTCAGAGACAAGAGGAAAATAACTTTCTGACTGTCTTACACAAACAAGGCATGAAATTTCACAGGATCATTCATGGCCTGGAGTGGTTCCACATTCTGAACTTCTTTGCATGGTATTATTCACAGAGTTATCTTATCCCCCCTCCCTCCCACCACATTCTTGATAATGTGAGACTCATAAATCATGTTCACTGTCTCTTGATCTCTCCCCCCACCCCACTTCACTTAGGTTTCTAGCTTAGAGAGCTGTAAAGAAAAGTAAAGGAGGGGAAAAGTGAAGATTATGAAAAAAGTCAAATTAGTGCAGAAAGTTGATATTTAAAAGCTGAAAATGTGTAAGCTTAGACAACAGTGTTTGAATATCTGATGTTTCCCCACAATTCACAGTATTATTTGTTCCTTCCAACTCTTCCTCTTTCCACTTCCTATTTCTATAATGGTAAAGTGTTCAAACCTGAATACCTGAACTTTTATTTTCTATACTCATATTTGAGAACCTTAACAGCAATGTTCTCATATTCAAGGGGCCACTCACCCAGAGAAGGCTACTAATTTTTCTGTTGTCTTTTAATCTCTCTGATCAGTAGCAAAATTTAAAATCTGCATATAAATATTTACGTGCCTACATCTGCATTTGAGGACACATGTTTTCCACAAACATTTTGCCTTTCCTGACTATTCACACAAACCAAAAAAGATACCAAAAATCATGAGAAAAGGACAAGGAAAGCAAGACAATTGTCTAAAGCTCCTTGCCTCCATGCTTTCTCCACAAGAAGCATATCATCACCTCTAAATAGCAACCTGAAACCTACTCAAGAGACTTACGTAAGTTGTGAGTCAAGAACTAAAGCAGTGAGTGTCAAAACATTCAAAGACACAGTACCCTCTGCTCCTAGTAGTAAAGGAGTAACTGCTGAGAATATGCAAAGATGATCATGGCACTGGAGAAAAATAGCAGTAAAAACTTGTCAGAGATCGAGAGAATCACAGAATGGTTTGGGCTGGAAGGGACATTTAAAGAGCTATTCCAAAACCTCCCTTGCCATGTGCAAAGACATCTTCCCTGGATTATGTTGCTGAAAGCTGACCATTCAAAAATCAACCACACAAACTGAGCTACAGGCTTCAGCAGCACTGCTAGAAACCCTTTGACGTGGTGGGATCTTGGAGGCTTATTATGTCTCAAAGAACAATGTAAGCTCCCACAAAAGTGTTTAACGTAATGACCAAAGCATGCCTCCATCTGCCTTTCACTTGGGACACAGAGAGAGTTTTCTATGGAATCTCTTAGACAGTAGGATATGTTGCTCGTGAAATACTGCTCACAAGGAATGGCAGTCCAACACAGGGACTAAAAGGTGTCCCCGTAAATAAATGTCAGCTGCAAAATCAAATACCTTTCCTGAACAAATACTGCTATATTGACAATGTAAACAAAATACAGAGAAGAGAAATAATTCCTGATGTAAAAGAAAGAAGGAAAAAAACTAGAAGGAATGTGGGAGGGAAGGGCACATGGCACACTTGGGTCACTGTAACTCCAACCAGTGCAGGCTCTTCCCATTCTCATCACCAGACCCCATCTGTGCGCCTAAGTATAAATGGAAGGGTTACCTATCATGTTCTCTTTCTTCAGGCAAATATAATTTCATGTATTCTGAAGACTATATGACTTATTAATTTAGAATTAATCTAAAATTATGTTTATATAACACATACCATATTAATTTACATTCTTACTGCACTAGTCATACAAACACATATAATAATTGTTGCTTGGAATGCTTTTCTCCTGTCTGCAAATTACGTTACACTTGTACTCTAAAGGCATTCATAAAGAATCTGTAAAATCTGAGCACATTAATAGGTTGTAAAACTACCCCATTAACTGGTCTTCTTTCCCTCTTTGTCAGATCAACACATAGCACAAGACACTTGGCTGAGGACTCAGACGCAATGAAAATTTCAGTGCTTGCAACCCAGGGAAAGAAGCAGGACTGCAGAACTGTGTAATTAAAGAAGAAAGAAGTACAGCTGAAAGGGTCCCTATTTCTGACACAGAACATCTCAGAAGAAACACCAGCACCTGTCACAATTAACTCTGTGGTGAGGACTTCCCTACTGACACTGTACTCAGAGATGTAGATTTTTCATCACACAGAATTTCAATTTGCCTCCTGGGAAAACAGAGGAAAAGGGGGATTTAAGATTTTTTTCACAACATTTTAAAATTACTTAACTCTACTAACTGAAAAAGACTCATTACCATTAACTTATTGCTTTGTTGCAATACAGGCACTAAGAATCCAAAAGCAGAAGCTCTTGCTGCTTATACAACTATTGACGCTGATTTGTTCCTGACAAAATATGGGACAAATGAACATACTGCTAATGCATACTGTGTTAATTATTCTGTGGTGCTATGTAGTAACCCTGATGGAAGTTCAAAGGAATTGTGACAGATATGGATGGAAACAGTAGTATATATAGTTTAAATCTGCATTCAGTCATTTGCAGCTATAACATGGGAGAATTGAGTTGCAAGGCTTCACTGCTGCCTAAATGATCACACATTATGCTACCAGATTAACTACTCTTGTGAAATAAAACACTGTAGAGGGCTGAAGTTCAAAAAATCGATTTCAAGCCTGTTTTGTAAACCTCAGTACAGCTCCAACTCTCTGTTATTGATACCAATTAAATGGACCACATTTACATTGCTAATCCACACCAGGCTTAAAAAGTCAACCAGTTAGAGCACAACAGCGAGAGCGACGGAGGGCCTGCAGACACTTACAGACAACATGTTGCCACAACAACGCTTTAATTCAGGGGAAAAAGTACTGGCCTCTGGAGTTGTAAGAACCACCCAGAGATAGGAACTGGGAATACATAAATAGGCAGAAGCAATTCTATGAGCCTACACAAAGTGATTTCCAAAAATCATCCTCCCACATCTTTACCAAAAAGCAGCCAGGTGAGGTGAGCAGCAGCAGCCAATTGCTGTGTGGGACCTCTACAGGGTCCTGAAACTGGGCAAAACTCTGCTCCCTGCTCAGCCCAGCTACCCAGGACATCCCTGCCCAGCCTACAGCCCATCATGGGACACAATGTTGGCCCCAAAATGCCCAATGCAGCTTGTCACCCACGCACCCTCTGGCATCCTTTGCCCCTGGAAAAACACAGCAGATGCTGCCTCACCCCAGGGCACCTTTGGCTCCCACAAGCCATAGCAAGTTGCAGGTCACAGTACAAGAGGGGTTTCTCCGTGAACACAGCAGATCCCACAGCAAATGCTACCTGTCAGGGAAAACCCAGGTTCAAATCACTGCAGCTCACACTGGCTGAGCTGACACAATGCACTCCTAAACACAGACATAATGAAACATATCAATGGTACATAGAAGCTTTCTCAGTAAAAACAGATCTGCATGCATTTACAACATACAGACTTCTGTTTTGATGCTGAAGTTTTGTTACCTCCCCCACGCTCCCCGAAATAAATATATTAAAAAAATTTCCGTTGACTTTCTTCAATCATCAATCACATTATACTAATAAATATTCTGACAGTGACATTGTTTAAACAATATCTTCTCCACCCAAAATCCATTGGCAAAATCTGCATGTAAGCTGACCATCGCATAACCCTGCTTTTGAATGCTAATTGAAATCCACTTCCCCCAGCCAGCACAGTAAAGAGCTACTCTTTGGGAGGGGGAGTGCAGAAGAGAAATAAGAGAGGGGCCTTTGAGGGGAAATAAAAATAGGATCCCTTGATCCCACCATAACATGGCCCAGACATTCTCCCTGTGGGGGAAGACAATGTTTCTTACAGCAGTTAAAGAGTTTTTATAACATTTTCTTCTCTTTTTTTTCCCCTGTGCAACTTTGCTTCCTGAAGAATGCTTTATATAAAAGACATGACATTTGGCAACCCAGCTCGGCTGCTTTGAGAAATTCTTTGGCAAGCACCCTCTGTGCTGACTGCATTAAGCACATCAGTTTATTTATTTATTTATTTATGCAGAAGTCAGAAGCAGCAAGCCATACAATTAATGCACAGCACAGTATCACTTTATTCAGAAAAAATGGAAGAGGAGCTGGGGAAGGAGGAGCTGGAATTTCTTCTTTTGAGAAATCTCATCATGGGAGCAAAAATGGTTCTCCAACCTCCAAGTGTTGTTGCTGTTCTGGAGCATACACAGTGATTCTCAGATCTCCAGGCATTTAGGGAACATCAATTAATTAATTAATTAAGACTGGATTCCACATCAAAAGCAGGTATCATTACACATCTATTTTGCACATGGGTAAAACGAGCCGCAAAGTAGAACCTAAGCCTGTCCCGAGGCAGGAAGCACTGCCTTACTCCTGCTGAGGGAAAGCTACCCTGTAAGCAGGAGGGCTCAGCACTGGCCACCTGCAGACCCACACTTCTGCCTCACACCACGAGGGAAAACAGAAAATGGAGGTATTTCTACACACCACCAAGGTTGCAGCCCATGTGTGTGAGGCACAAGAACCCTTAAGCACTGATTTCCTTTTCTCCACATCGTGTGCTCATGACATACCTCATGTGCGGGACAGCATCGTGTATATATAACCATGGTCATGGGCTTGGAAAAGCAAAACCTCCAAGGGTCAAGGACTCCAAGGAGTGCTGCCTGTCTCCTAGTCAGATGCCACATGCTGAGCAGGAGGGCCCTACATTCATGGTCTGGAGTTATGGGCTGCTTATAAGTGAACGAGATGCTTCTCAGAAACAATGGAATATTTTTGCTTGTGATTTGTTTGTGAAGCCCCGTTTATTTACACCAGGAACCAATAAAGCTTGGCAACACACTGCCAGGGACACTCAGCAACAGCAAATTCACAAAATCATGACGTTTTCAAGCCAAACAAAGGAAGGAGAGACAGGAACTGCAGAGGACATGACACACACCTGCCCAGAGACAGAAGCTGCCCATCCCACAACCTTGGAAAGGTAAAGCTCCTGCACTTACCACATATCCCCCGGTATTTTCAAGCTAAACTGCTAGCAGCAAAGGCCCCAGTATGTCCAAGGCATTGTTTAGCAAACATACCAGAAGAAATGTTGAAACATGGTCTGATGCCTTCCACAGGAAGGAGCTACCAAGTCTCTAACCCTGCATATTGGGTACCACCAAAAGGACTTTTCTCCATTTCAGAGGGCTGAAATGGTACTTGAGAGTCTGATTGATTAGGTGGTGCTGCTTCAAAGGCTATGTCCATGGTCAAAGATAAGTCACTTAGCCTTTGCAGTAGTTTTAAGCAGCTTGATATAATTCAAGTGTTACCTGTTTAACACTGAAAAGTGTTCTCTACACACAAGTCTGAAAGAGATAGACATGTGTTCTCATCTGTTGCATGCGCCCTGATGTAAAAGTCTAACTTTGTTCCTAGAAAAGAAAATTTGGCACAGCAATATAAACCTGCCTGGTGTTTGCTAGAAGAACATGAGGACAACTGTTTTTCTTTTAAATAAGAAGTCTTGCATTACCCTCCCTTCCTGTGCTAAAACTTCTTCCAAGAATGTCTCTCCATTTCTAGGCCAATTTTTATGATATCCAAGTAGTTATCATAACAGCACTATAAAAGCACAACTCTTCAAGGTTTATTCAGGGCAAACAGACCTCAACCAGACAGCCAGTTTTGGCATAAGTTTGGTGTGACCAAGGACTCAGTACAGTAAGATACAGAACTTAGCATAAGTTAAACTGTACAGTAACCTCTGCCAATCATCTGTCCTCAGTGAAACATGCACCAGGCTCTCCTTTGAAAAAGATTCAGGGATCTTAGTACTGAAAAGGGCCAAATGTACACAAATCTGTCCACAAAGAAATCACTTGCAAAATTCCCCTCAACTGAAGCAAGGAAATACCAAGCCTTCAGTAGCACTACTCAGTCATTCTCTTTAGCCTGGAAACAATGCACTAGCATTTTAAGTGGGGATTTCAAGCTTGGTGAAATGACTTACCAATGCCCACACAGGATATACACCTTGGTCTACAAGCTGGCTCTGAAAGTATAGGCCAAAAGCAAGCGAGGGAAACCTCAGCACAAATGGTTTCAAGCTATGGTCTCATTAGCTCAACACACAGACTTGAAAGTGCACACAAAATCTGAAGCCAAGCGGTTTTGGATCTGTGGGCATATACTACATATCAAAATACAAAGATGCACACGTTGTCCCAATGCAAAATTTCACACCAAAACATTAATAAAAAGAGATGTGTTTAAATAGAGAAACAAAAAACTATTCTCCACCAAACACATCTGTGATGGTAACTTAGAGGAACTATTGTATTTTAGCACAGACTGGCAATCTCACTGGCCTGAGGTGCACAGTACAGAGATGCTATGAAAGACAAAAATTACACAGCATAAAACTTAAGGTACAAATATTTTACTTGAAGGGAAGGAAAAAGATTATGACAGAGAGAAAAGACTTGGAGGTAAAGGCAAGGAAAAGGACACAACACACGAGAGAGGGACAAGACTGGGTTGCTTTTAGCTTAACACTTGCCAAGTGAAAAAGTAAATATGAGTCATAGTAAAGGTAACTCAAAGTGTGATGTGACTGCAATGGAGAGCTGAGCAGACCACACTGCATGAGTCAGCAGCACAGATAAAAAGGGTGATAAGAAGCAGCAGATGGGACATGTCTTGACTAAAACAACCCTGCAGGACACAGACCTTCTTTGCTCTAATGAAACGGTCGTGCCAAGCTGCCACACGCTGGCTCGTACGCTTGCGATCCTGTGAATCAAAGAACGCTACGCATGGTTAGAAAAGCAGCAGGCAAACAGCTGCGACGGATCCACATGCAAAAAAAAAGCACAGAAAGCAAAGCAACAGCACCACCCCGCCACTCACACACCCTGACAAGTGCTTGGGACGCCACCCTCCAAATCACTCAGGAGGCGGGGTGGGGAGGAAGAGAAGAGGGGAAGGAAGCTGTCGCTGGGATCATGGCATTCAACCTGGCCGTCAGCCGGCTTTTCCGTCCCTGCTAGTCAGACTTGGCTTTCCTGGTGGGTGCTGAGGGCAGGCGGCTGCAGCATCCCCCCCCCCGCCCCGTTCTGGCTCCGCTGCATGCACCTGCAGAGCCCGGAGGCAGCTGCAGCTGGACAGCCCGTACGTGTCTCAAGAAGCCGAAAGGGCAGCTGGGGCCACGTGCAGAGCTAAACTCCAGGGGACCTGCAGCTCACGTGGCTTTGCAAAACTCAGGTTTAAAGCCCCATCTTTTTTTTTTCAGGGTTGCAAAATTTGTTTTGCTGCAAGAGCAAAACATTTAGCCCCATGTTCTTGGGTAGCAGAAGCCATACAGTCATATGCAAGGCCACATTACCTGCAAAATCCAAATGCTGCCCTGGCCACATTAACAACCTGCAATAGTGGTTCCTCTGTCCTCAGTGGATCCACTGTCAGGATCCTATCACTTATGAACCTGGTCGGGAAAGATGAAGGTCTTCTGTCACAAGCTCAGATGAGTATAGAGACAAACATAAGGCAAAGCTCAAATCACCTTTCATCTCACTTCTTGGATGAGGTAAAATTATACCCTGCCTGTAAGGGGCAAGATGGAAAGTAAAATGCCCTATTTTTAGATGCAAAATCCTGCTTCATCAGGTTCATCTAATTTCTAAGAAACAAACTCTGGCAAAGGTCTGCAGCTGAAGGGGATGAAAGATGACTTGTTTAGTTTTCTTTTAGCGCAGCTCATGACTAGCATAAATCTAAGGAAATCTGATTTAGCCATATAGACACACCAGCTGTTTTATTTGGGATAGTCCCTATATTTTAGCTATATATATAGAAAGAGACATAGAGTTTGTTTTCCCCAATCTGTCCTGCCAAAATAAGCATGTTATGTCCAAGCATTTCAATGGAGTTAGAAGGTTTGTCTATTCCCCCTGCTCCAAACATTCTTATTTATAGATTTCAAAATTTGACAGGTGTGCCGAGGAAGAGCAGTTGCTGAGCCTAACACACTCCACACAGCAACAGTTCTGTTGTAACAGATTACAGGCAGAGACAAGAAAGTGTTGTACTTTCCTTCTTTACAGAAGTCCTTGCTTTCAAATTCAGCTTTATGGAGATAATGACATCAAGGGCTTGTCAAAAATAAAGCTGGACTGAGAGCCAAGGCTCATTGCAGCCCCACAGACAGGAGAGCTTGGCTCTGCACTTTGGTCATGCACTTTTCTAACCCAAGCGTGTATATTCCAAGAAGTAGGTAGAGGAACTGCTCCCCTACAGTCATCAGGAACATTAGTGAAGGGGGAGGGTGGTCAGCCTGTATGAAAAACAGTAAAGTTAGTTTTCACTTCCCGTCAGTTTAAATCTTATCTTCGAGGCTTCATTAGCTGATATTTTCTGGCCTTCGAGTAGTGGAACTCCTTTTGTTACTCACTTACAGAAGGTTCCCCTCAGCTGCCTGCAGTTAAGTGTCTGTGCTCCTGGAATCCACCCTGCCCTGCCCACCATTCGCAGGCTGTAGCAGCCAGTGAATCAGTCTGCAACCACAAATTGCTGTGTTGGCCTTCCCCATGTATGTCTACAAACATACTCCTGATTATAGCATCCACTAGCAAGCTGTTTAAAAAAAAACCAACAAAACAACAAATAAACAAAACAAAAACAAACCACCACACCTCCAAAAGATAAATGCACAGCATTCATGGAAGCTGATGCACAATTTTTTCCCCCAGTCTCATCTTTCCATTACCACTTGAAAGGTTTTGGCCATGCAGAAACACCCTCATGCTCATTTTACTGCTGGGTTTCACACTTACTGATTTTCTTTGAACTCATGATGCAAGCACTTCTATTTCTTCTGCAGATGATTCCTGAAATCACTGTGCAATTTGCATGTGGACATGCAGTGTCGACTGACCTGAACACAATTAGTGACAAACTGTGATCAGAAGTCAGATGCAGACTCCGTGAGGAGTCTCTTGACCTCAGTCTAGAGACAGTGGTGCACCTCCGGAACTCCCACCGCAGGGCTCTCAGGTCCCCAGTGCAGAACCTGCTAATCAGTTACAAATGGATGACAAACCATGACTGATAGCTCTGCAAAAAGGTTCCTCATCTCCCAGCCACAGCCCCTGGCAATACACACACTTCTGAGCATCACCTTCCACAAGGACCCATCAGATGCACTCATCCCTCTAAGCTGAGCTCCAAGACACAGTTAGGCAAGGGTGACACCCTGCATCAGAGGCAGCTGAGGATGGGCATCAAGCTAGGAGAGGAGAAGGGAAAGGCACAGGTGAGGGAGCCTAGAGCTTGTGATGCCAAGAGTTAACCAGCACGGTATATTCCAGTATTCCAGGAGCAGAAACTACTTCCCATGCGTGAACTCTGACCAGGAGCAATGCTGGGAAGAGTGCACTGCCAAAGTCATGGCTAAGGGAGATGGAAGAGGGGCAGTCACCCAATACTCCACCCACGCCCATCCCTGAAGATTTATCTCAGCACCACATCATTGATTCCTTCCCCAGTTTGCAAGAACTGGCTTTTCTATACACACTAGAGAAAGAAAACTAGTTTTTCCAGTATCTTTCCTTCCAGCTCATGTTTCCAAAGCTCTCTGAGAAAAAATCTGCCAGACTCCACAAGTGATCAGTGTTATCACACTTGATCCATATGTGCCTGGAGCTTGCTGCTGCCCATAGGACCAACAGCCATCACTGCCTTTTCCTGGAAGAGATAATGTAATGTATCAGAAACAAAATTACTAACTTTATTCCTAAAATCTCTCTACATTACTCAGTCTCAGTTCCTCATTTACAGCTGGATGAATATGAAAGACAGAGCCACTTTTGCAAGATCCAAGAATGTGACTGGGAACACAACAGTAAAGCCTCAAGCTCTGTTCCTCTCCTCAGTCTGCTACACAACCTTCTTCTCCCCCTCTGGGCACAGTAGAGATGGGTCACCACCTTCTGCATAAAGGCTAATATCTGTAAGTGATTTCTTTCTCATGCACTTATGTAAATTAAGACATATTCTAAACTAGGTTATGACAAGGCATATTACATTCAAATGTTGTATCTATTGAAACTGTTCAACTTCAGGGTTGTTGTTTGAGCAACATTTAGAGAAGGTTGTGTTTCCTGCTGAAGTCACAAAGAAAATCAGACCTCAAAACTGCTATCAGTTACTGACTACACTTCTTAAACCACGCCTGCCAGACAGCCTGCAGCAGCTTGCAGCAGCAGTCTTCTTCCAGGCCAGAGAGGGTATCTGTCATGTCAGTGCATTTAGCAGGCTGAGTTAAATTACTGGTCCAAACAAAAGAAAGAAACTGGAAGTTGTAGATGTAAGGAAATAGGAGTTAAAGTATTTCTTAACAGAAGTGATATGCAAGAGTTCAAGATCCATGATTCCAAAAACTCTTATCTAAGATACTGTGACCAAAAAACCAAATTTGACTTAATAACTACTTAATTAACTGTTCCTTTTAAATATTACTTAATTTTAATGCAAAGCAAGATGACTTTTTTTTCTCTTCTCCCCTCCAATTTTTCAGATCCTATTTTAAAGAAGCATTTAGTTGCATGACAGAGATGTTTCAGGATTTCCTTTTTGGGCATTTTTCCTGGATGTTTATTTTAATGTCAATATAGTCTGATATAAGTCACATGAAAAAATCTAATCTAGTCAACAGTGAACAGAAAGCACATCACTGATTTTTTAAAAAAAAATAGAAAAATTAGAGGCCCACCGTAATCTGTGTTGGAGCAGATTAGTGGTAGAACATCTGTAGAAATACAATGCAGTACAAGTTTAAAAAAAGATATATGAAATTATTTGAAATTATTTGAAAGCATTCTCTTCTTTAAGGACTGCAACTAAAAAGAGTAAATGCAAAGCAAGATTTAGAAGCTGATGATTTCTGTAAAGTTCTCCTGATTGCTGATTTTAGTTGCAATTGAAACCAGCAATTTAAATCCCCTGAAGAACCTCCAGAGGAAGAGCAGTGGCAATTTATTTCTTATGAGATGGGACACTCAAGATCATGAAGAACATTAGTTTTCTGATGCAAAGCAGATACACTGGGACAGAGACAAGTGCACACTGCTATTCCGTATTTAAAAAGGCAAGAGACTAAAATATATGCACATATGTGCACGTGTGAATACGTGTCCTCGTTTTGTTATCACACTCGCTCAGGACACAGACCTGCATAGCAGCAAACTAGGAAGAGGAATCTCTTGCAAAGAGCTAATGAGGAGCAACTCTTGAGTGCTCAGGGTAACTTTTGCAGGTGCAGGAGCACCAGGAGTGGCTCAGCAGCCAGTTTCTTGGCACATTCACTGCACTGCGAGGCCAGAGCTGCCGCGCCAGGGACACGAACACTTGGTGATGTCTGACTGCTCAGGGTTAGTGTGGATACTGCCAGGATTACAATAAGCCTTGCTAAATCCATGCTAGGCACATGGTGACTCTGCACTATCCTCTGCCAGTGCTCCGAGGCCCAGGATGAGGGTGACAAAACATCCCTCAGGACTGTCAAGTCTGCACTGAGCAGGACACAAGGAGCCTGGTTGCTCTCACCTGGATGCAGACTGGCCCTCCCAACTCGGAGAACTCTCCTAAGGGTGTCCTGTAGCAACTCCATCACACAGCTTGTTGTCATGCATCACAGCACCACATGAGACCTCCTCTTCCCGGTCATACATAGGGACAAGAACAGGGGAAACTTTTTCAAAATGAAAAGGATAATTTTGTTCTTTAGCAGAAATGGAGTTGAAAGACTTCAGGGGACCTACAGGAACTTTAAACGTCATAGAAAGTCACCCTTCAGAGAAGAAAAAAAGGAGGAAAGTATCCATGAGGACATCACAAGGCATTTCTCAAAGCACTTAACGTAACAAGACAACAGAGGGTAACTCGTGTATAGATAGCAATGAGGTAATTAAAGTTTAGCTCTTCTCAGACTGCTCCCTATTCCACATAAAAGAAGCACACAAGTGCACAGCCATCAAGACTGAAAACACAACATCTTGCTCCAGTTTAACTCCTGTGCCTCACAGAGTACTGCTGGCTTTACTATGGCCATGCTATTTACAATCAATAACAGGTACTGATAGTGTTTGCACAATATTTCAATAGCAAAGTCAACCAACACCACTTCCTCTATTTCCGTATAGAGTAAGATATTTACAGGAACAGCCTTTTGAAACACTCCAGTAAAATGAGCTTGCTCAGATTTTTTTTTTAAACTAGAACAGAGAGCAGAAGGGCATCATCATCATTGGGTTTTATGCATAAATCAACTGTCTATTTACCACTGGTATGTTGCAATAATGAATTGCCACTATCTCTTGAGTTATTTGCTGGGTTATTAGATTACCTTATTAGCTAAGTTCACAGAATATAAAAAAAAGAAAAATTTCTTCATTATTTCCTGGGAAACGACCTTCAGAAGTATGCATTCCACCTCCTTTTCCAAAGCAATGCCCAAAATATTCCCGTAGGAGGTTTGTCTGTTTTATAAAAACCTCCAGTGAAGATGCTTCCACAGCTTTCTCAAAGGCAAATAACTGCAGGACCAAAATACCCATATAATTTCAAAGCTTTCTTAAATGCTTACCTAAGTCTTGCCACCTTCATATTGAGGCCATTTCTTTCAGACCCAACTCCAAGCAGTCAGGCAGTACAGTTTATTCCCCTCCTCCCCGTAGGAACCTTCCACATACTTGAACATTACTATCATGTCTGTTACTGGCCTTGTCCTCTGTAGACTAAACAATCCTCATTCTTTCATCTTGTTTTCCAGGTCATGTTTTCCAAATCTTTCATTATTTTTCCTGCCTTCTCCCTGGACACTATCCAGCTGGCTCTTGACTGTATGGTGCCACAAACTAGATGTTAAGCCATTTCAAACACTGAATGGAGAGGTTATTTCATGCCTTTTCTTTACACACCCTAAAACATGCTTTTTTGAGGAACATAGATGGGGACCCTTCTTCCTTGTATGACTGTATGACACCTACAGTCTCATGTCTGGGACCCCTTTCTCTCTCAGATGCGCTCATGGACCAGGCCTGGGAGGATTTGAGCTGGGACGCTTCCATACAGGCTTGGTCACCAGCTCCAGGGTCAGAACCGAAGCAGGCCAGGGAACAAAAGAAAAGCTGTACACTCAGCAGTGCACTAGCAGCCCAGGTGCCAGGAGAGAGGAGAGAGGGATCTGTCACAGGATGGTTTTCTCTGCTGGTTTGGGAACCAGCTGTGATTTTTTTACCACCCTGTTCAACCAAATCCGGCCAAGCTGCTACTCCAACATAGCCCAACACCAGCTCACAGACCTTCTTCTGTAGAACCACTACTGAGTCAGCCCCATTCTGCCTCATGCAGCTGGATATTTCTATCACTCTACAGCACTTCTATGTTTGTATCCTGGCTGTTTTTCAGTGTTTTTTCCCAGAATATTCCTCCTCTTAGCCAGGGCAGCTCAAAACTTTACTCCAGCCTTCCAAGGAGCCTGCAGGACCCCTTCACACTTCATATCCCATATAAATTTAACTACTGCTCTCTCTGCTCCATCAATCATTTCAATAATGAAAACAGTGAGTATTACCAAAGCCAGGACAGACCCCTGGGGAATCTCACTCACTCCACTCTTGCAGTTCAACAGCAAACCATGAATAACTACTTTGACTAGTGCCTGGTGAAATGCTGTGCACCCACATTACAGACCAGCTAACGAGACAGCCAGCCTGCCTCAAAGAAAGCTGTGTTAGAAAGCAGCCAGAGCCCCCCATTAAAGAGGGAGTAATTTCAGTCAGACAGAGGGGTCCAATTACACTGTCATAGGCACTGTTGGAAAGTCTTTGCTAAACACTACCATAAAAATGTAATGCATGCTGATAGGAGAAAAACGAGGGTTGATAACCAAGCTTAGGATGACAGTAAGAACTTCAGCAGAACTGAGACAGCAGGAGCTTCACTTTGCTTCCAGCAAAAGAGAGACTTGGAAGAAGCAAACTGAAACACAATATAAAAATTACAGGAATTTTGTGCCTTCCATCAACTACTGCCAACTTTGCAGTTAAAGATGATACTATCACACAGGTGTGGTTTTGTTTGCCGTTTTTTAGTAAAAACAAAATGTTTTCTTAGCTCTTCCAGATGTTTTTCCAAATTGCATTCTTTACTGCTCCCTAACAGCCTATTCTGCTCAAGGATCACAAACAAACCAGACAGATAGCAAAGACCATGGTTCCCAAAACCCTGATAAATGCTTTAATCAACCACTGAAAACATCCCCAGCCCCATGCCACCACTAGGAGAAGCAAATGGCAGTGTCTGGTGCCTGAAACGGGGAGAAAGGGTAAGTTCCATGGAAAGTGAAAGGTGAGGCAGCTTTCCAACACTGGCTCCCTCTGCTTGCCAAAATAGCAATGCCCAACCCACGCCTCACTCCTACTTCTGTGGAAGATGCACTTGCTTCCCAGGAGAGTTTACTCTCGCAATGCAGATGTGCTTCACTGAGGCAATCACGCTCTGTTGCATAACAGGACACAGAATGAAACAGTGTATGCTGTTTGGTGTGCTTTTAAAATGAACACCACAAGTTGCTGCGGAATTCAGCAATGGTGCCAAGAGTGTTAACATGATGATTTTAGCAGGGAAGAATACATCATATCCTCCCTACTCCCACAGCTTACTCGAGTCGTAATGTTGCAAAATCCTTTTGTACTTGTCAGTAAAATACAAAGTCACACATATGTGTGACTTTTGTTTGATCTTTGGTGACTGTGGGTATTGTCACCTTGAGACCTAACACACCTGCACCAGTGGCAGGCACAGGGCGGCTCTGAGAAGAACCTGGCAGGTGACTGCATCGAGGTGCTCAAAGCTGAACCCTTCACCCCATGTCCTACAAAAGAAGGGCTAGACAAATAAATAAACAAAATCACAAGCAGAACCCAGGACCAATCATTTCCAGTCCCCACTGTGAATAAGGAGGAAAAACACTGCAGATGCTTTCGAACTTTGATTAATACTATACATACATTTAGATTCTTCTCTGTTTCCAGGAGCTGCACAATGCCATTGCTCTTCAGAGGAATACAGGTCTTTTCTAAAATATATTATGCATAACCTAGTTTTCCACAGTAGAAAACTCACCAAGGGAATACTGTTTGCTCATACCAGAAATGTATCCCAAAATTACAGTAATTTATAGCCTCATTTCCATTGACAAAAGAAATAATACCGTTCTCTTCTGACAAATATCAGTACACTGAAAAAGTAATGAATAAATGTCTATAAACAGGTATCAAATAAAGCAACTGTCAATCACTGAAACAAAACTTTAATTAAATCATATGGTAAGCAAAAAAAAGAAGTAAAAACAAGCCATATAATCTGAAATCAAAATTAAAATCTGTCTGTTATGCCAAAGCACAATTCAGAGCACTAAAATACCATAACCTGTTATGTGACTGATCATCTAATTGTTAATTGTAAAATTCCAAGTTTACAAAGCAAAGACAAACATCCAGATTCAGGAAAGTACTTTGGCATGTGCCAGAGTACATCTGTATTTTAGAAACATATTCTATGTGACTTGAGTTTAAAACTCTGGAACTGTTCATATACACCTCTACCATGATTTTTTTTTAAGGAGACAGAAAGTGATCTGCACTGTTCACATTTTAGTATTACAAATCAAATCAGCATTCAGCCTGAGCTGAATACATATTTCTAGAGACACATAAGAAAGAAACCTGAGGATTAGTCCTAACACAAAAGGATGAGGGAGGTGCTTGCTGTCATCCTGCCAATTTTCCAGAACAGAAGAGTTAGCAAATGAGGCATGAAAGAATGTGAGCAAAGAAACTCATACCTTCCAAAAAAAATGCAAAAATATCAGGTGTGCAAGAAAATGATAGTAAGTAGTATCAGGCCAAATCACAAGAACTGCTGGCCAGCTGAAAATCCTCCTGGCCTGAGCTGGAAGTACTTAGCACCCTTAAGGCTAGTTAAACTTATAAGCCATCCTAAACTGATGCTACAAATTAAATTTAAATATTCAGCACTAAACTTTTTACGGCCCTGACCTTCTGTTGGAATCAACCTAAGGCAGCAGTGCTAACTGAACCTCTAATTACATTAAAGAAAATCTTCCTGAGTGCCTCCCTATCTGTTACTGTTAAGAAATTAATACAGTCCTCTCTCTTTTATTTCTTATAGTAATAGTGATAGCAAGACAAAATATACCAATGCTATTGCTGTAGGGGAAAACCCAAAAAGTTCCCATTTTGCTTTCTGAAAAATGTCTCATTAATGCAGCTGGATGGCTTTCCAAGTACAAAGATGAGGCACTGCTGAAGTGTGTGGGTGCATGCGTGCACATATGCAGGGCAAGTGGTGAAGAAAGAGAGGCGCACTCCATAGTGCAGATCTCAGAACAGGGATGCAGCAATCAGCCTCAGCTGGGGCAGAGAGACAGTCATGTTGTGGTAGGGCTTGAGCCAGCTGCACACTTCCATATCTGCCAAAGTGGGCTGACAGGTTTCATTTGACAAAGACTACTTCTGGGGGAGGGGGAAAGCCAAGGTGGGGATGAGGAGCTTCACATCTGCCCGGGAACACCTTATAAGTGACTATAAATATTCTGATAGATAGGATTTTAAAAATTAAAAGAAAATTAATCAACTAATTAACTGAAGAAAAAAAGGTTTAACTTACTGAATAAGACACCACTTAAGAGGTTTCCCCACTTTCCCTGCCATAAAGCACTTCAGAAAAATTCAGCCACTGAGCTACTGCTTTTCTTGACCTTTTCACTGAAAGAGACCAGAGTAAAAACAGGAAAGAGCTAAAACCATATACATTAAAGACGCTTCATGTTAGGAAAGTCTTTTGAGTTAATGTTGCAAATTCACTCTGTGTCAGATTTGCAGATATACTGCTTGCTAAAGACTATCTATTAAGAGCAGCAGCAGTCAAAACAGGCATGTTGCCTCTCAGCTGTTGCAGCAACATCATACACACCATATGTATATAGCATTTGCATCTGGTGCTGGTTTTCCACACCCAAAAGTTCACTTCATGTCTTTTGAGTAATTTATAATGCCCTGAGCCCCAGACAGATCTGCTCTGCTGATTTCCCTTTTCTTAACAATAATACAAATAAACATGGAAATAAATCTATTGTTTGAGGAACCCTTCCACTAATTCTGTTCTTTGATGGTTTGGTTGCTTTGCTATGGTGAGGAATCAAGAGTGAAGTGGATCGTAGCTTAACATTGAGTGTGGTTAATCTTCCCTTTGCATAATGCTGGTTCACTATGGCCCAAATACCAGAGATTTATTTGATGTGTACATGCTTTCAAGCATTAGTAAACAATTTGCAGCCCATTATGAAAGAAGAGCAGATCCAAACAGTTGTGAAGCTCTTTATTAGATTGGCACTAGCAGTGCAATATACTTACATCTGCATGTGTACTAGCTTTAAAACTTTGGACACTATTTCATGACAAAATATAATTTTTATACTGTAACTAAAAATATGGCTGAGATCACTTCCCATGACTTGATGTACTCTTGTCTGAATCACAACAAAAACTGAGCAAGAGGCACAGCCTTCTTTTTCTTATTTTAATTAATTTTTTTCCTCATAACATAACCAAAATGAGGAAGAACATATACTAGAGCCTCAGAAATGTACACAAAAAAAGATGCATTCATTCCCATGAAAAAAACAAAAAACATCTCTCACTTCTCATTTCTTATACTTCCATTACTTTGAAAAAGATGTTAGAGAACACACGAAACATGACTGAATTTTCTACTTTACTAGCCCTATCAAATAAATTACAATCCTACATTCTGTAACCAAAACATTCTGCTTGTTGTTCAGGTACAAATTAAAACAAATTTGTTTCTTTATTAGCTGACCTTAAGAGCAAAGTATTACCTTAAAAATTAATTTTAATAATGAAGTTTCTAGCAATGGTACAGTGGAAGAACTTGAAGTGCATAGAAGTTACTTGCACGTGGCAATGCTTCCTGGATAAAAGATCCAGCATGGGTCTAGAGTATTTTAACACACACAGGCAAGACCCATCCAAGCTGTAACGTTAGGTATCAATACATCATTCTCGTAATGTGGTCCCTTTTTCCTACCTAGAAGACTCATACTCAGGCACCAGCTTTAGAGTATTTACCTAATTCCTTGCCCTCTCACATACATATGTGATTTTCAGCAAATCTCCCAGTGTCTATACTACATTCACTGACCCCCCACGTAAGGCTACAACTGTACACCAGCTGCCACTGGCCTAGATTTTATCCTGTCCTGGGCTGAACAGTGACTTGGGATGACTCAGAAACAGTTGCCTCTGTTTTCTCTCCTGCTTAATAAAAAAAGAAACCACAACAGAGACAGAGAAATTCAGAGCTGGAGGCAGGAAGGACTGCTCAGACAGTAATTCCAAAATCTCATCTGTAGAGGAGTAGAAAACATACACTCCTGGAGCAAGCTCTTCAGATAAAGCCTCAAGTCTTGGTGGCAGCTATCAAATGGACACAAAAGTATATGCCTACAAAGGAGGTGCTGTGAGAACAAACACATCAGTGACTGAGAGACGCCAGGATACCACAAAAAAGTAAAGAGATGATGCCAATGTCTCAGATAAGCACTTATGGACATGTTTACTTAAACTGTTCTGCTGAGCTGTTCCCGTTTCAGGCAGAAAACTTTGATATAAGGAAGAGACTTGCAGTTCTGTCTTCATATTTTTTCCCTTCAAAGCATGAAAGAACTTCCTTTTTCAAAACCAATTTAACAAAGTTTACATCCAAACCCTCTCTCAGTCCCAAAAATGTCAGATCTGAACTCTATTAAAAGCAGCAGTTAGTGCAGCCAAACACTCCACAGTACATTTAATAGACTATAATATTTCTAATGCCTTACTGCCTGAAGTCTTGTGATCTGGAAAACCAGCCAAGCACACCCACCCAAGAGCAATGACAGCTACAGGGAAAAAAACCTCTTATCTCCCTGTGGTCCTTTATCACCACTGGCATGAGCAAACCAGGGACTCTCCAGCTGCAGACAGTGAGCATACAGACCACCTCTCTGGCAAGAGGAAGCCTGAAGGAAGCAGACAAATTAGAAATGAAAGCTGTGCCAAGCATGTAAGCATAGAGCTACTGTTTCAAACTTCAGATCCTGCAGTTTTATGGATGTGTTTTATTACTTGATTTTATTGGACCCTTCTTCTCCTAGCCTACAGCTTCCCTCATATCACTTACAGTTCCTCCCATCCGTTTCTGCCTCACATCCTTCAGGCTGGAAGATTGCCCAGATCAGCTTCCCTAGTTCAATCACTAACTCCCTTGACACCAGTGAGGACCAGAGTAGGCATTTGCCCTGAGCTCAGGTATGAGCACCCTGCACACCCAGCAGTACTTTCCCCTGGCTGGCCTAAAGGATGCTTGGGACAAGCATTTTGATGCAGATTTCACAGCTGCCAGTTGTGACACTGGAAAATACAGTTCATGCAGTCTCCTGACAAAATGCCACACCACCTGTTCTTCCATATAAGGCATATGTGTAGGAAAGTAAAATAGCTTTTCTAGTAAGTTGTGCAAAGAAGCAGCTTCCTGGTACCTATAACAGCTGACCGGGAGCTAAAATGATACTAATTACACTGTTCAGTTGAACCCCAGCAAGGTTCCATGAATCCCAGCATGAAGATCTCTGCCTGAGCAAACCCCCGTTGGGCCCCTCCCTGTAACCATGTGTAGGCAAGGCCCATTCCAAGGGTACCCAGCCTGGCATGTCCTCCTGCTCCTCTGATACCCTACACCACACCACCCATGGCACAGGACAGGAGCAAGGCTGGCCCCATCTGAGCAAGAATTTATTCTCAAATCAGGTTTCCTAAGCATCAAACCTGCTGCTGAGGAGCATTTTCCACTCTTGCCAGCCTGACTGCTCAAGATGCAGCTCATTCCATGTTATCACACCAGTGGGTTGATGTGGACTCACAGTGAAGCAAGAGAGGCAGCACACTCAGATATGAACCAGGCTGAACTTTAGGAATGGTTTCTCCTGTTTCAGGCCCATCTACCAGGGTGCAGGGAAGTTTTTAAAAAGCAGTCAGAAACAGTGCAAGAAAAGTGAAAAAAAAAGGATTATTTGCCTATATCTAAATAATGAAATGAGGCATTTTTCACTTCCATGCATCAGTATCTCAAAAATAGGAAGGGAAGCGCTATTATTTACTATAAGGTATGAGAAATGAATGGATTCCAACAAGTACCAACTGTAACACTTTATTCCCTTTCATAACAGAAACAAGTAAGAAACATCTTACTCCAAATGATGAGTTTTCCAGAAGGCTTTCAAGTTCTCTGAAAACAGCCATAACTAATAACACTGCTAACAGAATGTTTGGTATTTATAACAAAGATGCTCTCTGTTAAACATTAATTTTTATATAGATTCACTTAGCTATCCTATTGTATTTTCAAAGCTCATTTAACTACTTTATTAGATTAGTAAAGAATTTTGGATATCAACAACGGCACATATAGTCAAAATGAAAGACAGAGGTGCTAATTGATTCAACATGGACAGGGAAAAAACAAGGGAAAAATGACATAAAAATGAAACAGTGTAATTAATATCCTAAAAAACAATTGGCATGCCAAAAAGATAACTTTTATGACCTCTCTTCACCTGCAGAAAGGCCAAGCAAGTTTTCAATCTTTTCCCACTTGCAGGGCCCCTAAGGTTTTCCCAATAAAAGTGAAGCCCACCATAGAACCAGTGCACCAGCTGACAGCCAGCTTTGCTTTCCTGAGTCTCCGCTCTTCAGAGGCAGGCTCCAAGTCAACAGGTCGACAGACCACAGTCACTGGTCACTACTGCCACCACAGTTACCACCATTACACTGCAAACCCACACTCTGCTGCTCACAACCTCCAGCGAGGGCTGCAGCAGCCTGTAGGAACATTCCCACCTTTATGCACGTGTGGTGCAACACTTGTATGCCATTATCCCTAAGGGGCAACATTCCAAAAGGATAGAAAAATTTAGGTAATAGATGTTATGCAACATTTGAGTGGTATTTAAACAAACTCTAGGCAAAGCAATTAATTGCCTGTTTTTCCAGGTCTCCTGAAACTGTGCAGAAGGTGAGCAGGCTCACAGGCAGCCCTCACATTCCTCATTCCTCTTCTGACCCCATACCTCAGCTGCACCACTGGCATGGAGCACCCACAAGCATCTGCACGCTGCAGCAGCACAGAGCAGCAGAAAAAACCCCATGAGGAGCAGCTGCTGCAGGGGCAGATGGGAAAAACTAAAATTTGGTCACCTGGACCCAGGCAGCTCCCCATCTCTGAACAGCACACAGGCAGGTGAGGCCCTAGCTGTCACAGTTTGAGGTGAAAGAGCCTCAGTATTCCAGTGATCCATCCCCAGAGGCTCCAAAATCTCCCCCCAGGAAGGACATCTCCCAGGACTGAACCCCTGCTCCCAAGGGTTCACATGTAACTACACAGTTCTGACCAGAGGCATGAGAAATTTATCTCTCCTTAGCCAAGTGATGCCAGGAGAAATTATCTCCAGACTGAACTGCATGAGGCTCTCTGGTCCTGCCTGTGTCTCCTCCTAGCTGCTCCTCAATTTTTCCTAAAGGCAGAGTAATGAACTGCACTCGAGGCAGCACAGCACTCAGGTAATGGGCTTTGGTACTTCACACACATTAATCAACAGGACAGCAGAAATGGTAAAAATAAAATTCTGGGTCACAGTCCTGACTATAAGATTTTAAAAACACTAGGTATGAAATTCATGCTCCAAATGGCTAAGATTCGGCTTTGAAAGCAAATATTTAATAATTATTTAGAAGAGGAAGGTTGTGGACAGTTACACCTCAGGGTATTTCTAGAAATGGCAAGTATTTTAACATGCAACTTCACAAATTCTGCAGCATACTGGATTTGAATATCTACTGTACATCCTGGCCATATACCATATTGCTAGCAAATACCACAGTGCAAAATGGTTTTTTTTAAGACTACTTATATGCCCAGTTACCCATTAGAATGCAGTTTAAACAACAGTACAAAAATCATGTTATATATGTCATGTTTTGGAGCAGTTACCATATGCTCTGTCAATAATCTGTGGATTAATAGGACCCCAATGCACAATAACACATTGGCCACTCACAGCTCCATGGAAGATTATTCCATTCACCATGACAATTAGCTGATGTTTAGGCTTACATTACAATTTTTCAGTCACATTTTTATGTTTTGTCAGCTCAAACATACAACTGTTGGGGCTTAGGGGGTTTTTTATTGCTATTTCTTTAAAGGTATGGTCCTAATTTCATTAACTTGCACTAACATCAATGTAGCAGGGTCAGACACTAAATCAGAAGATAAATGTCATTTTAATGATTTGCTTCTATGTTCCTTTGAGCAACTATGCTGTAAGTTTTAAAAATAAATTTATTTAACTTATCCTTGTGCCACTGGCAGTAGAAGTAGATGATACTCTGAGAAACAGTTGAAGAAATAGAGGAAATTCAAGATGTAAAAAAAGTCATTTGTTTCAGTATGATTACACCCATTTTGGGGTGTATTTCTGGGCAGTTCAAAATCAAGACACTTTTCTAAATTTTGGCATGGGGAACAGGCAGTAGAATAGATCTATGTAATCATCTGCAGCAGCAACCCATCTTGTAATACGCCAAAGTCTCAGAAGTATTTTATTTTCTTGGTTTTTATTTAGAACAGAGGTCTGAATAGTCAGGTGAATAGCTGGCCATGGAATAAAATGTCATTTACTAGTTATAGCTTATCCTAAGCTGTAGGAGGTTCACCTTCCACTCTGTAGCTCTAGAGAATCCCATAAAATCACCAGCATTTGTGCCTGGGTAAAATGACTTAAAAATAACACACAAGAATGCTTCCAAGACAACATTTTCCATTCCCTCAGTACATGCCGTGAATCACCTTACAAACTGCACAGCCCAGGAGAGTAAGATCTCCATGCATTACTACCTTAGTCCAGGTCTCCTTTGTGAAAATTAGATTGTGCCTAACAAATTTAACACCTCACCAGGGCAGCTAAAATGCCATTGGCATCACGGAGGGGGTCAGGAGCCTGCCTGCTTTGTACACAGCAGCAGGGGATTTGCATTTCTTAAAATAAGTGCTGTTGTCCCACCCTTTTTACAGGAATGCCAACAACTGCCAGGGATCTGTGATTCCCCACCAGCACCCTGCAAAAGGCACCCCAGAGGGGTTACCCCCACTGAGACACAAAGGCTTTGCCATCATTCCAGAGAACTGCCCAACACTTCCTCCTGCCTACAGTAGCAGCAGACAGCTAAAGGGAGCTGCTTACACTTGACAAAGCAGAATGGTGCCACTTCCACATAAATACGCTGCAGCACCTACAACTATATAAATTTTTCAGAAGATAAAGTGTACTCTGGTTTGGGATGGTTGGTTTTTAAATACATACCTGTCTTTAATTTGTCTGGTAAGTAGTTTGTGCAGAAAGAAGCATTACACAGTGCAAAAATATGCTAAAAATTCCATTTGCATTCTAAAGATAAAAATTACCATTAATCACATCTAAAATAAGAGAGTCTGAAAGCACAAGATATGTTTTTGATGGGAAAAAGTGGTCACAGTTACCAAAACACTTTCAGAAGGGAGGCTGACAAACTTTTCCTTCCTGTCCCAAAAAATAAAACGCCTTTAACTAGTTTGCATATAGCTAAACAGCTAAAATCAAACTGGTGCAACCTATACCACCAGTACAAAGAGGCACTCTACATACTCCACTGATAAGGATTTTTGGAAAGCAATGTACCTATCAGTACTACAACTAAGTGACTTACCAAATCATCTATATAACAACTGCCAGAAACCACAAAGAAATTTATCAGCAGTGGGGCTCATCCACACCAGCACTGCACTGCAAAGAGGAGAGAACAGAAACATTCCTGTTCTTTCCATGGGCTTGGTTTGGGCTGGCCTTTTCTGCTTGCAAAATATCATCAGCTTTTCACCAGTCTACATCTTTATTTTGTATCCTTTTTGAGGGACATTGTGAACCCAAAGAGGACATAGTCCTTGGGCTCCATAATGTAGGTAGGCTGAAACTCACATGTGAAAGGCTGTACTCTTCTGGTCTCGCCACACGTAACTACAAAAATTGAGCAAGCCATAACAAATTCATAGTAAGGGATTGTGCACACACTCATTTGCACACAGATGTGGGAGAGCAAGCTTGCCTATTAAAAAAAAGGGCCGTTAGCACTATTTTATATTAAGAAAAGAAAGGTCTCTCTTTATTAAAGTAACCTGTCACCAAATCTCACCTTTACAGAGGATAACTTACAGTGCATCTCAAGCAAGTTTGAGACTCATCACCAAAGAGTATACATGCCCATGTGTCTTTTCTTGACCCCACATCCACTCGTGTATTTGTACAAGTGAATCCAAAACACTTCACAGCTCTGCTCTCTTAACCTTATTTCAAACAGTCTTCCTCAAACTGCAAGTGGGGGAGGAAGGAAGAAGACAGACATAGCAAAGACACCTCTTTGCTTCCAACTTTCCCTGCAGAGATATTACCAAAACAGGATATAAAAATGTCTAATCCTGAAAGGTAACTTTGTCACAGTTTTCACAAGGCCTTTTTTTCAACATATATGAAGGGCTTCATAACTTTTTTGTCTTTATCTGATCAAAACACTGTCCTTCCTCCTGCAGCCCTGGCATTCTTTGTGGTGAACTGTTTCAGTATCGATATTAATATTCAAATGTCAAGTTTGTCATACTACATTTCCTGTACTATTTAAAGTATTCAGAATAATTATTATCTATGAAATATGAAACTGTACATTTTTGCTACCTGCTCACAATTTCAGCAGCCCTATCTGGGACAGAACAGCACTTATATTAGTCACATGGCATTTTATATAGAAATGTAGCATTCAGTTTTTCTAGCAGTACTTCTGCATTTCCCCACATTGTCTTTTGATGTTTCTAGCAAAGCTACACATTTGTTCTTTTTCTGGAGTACAACCTGCCCTGAATATCAATCAAATTTGCAGTATTTAGTATTTCAGGCATATATTCCCCAACTGATAGTGACTTTTACATATCACAAGTCCTTGAGATTTGTGAGGTTTGGGGGGCTTTTCTTTTAATATTTACAGAATAGTAATTCTGTCTTTCATCATTTCTACTGCTCTTTAAAAATTTTTTTCTCTTTTTTTTTTCCTGTTTCAGTACTTAGTTGAATATCTTTCTTCTGTAATTACCTAGATTATGGTCATGCATCTTTAGCTATAGAGGGTATTTTTACTGTAACACATGTCTTCAAAAGCAACATATTTTAGAGGTGCACAGCTGAGAATGCACTGAACTGTCACTCCTTTCTACCGAGTTGCCAAAGTTCTGGAGAAACTTTCATGTAATAGCACCAACTTAAAAAAATGAATGCATGATAATCCACATACAGAAAGGTACATGCTAATTAGATACATTTCTCTCCTTGTCAAAGAACAGCTTCTTTTCCTTTTCAGAGGCAAGCATAAAAACCACATTGAGCTTCCATTAACAGAGAATGCTTTAGGCTATAGATCAAAATTAAATACATCAAATATCTTAAGGAAAGCCGTATTTTCAGTACACAGCTTGATGATGCCATGGAGAACTTTGGTACCGTTGCACAAGTCAGTTACTTCCTCCATTCTCCACTCAGAAAGTGGAGGGTGACTCCAGAGCATGCATGCTTCTTTCAGTCTTAATTCACTCCAAATCTGAGCCAAAGGGGTCTGATCCTAACACTCCAAAAGTCAACAGGAGGAACCCCAGTGGGAACAGAGCCTAAAACAACATTTCCACAGTATTCAACAACTCCGAGTTACATAAATACATCCTAATATATCAATACTGACTGGTCATCTATTTTTCCATTATAATCTTTGTACTTGGAGATAGCTGTATGTTGGATGGTATCCATACTTCTCTCCAGCCAGCCAAAAGGAATTGGTTTTGAGTGATACAAGGCCCTCCCTCTCCTCTGGAGACCTGCAGACAACTAACAGAATCATCATTTTTCACACAAATCAACAGGATCCTACCATCCCTAGGCTGAATTCCAGTTTACCTGCTTAGATACAATGTACTTTCGCAGAGCTATAAAAGGAAGGTTTGGTTTTGTTTCAGGAAATCAAAGGCTACCAGATTTTTCATGCCATATGTAATGATGTCAAATAATCAGGGCTACAAATACAGCAATTAGGTGTGAACAACAGCTTCTGAATATGTGCCCTGCAATAATTCTTTCCTTTATTTACAGTGCATTAAGAATTATAAATTTAGTAATGAACAGTAAATCTATTCTACCAAAATAAGGAGCCTGTCACAAATGCTTTTGGAAAAAATACCAGGGGTAATTCTAGCATCACAAGCAGCATTCTTCTCACTCCTATAAAAAAAAAAATCCTTGAATTTGATCTCCTTGCACTCAGAAGAATGGCTGTTTGTCTACAAAGCCTCAGCACTATTATAACTTAAGTCATTCTTTTAAAGTGCTTGAAGCACCTTGAGCATGACAGAAGACACAGAAAAACAAATTCTGTTGGACAATATGAAATTCGTGCTAAAGTTAATTAATTCACATTCACAATATAAGCTGTAGCTGTTCCAAAAAAGCATTATGGTGTATTTTGAGAACAAATACTTGGAGCAAAACACAAAACTTGACTTAGTTTAACCACTCTACCAACACAACTCCATGAATCTTTCTGAAATGAATCTGAGTCTTTTCTCTCCTTCCTGCTCCTGGAACGATGCTAATATTACGCCCACCAAACTGCACTGATCAAGAATAAGCTCTAGAAGTAATTCTTATTTCTAAAGAAATCAGTTATTAAGGGTACGGATTTTTAAGAGCAATGTTGGTAAAATGTAAGTGTTTCATGCATTGGTGGAGAGGTTTAGTGAAGGAATTGGCATACATGTTACACTCAGTTGTTACAGTGAAACACGTTTGTTCTTTCACTTGCCTTTCCAGTACTTCTCTGTATATACTCATTCATCTTCAAGCCTTCCTTGGGCCAGAAGCTGAATGATGCAATGGATAGGTATTTGCAAAGTGGCCCTATCACTGCCTCCCTGAAACTCAACAACTGCACCACGCTTTAAGATATAAACCTGCTGAGGAGAACTTGCTCAGAGACTGCAAGGCATTCTGCTCTGCTGAACCTGGGCCAGAAACAGCAAAATGGACACCAGTAACACAGCACTAACCAGGTGAGGTGGGGTGAACTCTGTGTGGTGGCTTATAGCACGCTCTTTCTTCACAGCCGAGGTGTTTCAGTGGTTTTTTCTAAGGTGCAAACACACAGAGTTTATACATTTATGTTGACAGGTTAGCAGCTTTGCTTTCAGTAGTAACCACAATTTCTTTTGAAGTTTTTAGCTGAACTTAAGAGACAATCCAGGTCAGTACTCAGACATCATACACCACAGCTTTTCTCAAACACAAGAAGAATAACTCAGCAACAAAAAGCCCAGCTACAGAGTAAACACCACTCACACACACCACAAAAGCTCTTATTTTCCATGCCCATCCAAGACCTCAGATTGTCCTAAGACTGAATAGTGGCTCTCCACAAAGGACCTCTGAGCCTATCCGAGTGTCTCAGCTCCCTGCCAACCTGCCAGCTCCCAACAACAGGGCACTGCACATAACAGAACTGCCCTCGGCCAGCTACAGCAATGCACTCGGCATCCAGACAGTGCCTTCTTTTCATTCCATACCTTCTTGTACAGGCCTTTGTAAAACATACGCACAAAATCTTTACTAGCACGGAGGGAAATCAGTGGCTACAACTGCGAAGCGCCGTGTTGCTAGCCAGAGACGAGGAGCACACAATCCCATGCTGAATGGCTGCCAGCAAGGAGGAGTCCCAGCTTAAGGCCTCAAGAGAGCTTGGAAAGCTGCTGCCTGGCTGATTACGTCCACATGAAAGGGTAAGGCTCCAGAGCAGTGTGCACAGCAGATTAGAGGCAGGGCTCCCAGCAGCGCCGGCAGGAGCTGCAGAGCTGAGCAGACAGACACACCAACTCTGCAAGCGCACCCCGGTGCGTACTCGCCCAGCAACGCGCCACTGCCGCTGCCCCGAGAGCAGTGCTGTGAGACAGCAGTCCCTGGGCAGCCACCATGAATACGTGCTCAACTCCCTCTGAAATGAACTGCTCCTTAAGAAAATTTAAACACCAAGGGAGGGATGTGGTAAAACTCCAGTCAAAGAAAAAACAAAAATAGTAAGGGCAGTGTCTGAAAAAAGGGACAATTTGGCATTTGCAGTGTGTACAAGATGTCTTCATACACTTTCCTGATTCCTTGCCAGTAACTATTCAAAAAAGACCACTTAACAAGCAAACAGGTCTTCAGTACAACAAATAATAAAAAAGAGAGCAAAGCTTGTGCTATTTAAATATCATGAAACATTCTGCTAATCATGCACAGATGGAAGTACAGACGCTTCTGCCAGACGCCTTGTTCAGAAACTTTGCTCTATTTTTAATTATTTGATGCACAGAGGACCTGTTTGCTGATTAAAAGGGCACTGCCTTTAAAAGCACTCCATCAATATGGAGTCTAGCCTTGTTTTTAAAGGAGGACTTTAAAAGTAGTAACTCATACCTCCAAGCTCCCTTCACCAGCTTTTATAATCTTATAACCATGTGGTTGAGGGGTTTTTCAGATGTTTTTCTCACCTCGAGAAACTGCCTACATACAGGAAAAGTGAAACTAATTATACTCAAGCTATTGTTAAATTCACTGAGTAAATCAATTTGGAAAATGTGTATTTTCCTCTCATATCCCTTAGTCTCTTTTTGCTGTTACTTATAACAAGAAGGGTTATCAATTTCCAGAAAGAAGTTATATTTGATGGTTTTCTGTTTAGCCAAAAGTCTCCTTTTTTGAGAAAACATACCAACTCCAGAATTATCAACCAAAATATTTATTGTATTTATTTCATTTATGTTTTTTTAAAGCTACTATAATTACAATATCATTCCAATAATCAGTTCATGGCAAAACCATGCTGATACACAAAAAAAAAAATAATTCAAAAACCCCTCTTACATATTTCCACTTCACACCTTAAGTGAACTCCACTCATTCGGTGTGTGCTTCATTCCTGTACTTCTCTATAGCAGCCCAGGAATTTTTCCCTCTCTGAAGAACCTCACTCAAAATGCATACTATGTCACTTTTTATTTTCTTTTTCTGAATGAAGTGCTTTTCAAAAATTCTTTTTTGATTTAACTTACATTTCACAATCTATTACTATAGAATTTTATCACTGGAGCAGAGTCATGGTATGAGAAGTGATGATAAAGAAGCCCAAAGAAAAGTGCTCAGGCTTCTACTTTTGACCCATCAGTATGACACATGAAAATGGTACTACAATTTTTTTCAATTTACATTGAGTTTGAATTATTGCTATTAATACAGTAAAATAATCATTTGATTAGAAGATCACATGATATGATAATAAAGTAATAGGATCTCAATCATTTTATGAGCAAATGACCCAAAGATTGTGGCTCCTGTCTCATGCTTAAGTACAGAGAAAATAACTGAATGAATTTTGGGTTTGTGGTTTTTTGCTGTTTTTGTTTTTTTAACAATGTCAGCATGTAACATTTTACAAATATAAACTACTGATTTGTCACAGACCAGCTGACAAGCCTAAAAAGCAAGATGTCTGCTGAAGAGACACTGCAGCTGGAAGCCAGGGAAGACTGGCAGGGGCACAAGGACTGAAAATCCAGTGTTCAGCCAGGGAAACAGGCACCCACAGAGAAGCTTCAGAGAAGAAATAATGATCTTTTCCCATGAGGAGAAGCAGAAGGCTGCATGGAGTGAAAGGCTTGTCCAGGCAGATCATTGGGGTTGCAAAGCTCCGAATCCAGCTATGACTAACTAGGAAGGAAGAGAGGTAGATGAAACAACATTCAAATTGGCGTTTCTGCAGAAAATTACAAAGGTATTCAAACACTCTAAGCAGAAGGGCATTTTAGACACATAGAAACACACACAGAATTCAAATGGAAGAAAAGGTTTACACAAAATCTAAGTATTGTGCCGGTAACAAACCCAGTGAGGGAGCCGTGTACAAGTAGGTCAGATATGCAGCAGCAAGAACTGCTGAGCACAGGAGAATCTTGGTAGAGAAGGTGGAGAAAAGGAGAAAAACTAATTGGCCAGCAACCAGAGAATAAAGCCTGGAAGTAGTTAAAACAGGACAGAAGGATAAAAAGGAAAAACACCGTTTGGGCTGTGTAAGGAAAGATTAGTCTTATTCACCAACACACATCCACCTGAAGCACAGGAAGGAAAGAAGAGTGATGACCTTTGACTGAGGAACAACTTTCAGTCTCTCTGCACTTGAAGGAAAAGCCAAGTGACTGCTCTACTCCCACCAAACAGCGTCTGATTAGCAGTGCTGACCTGTCTGCAACAGCTCTGAGTCCAGAGGCTCAGACACACCCCAAAGGCCCCAGACTCAACATTTACACCCACATGGCTCCATTGAAACCACCCAAGTACAGAAGTGGGAACCTGACCCCTTATTTCACCACAGCCTTTGGCTGAGCACCCCGGTGTGATACACAACACACACCCTTCACATTAAATAAGAAGAGCAGCATAAAACCACTGGTTGCTGCAGTCTAGGTTGCACAGAACTACTGGTTTCATAAAGACACCCTGGCTGAGCTGCATAAACAGCACCAAACACAGCAGCCGGCCAGCTGACAGCTCAGATGAACGCACTTCATAGAAGAGCCACACACATAGCAGAAGTGTGTCTTAGTTTGCATTTCTCTCATTCCATGCAGCCAACATGACATTCACCAAGTTTGACTCCTTAGGTAGCAGGGTTGTACTCGACTGCTGATGTTTAATGTATTTCAGATGCTCACCTTCTACCCACCTCAATTTTCCTTAAGGCTCTTTCTCACTGTACACTAACAGATAACAACATCTGGATAGTAGCCTCATGTAGCAAATGTGATACTTTCACTCAGGAATCACTTTAATTTGCTCAGTCACTACATGTCATATTCCTTCTGAATCTGCTATTGAGGTGCAATCAAAATAAACCAGTGGTGACAAACAAATAGCAGGATGCACTAGTTCTAATTGTTTCACTCTCACACTCAAAGACCAAGCACCAAGAACTAGTTACTCTGTTATCTTGTGCAAATATGGAACAAAATGCAGACCTTTACTCCTTCAGTTCTTCCAGTATCACTGTATCATATCTGTTTTATGACACTATCTAATGCATTTGTGAGCTACCCAAACACCATATAGTATAATTTTGAACTACAGATTATTGGACTGTAAGCTCCATCATCATCCTCTTTCTCTGTAAAATAGGGCATGTGTGTGTTACATATAGTCACACGTCACTTACCTCCCCCCAATTTAATTAATCCACTGTCAAGCTCACAAAGGAGATCACAAGTGATTTCCAAGACTGTCATTAACAACACAAATATCAGGCCAGATCACAGCAGAGATCCAAGAAAGCTTAGCAAGAGTGGCAAGAAGGAAACATGAAACTCAGCCCTGATTCAAAGAGGAGGTAGACCTAAGTCCTAAGCAGAGAGGTGCAGCAGCTTCTCAGTTCTGCAGACAAGGAGATGCAAACACAAATCATTTGACCAGACCAACCTGGTCATCCTTGTCTAGCCCATTAGCAAGCATCACTTAAAGATGAGTAATGTTAATAGGGTAGCTGGTGGGAAAAATGCAAAGAGAATCCAGAGGAAAGAAACACACTATCTAGGATGTATCAGGCTCTCATTGCAATAAAGTAGAGGGAAAGTACCATTTTATTTGGTGCCGGGCAGAGAACAGCAGCGGTCAACAGAGAAACCTCCACCAGATGTTAGTGAGCTGGGTTTTCTTTGGTTTCAATCTGAGCCCAAATTTTAATACATTAGCATGCAATTAAAATTTTGTGTTAACTGAAGATCATGGCCACAATATTCATATGTTAATGTTTTACTTGCATAACTATTGATAGAAATAGTATTGGCATGTATCCATGTGTCTGGGGCCAAGCACTTTAAAATTCAATCTTAGACACCTCTGAAGCAGGCAGAAGATTTGTCTAAATCAACATCTAATAACTCTTTGGCTGCCTCTGGAAAATAAATATGATACCATGGCTCAGGATGCAGGTCCATCCACAAAAGCTGTAATGGTTTGTAGAAGGATTTGTCAAGTGACAAGTCCTTTCAGATCATAGATGGGGCATCCTGAGAAAATATTTCTTTTCTGATTCTTACAGAGGATTTCTATTTTCAGCAATGCCTATATATCTCTACCCGAAGACACCTTGAGTCATTAAAAAACTAAACAGAATGAAAAAAAATTTAAAATTTGAAAAATAGTTCAATGACCTTCTGTGAGGTTTTGACTCCTTGTGTTTTTATGCTATTTTAAATGCCTATTCAATGCATTTTATAAAATCTCAAATTGTGTTTGTTTTTTTCTTTTTGTATCTTTGCTTCTAAAACATGACATACTTTAAAAAAAACAATCCAGAAAGGAAAATGGGACTTATTTTTGTATTAATTTTTTTAAAATAATCATCCAAGCTACTTTGTATGTCTGTATATTTGCTGTAATTGTGTTCATATTTGAATTCTGTACTTCAAGCCATCTTTGATCAACTTCATTAATATTCCTTTCAAAAGCTTTTATAGCTGGTGTGCTTCATGAACACAATTAAAGTAGATTAATCTGTTCTGAATTAAAAGTTTCATAAAACTACTGTTCCTCTGATAATTTTACAAAACCACATGTAACTATGTACAAGTGAGTTTCTTCTCATTGATAAACCAATCCTGTTACACAGCTTCCAGTACTGGGCAAGGAATATCATTTGTGAATATCTAATAAATCAGCAAGCCTGATGATGCAATGTCATGTGAGCTAATACACAAAATACTGTATTTTTACTCCAGTAAAGGAGAAAACAGCCCAGTTCTCAGCTGATAGCACTGGCTCAGCTATATGGCAGTCTTCAGCATTATTCCACCAGTATCAGTGGAATAATGCCACCATCTAGTCAAAGTGACTGTAGATGATCCATAAATCTTTCTCCACTGAAACCAACAAAAAAAATTTATTCAAATTCAATAGCATGGTTGAATTTCAGAGACACTGGGACTGAACAGGACCCATCTGACTCCTGAACTGCAAGAGAGACTCACTTTGACCTTACCATGACTGTCATGAGCAAGCTGATGTCATTCCACCCCATAAATCTCCTCGCCTGGTGCTGTAGCTAAGCACTGCTGAACTTAGGTACCCCCTAGAAACACTGTGATGCTGTAATTAGCAGTGAGATTTGTAATGCATTCCCCAGCCAGGAACAAGGGTTGCTGTGGCCGCTGGAGTAAAAGAATGTGAAAAAGGAGCGGAGAAGAATTAATAAGACAGGTAACAGCAGAGAAAACACAGTAAAAACTTACTAAAGTATCTCATATTCAAGGAACACAATAACCACCAGGAACCAGCTAAACTGCCAAATAGGTATTACAATAAACAGTGGATTTAAAAAAAAATCCATTAAATTGATTATTTCAGTGGAGAAGAGCAGTGATACATAGAAGGTGTTTGTCTGACATAAGCTTCTGCTTCTGAGCGTTCTAAATTACATTAGGTTTGGTGTTTGTGGTTTTTTTTGAGAAATTACATATTTAGCATTCTGCTTGCAGTGCAACAGTAATCCAAATCCTTCCTTCATTATTTGGCAAATGCTGTGTATCACTCACGTTCAACTTATTGTTAACTGTGAACTGTTCAGGTATCTCAGTGTGGTTTCAATGCTCCTATGGCAAGGCTAAACAGCATTTCAGAAACAATTATATCCCCAGGCCCATACTGTAGCTTCTGAAGCACAGATTAAACATGGTATTCTGCGCAACAAGCTCATCACTGTTAAGTAACTCATCAGAAAATAAAGAGGGAATTATCAAATGGGAATTGCCAAGTAATTAGTTCTCTGAAGCAGATGACAGACAACTGTTAAAGGGAGGGGCTTCCCTGCTAGTCATATGTCAAAGTAGGGTCTCCTAATCTGTAAATAAAAATTCAGTACATACGATGAGTGTGATGGGTTTTTAACTGCTAGTGGTACATGGAGAATAAAGATACAACTACTTCTACCATAATAACCTACTAGGATTTTTTTCCCCTTGAAGATACTGAATTTTAAACCATTCTGGATCTACTTGCTGTCAGACTACCTTGGGAAAGTTATGAATACAGCACAGCACCAAGCAGCAAAGGTGTTCAGGGGCTACCAAAGAGAAGAAATGCATTTTTTATTGTATACATTTGAAAATATCACTTTCTAGTCAGCTGCTACTACACATGCCACTGAAAAGGAACCACACCAATGAGAAAATATTCAGTAGCACAAAATTTCTGAGCACAGTAAAGGAGGATTAAGCCTGCTTTTTGCAGTTATCCTTCTCCATTAAAGCTTGACTTTCTTTCAAGCAGCTGGCCTCACAGAAGTGTTAGCTGTACAAAACTACAAAGGCCTTCACACGTGTGTACCTGACAAACAAAAATGTGCTAACAGTCACAACCACACTCCAATACAAGTGAGAAACACTTTGACATTTGTACTTTTTATAGAGCAAGGAGTGACTCAGTAAATCCTAAAGTCAGGTTTGCAGCTAGCTCCAAAATAAGTAACCAACAAGAAAATAAAGAGGCAATTATCAAATCTGGGATTTGCCTCTATCACAGTGTCTCAACATAAGAAATCCTTCAGCCAACACATTTAAATCCAGATACTGCCACCTGGGCTAATTTCAGACCAAAATTATACCCCCTGGTAACAAGGGCTGACTTTCCTTCAAAAGCAGAGCCCTGGTTTCAAGGCAAGGCAAACCCCACCAGCACACCCCTCCCCAACACACACAGCCAAGGGAGGGAGCAGCAGGAGGACATACACAGATGCTCAGGCTTGCACACAACTGCACGTCACATCCAGACACCTCACCACTTCTCAGCCCCCAGCGCATGGAAGCTCTCCATCTACTCATACTCACGCTAACATCCAAAAGCCCACACTTCTAAAGGAATGCTAACAAGTTGCAGTGCGTGGGACAGCAAGTCTTATTCCATTTGCAGATACACCTTTTAAAAACACCAAGTTGGAAGGTGAATCAAACCTCAGATAGTGCCTTATTGTCACATTATGAATGTCAGCCTTGTGTTTTTATATAGGCATATCACTATATATCACTACGTATCACCCAATGCCATTTATGCTTCAGACCATATTAAGAAACTTTCGGTTTCAGACAGTGGGCCATCAGTATCTGTTGTAAGAACAACAGAGCAAAAACATGAAAGGTTATGGCTGAGGTAGGAGATCACAAAGCCTCATTTTTAAGACATCTGTTAGCACTCATATCACCTCATTAAATTTACCTTTTAGTTGCTCACACATAAACAAGTAAAAAAAATTATACTATTCCTAATTACTATTCCATTATACCTAGTTCACAGCTCAATTTCACTTGTGCTGTTAACATATTAGTAATCTCTCCTGCCTGTCTTCTTTTAGCCCTACAGCTATTGTAGACCTTCATAAAAAGCAGGAGGGAAGAAATAAAACCAGCTATGATAAAAGGACACTGATATGACAACCAAAAAGCTACCACTGCACACAGTAAAATAGAGACAGATTAGTTTTTTTTATGTTCACTATTAAGTATTTTAAAAGGGTACACTGTTGCCTCTTTAGAGAGAGCAGTAGCCAGAAGCCTGCATGAAACAGAAATTATGTCTTAGGTAAAAAATAAGCCATATTAAGTAGTATACAGACATACTTACTGAAAATTCAACCAAAAAATTTCTTACAAATGGGCTGCCAGACATAAATTCATCCCAGTACTCTGATTAAGAAATATCAAGTGACTTACCAGAATAAAAGATTAAAAAGAACTCTTTAATTGTTAAAATGTCCAGTATCTCATGCAAAATCCTCTCAAGACAACTGTATAAAAGAAAGCATTGAGTCATTTGCCTACGTGGAAGGAGGCAATGCATGCTCTGAACAAATAACAATAACTCCATGTTTTGGAGAGCAGCTAAAATTAACTAAGAATTAAAAAGAAAGAAAACTGTATCTGTTTATTTCTTTTGATTCTACTTTTACTAATACCCATGTCCTTATGCAGGTAAGATGCTTAGCTGGCTTTGCAGAAAATGCTGCTTGAATTGGAAGGGTAAGTCAACCTGGAAAGCTGACACACAACAGAGATGTTACCCACTGAAGCCACACAATTCCTCACGTGAGTGAAGCCATGAATGCACATGTAGGGACATTAGGCCTCACGTATGATTTCTGAGATCCATTTTGGATGCCTTCAAACGTGTCCCATGTTCCTTCCCTCTGGCAGACTCCAGGGTCATAACCCAGGTCTGCCTGAAATGGTGCAGGGCAGTTGCCACCTTCATCCCGAAACAAACTCAAAAGCCAGAAAGATTATGCATGCGAGTATGAAATGCTGCATCTGTGGCTGCTCCCTGCACAGTGCTAGGTCATGTTTTTTTCACATGTTACTACTATGAGCTCTGTTTCTTCCAGTAACAGAGAAGTTTGTAAGCAGGCAGTGTCTATCCCAATAACTTTTATTTCACTAATTTAGTTATACAGTGGGTCAGATTTTGATCGTTCCATAGAGAAAATGAGAACTAATGAAGTCAACAAAGGTACCACCAACTCAAGTGACTAAAATGTCCAACAAGAAGAAGCTAAACTGTAAATCTAACCTAACCTAAGGTCCACAAATACAGTACTATACTTCAAGCTGAGCTGGAATAGAAAAAACAGCATTTTAGTACTATATTCCTGTCGTGACTCTGCACCAGACTTAACTAGGTTACATTTTTTATCCAAAATGTTTAATATGAAATATATTCTCTCTTGAGTAACTGCAGAATATACCAGATGCTAAAATATCCTAAGCTACGGTGACTTAGCAATACATTGTGGGTAACACAAACTGATTATTCATAGGACTTGACCAATGCCCTATAAACAACCACTTCTTCTAATTCAAGAGATATAAGCTTTTCCAGCAGTAATCACTTCTTCAAATAAAAATATATTTATACAACCCAAGCTAATCCTAAAAAAACAAAAAAAATGCATTGTGCATTTTTTTTATGCAATGCAATTTTATGATGCAAAAAATTGCATCATAGCAAAAAATTTCCTTCTATTCGATATCCCAAGCCAATAGCTGCTACCAATTCAGTTTTCTTCCAAAACAGAAAGACAAAGTGTGTCAGCGCAGTGGGCACTCTGTGTGGTTTACACTCTCAAGAAACTTACGGCTCTGAAGTTACAGCAGTTACCACCCACCCTCACCATTCATGCTCATTTGGAAATTGTAACAGACATGTCCTTGCATGTAACTACTTGCCTAGGCAACTTCCCTTTAAAACGCAGCACCCTTCCCCACAGCCACAATAAAATGTAAACGATGCACTGCATACTTTTCTATGACATGCTGTATACATTAAAGTTATTCTGCAATGGAGACTTTCTCATCATCCCTGCATAAATAAGAACACTACTGTAATTAAGCTTTCAGATTGTAAATTTAAAAAAGAAACCCTTTGATTTTCTGCAAGCAATCACTATATTTCATTTTCTTTTCTTTAAAGACACAGGCAATTTTATTATGGCCCTTTATCTTTTTTTTCTTAAAGCATTAGCAGCATTGCCAATCCCAAGTACTTAAAAATCATAGAACAGGTCCAAAAAGCCAGGCTGGCTTAATGACAATCAGATTAAAGAAATAAAATAAAAATTTATGTTCTTTTTATTGGCAGTATGATTGTTGAGTCTTGGGACTTGGTCTTTTCAAGTTATTTTCCACAACCATATGGGAAGGAGAGAGAGAGGAAAGGGACAGCAGCAGACTGGTACATGCGCACTTTTACAGTTTGTCTGGCCACAGCATTTCAGGGAGGAAAGTCAGAAGAACTGAAAGCATTCCTCAAAATAGAGCAAAAGACACACAGATACATCAGTAGTGACTAATTATCCTGGGAGCTATTCTAATGCTGGACAAAGTTTAATGCACAGAAGAAACTCAAGACAGTGGAAAAGCCAATTAAGTGACAAGCAACAGGAATCCTGAAAATGTTCACAAAGTGAAAGAAGGATTTACACAATTTTACACACAGCATTTTATAACAAGAATCAAAGTCTGCCAACTTTTCCATTCATACTAACATCTTCCAGTAACTGAATATACTCTGACCTCAGGTGAGCATAAACCCACTCATCTGGAACGCACTTGTTCTGTAAGTCACTGAACTGAGTCACCAGAGTTAAAGGAATTTTTCTGAGCAAAGTTTCTCAAGGACCTCTACTGCCAGGCAAGGGTAGTACAAACCTATCACAGGTAGGTAATCGCACAGACATCAGGAAGATGTCCACTTTGCCTAAAGCCCAGAGCAGACAATGTACACCTGCTGAAGGAAATAAAAAGCATTGCATTCTCACCTTATTGGCAGTGCATAACTGTACAGTGAAGACAAAAATGATGGTGGTCACTGTCCTACGGGGTCAAGAATAAATTCACAGCTTGTATTGCTTGCCCATCTGCCTTGGCCTGCAATGTGATTGTTGATCCAGGAGTGGAGGAGATGGAAACCAAAATAAAGAGAAACAAAAACACAGTTAAGAGTCAACATTTACAGTCATTTACAACATGCTAAGATATCCCAATGAAGACTGAGAGACGCTGCTTTTACTATTACTCAAGCACAAATAAACTATAGATGTAATCCTGCAGATAGAGCTCATACAGTAGAGAGCAGAGACCATTCATTCAGAGTCCTCTTTTTCTAAATGTGATCTTAATGAGGTGAGGAATCATAAGCAAGGGGAGATGACTGTCTTCACTGCCAACAGAACATATTTTATTTGAGAAGCAGCAGCATCCTGAGAACATAGTGCTGCAACTACTACTACCAGGTGAAAAATAATCACCTACTGGAATGTGACTACCTTGTACACTATTTTGTCATTAAAGGTGGCACGCTACAGTTGATGCCTATTACTGTAAATTCCTAAATAATATAAACAAAGAAAAACTCTACCAATTTTTTTTATTATTTCTATGATTTTGCTCAGCAAAATCATGAAGAGCCAGCACTGAACTTCTGCTGACATCACCTATTAAACAAAATACGTCTGGGTTTTTCACTTGGAATCTCACCAAATATTTTTATCACTCTTGGTACAATAAAAGGATTTAGTGGGACCATTTCTCCCTCACTGAGAATCATTCTGTTGTTTCAGTTTATGAGCATACTTACTACTTGTTCCTATTTAGGGAAGGATTTACACGCATACTTAACTCTAGATAGGTTCTTTAATCAATTCTCATTCAGCAAAACCCTCACTGGGACACGTACTAAAGTAACTCTGCAGACTGGGACCAATGCATACATACAGAATTGCATGTGTTGTACAACCACTTCAGACTACAGCTTTGAGAGGAAAAAAAAAAAGCCATGATGCATTATATTCTCAACACATGCATGGAGATCAAAAAGGAGTTACGGTCCTGCATCTAGTTTTGGTCTTTTTGCAAAAATCAGAAATCTACAGAGTTTCTTACATTTTAAAATGCTAGTCATGCACAGCCAAAAACATGTAAAAATCTTCAACTTTCTCATATAAAGAATGTGAACCACTGAAGAAGACTTCAAAATACAGCGCCTTCAACCAAATACCTATTTATTTATTTATCACATTTGGAAGCCTGCTTAAAAGTAAAGTGAAAGGATGAGGTCAAGATTTTCACTTTGCAAAGCTTAGGCTATTGAAGTCACTGGAATATAGCAAGTCAGTTCTTTGCAACGAAATATTTACCTGTGCTGAGCCTGCCATACTTCTGTTTCTTGTTCTAATTATATCTGTATCTGTTGATGCAGAGTTGGTTACAGCAGTCTCAGAAGAGACCTACAACTAAATCTGTAATCTGCCCTCTCTGAATTGTACACACCGTACCTGTACAGTGCTCCAGAAGAGCCAAATCACTCACAACCTGTGTGGTTATAGCTGAGGCTGTCTCACTTCTCTCAAGCATCACCAGCTTCAGCTGCCTCACACGCTGGAGTAGGTTGCAGCCAGCCAGTGCTTCAGACCATCTATGCAATCCTGACAAGCACTTCCTTTCCAGCCTGCCATTCTTTTTTATTGCATTTCCCCCTCAATTAGTACACCACAACAAAAGCAGTGCACGTATGAACAGTGACAATGATAATCCTGACTGTCGTCTGCTAAGATGTGCTGCTCAACTTCAGCAAAGGAAAGTTAGGCCTCGATTTTGTTTTACTAGCCATGTTACTAAGACAATTATTTTAAATTCTAATGTTTAAGTCCTTGGTTGCTTTTCACATGGTTGCATTCAAGTGTCTATTTTCTTAATTAATGGGAAACTAGGCCACTGGATCTATTACATAAAAAATTTTTGTTAAGTGAAATTCCAGGTCTCTTGTAAATGTCTTTTAAAACAAAACTAGTTTTTTCAACCTTTCTAAGTAGATTCAATCAGGCTAGAAAAGCAAAGCTGCACTCTATTTTCCAGAAAAGTTTTTTTAACTATGTATATATGGCCTTTTTGAAAATAATTACTTTCTAGCACTCTTACTCACAGGTAATTTGTCTAATAATAGAATATGTATAAGCAGCATGCAGCACACAAAGGCTCACACTTACAGAAGTCATCCTGCTCCTGACTACACCACTGTCTCCAGCCAGTCCTCCTAACAAGCTCTTCTATTTCAAGCCACTTCCTCAGAATGGAGGCCCAACACAGAGCCAGCCGCAGCTAGCAGAGATTATTCTCTCCTAGCCAGAAGAGCAAGTTAGTTGAGGGACTGAGGAGTTGCACTTCAGTGCAGAAAATTGCCTGCAAATACCCTGTCCCCTCACCCCTCCAAGAAGAAACACTCCTGCTTGGCAGGCAGGCTGAGACCTGCAAACTCATCACACCAAACTCAAGACCGCCACTGCCTGTCACCACAAGAGCTGAACCACCAACAGGCATTTCTCATCGCCTCCTCCTCCAGCTCCAGTGCTTTACCATCAGAGAGTGATTAAAATATCTATTTTACTGAGATATTTCTGGATTGCTTTATGTTCCAGCTTGGTACTACAAATGCTCAGGAGCTGTGGGTGCTGATGATTTCTCATCACTGAGACACAAAATCCTCCGGGCCAAGTTCAACATTAGTGTAAGTGCACCCAAGATTAGTGACTGGAGTAGGGGTGTTACCCACTTCTATAGACACTTAATGCAGCTCCTTAATCAGGCAAAAATCCCATTTAAGCCCACAGTGCATTTTACCATGAAAAGCAATATAGAGAAAATAACAGTGATACACAGCAGATCACTTTCTGAGCTTGGTTACACTACTACATGCCTGGATTATGTCCAATAAATGGAGTTATTTGAGATATACACCCATGTAAGTGGCTCACAATCCCATCCCCTGGAGTTGCTCCAGATTTATGACATTAGAACACTGTGCCAAATCTGGTGCTTTTAAAAAATTATATCTACATTTATGGAAGAGTGACTTAAAAGAGTGATATTCAAACAATGAGAATGAAGACAAATATACATTGCTTGGTGAAACATGTTTTTAAGAGCAACATGCAGTTCAAACCTAATTATATTGCATATCTTTTGACAGTATTCTAAACTGTGTTATAAAGTCTCCTGCTCCATGGCCATAATATTTTGGTGAGAATAAATGCAAAAAAAAATACACTCATACTAGAAACAAAGTGTTTTCTGAAGCAAAAATTTTTTAGTAGTGTATACTTCGGATTCTATAATGAGAAACTGCAGTCAGCTTTCACCTAATACACAAAAGGGCCTAGACATTGCTAAGAATTATGAGGAGGCTTAACAAACCCAGAGTGACAATACTGACGTCAAGTATCACCAGTTTTCATCTTACCAGCCCGAGAGAGTAAAGTACAGTACAGGAGTGGAGAATAAAAAGCCTGTGGCCTATGATGAGAATGCTGGAATGGGAACTGTTAACAAACATTGCTACAGCCACCAAACAGTTAAACCAGATGGGGAGAGGGGGGGAGAAAGAGCGAGCAGGAAAAAAAAAAAAAAAGAAAACTCTGAAGAAACTTTCATGCCAGCTTGTATAAGCCAAAAGCATTTTTACGAAGTACTACACCTTCATTAATTTGCTAATAATACAAGCAATTGGAGCTGACGATTTGGCTGACCTGCTAAGCGTGCCATGTACGGTCCCATCTGCCTGACACTCCACTGGGCAAAGAACACCCTTCCCGAGAAGTTTGGCCATTAAGAACCCACCACCGGCATCTTTCAATTTTCAGAAAGCTCGAGGCGGTGGCCGCGCCGGCCGTACGCCACCAAGGCGGCACACGCAGGGCTGGCGGTAGCCCGCTGGGTCGCCCGCCAGCCACACACGCACCTGGCTGGCCGGTGAATACGGTGAATCCCGTCTGTTACCATGGCAGCCTGATCTAATTACATGACTGATCAGGGCTGGAGTAAGCGCGCTGAAAGCCTGCGCCGCTGACATGTCGCTACATGATGAGAGAGACAGACAGACAGCCGAGCACGGAGGAAAACCTATCGACCTCTGCCTTACGTAAAAAGTGAGGAGATTACAGCGACCCTTTCAAAACAGCTGCTACCCGTAAAATACCGGGCCAGTTTTACGAACAAATCAGGTGCAATAACGTACAATTACTACTATTATCTTGCAGCATCACAAAAATAACTACGGCGCAATATTTTCCCTGGCCATTCTCAATTTCCCTCTCCCCCATTCATAACCCTTGCTCCATATAATAAAACTGCACCGTCTCTATCACCCGAACAGAAATAGATTAACATGAAGCCAGGATTTTCCTTTAGGGGACCGTTTCATTCGAAACTGAAATTAAAAGTCCTTGACTTATCAGTGTGTCAGCACAGTAACTCACTATGCCTGACCGTATCTGACGCGTAAAGTAACCATTGCTGCAAAAAATACATAACCATGAACGTTAAAGGTTAAAGTGTAAGCTGTGTTACAAAATATGAATTTCTTTACCATATGAAAGGGAAAAGGTCTCCGGCAAAGGTCATTTACCTACACACCCTTCCCGTTCTGCACAGAGAAATCATTTGTAAAGAGGAAGGTTTTACAAACCTATATTTCTTCGTCTGGTGGTAAAAGAAATGCCTAAAATTTTTCCCCAATTCTATCTGGAGTTCGGGCTCATAGGGGAAAGATGCTGCTCAGAGGAGTCCCTATTACACAGCATACGGTAAACAAAATAAAAATAGCCTGTCGCTCTCGTTGTCTACACAGTGCATTATATAACGGGCTTCCGACTTGTTTTCTTTTCTATTATTACTCTTCAGTAATTCCTCCTCTTCAATAACATGTAAATCGCTCCCAATTCTGTCATTTTATTATTATCGCTATTACTATTACAGTAGGAGCTAACGCTTTTCCAGCACGCTTTAATTTAGACTTTAATATTCTCGGGAATCACACTGACGGATTCAGCACCCACAACCGTACACGGGGTCATTTATTTGTTTTTCTGCGGGTAAATTACGATGCCTTAGGGGAAAAAAAAAAAAAAAAGAACATACAAAAGCCC
>VWYI01033452.1:6705-42422 GCA_013399455.1 Anthoscopus minutus
AACAGAAATATCAGATCCAAGGGAGCCCCAAGGTTTTATCCAGGTCAGTGGTTGTGGGTAACTAATTTTGGTGGTGTGACTGCTCCTGTCTGTTGACTACAGTGGGAGCCAGAGCTGTGCAATTACCAGTAACCAGAAATAACAACCAGAAGTTGTCCTCTGAGGACGTGGCAGATGCCCTTGTGCTTGAGAAACTAAGATACAGTTCGTCTTGTAAGATATGTTGAAAATGGTCAGACAAGTCCTCTAAAAGGTGATATTTCTCTCCACTACTCATAAAGGGAATTAAGGCAGCCAGCTCTGATGTGAGCATCCAATTCGTAACGATCTAAAGCTTGGTGATATGAATCCCCTGGCATTTTACAGAAACCAATAAAAAGGTACAGTCTGCTGTGTTGATGTTTTGTGGGGAACCTGCTGAAAAAAGGGACCATCTCCCTTTTCTCATCTCTATTCCTTAGAGACTGGCTTCCCACTCTGAAGCAGGAGGTTCCTCCTCCAAAACATGGGCTCTGGGCCCAAAGAGAGAATACTGGCCTTTTTTCAAAGCCTGTGTGTATATCATAGTACAACTGAGGCAATCCACAATCCAAGCCTCATGCCTCTGCCAGCTCACTCAAATTTGTATCCCGTTCCTTCCCTATGCCTGTGTGTAAGGTATCACATACAGCACAAACACTTTAAAATAGAGTCCAAAACTCTTAACATACCTGCAGAACTCCCTAAATGGTACTGGCACTATCCTGTCCAAACAATGAGAATGATAGAAGGGAGAAGGCAGATATATATATGGAAGAGACTATACACAACCCTAAACAAGTGGGATCAGTGTTGACTTGGAAGATTTCCCTGTGCTTTCCCAGCACATCACTGTGTCACAAGTATACAGGGAAGCAGTATCACCTCCATTTCACTTTGGCTTGCACAACCATGAAACTGTTCTCATTCCCAGTGACTACACCGTCATGCCTTCTAATACCTATCAGTTCTTGGCTAGGGACCAGCCCATCCCATCACTGCAACTTCAGTGTTATTGCTTCAGGGGTTTTAGAATATCAATATATTGCTCAGGTTTTCTTCTAAAAATTGTAATAGCTCAAGAAACACTCAGAATAGGAAATCAGCTCTTCCTCTACAGTCATTTTCTAGTGGCAGTGCCAGCATGGGGGATAAATATTCTAAGACTACAAATCAAGTCTTTCGAATAGTAAAAAGTCTTTTGTTTTGGACTGTTACCTAGCTGAGAAATAAGAGAGGATGAAAGGAGGAAAAAAGTCTTCTCTGCTTCGCCCCAGGCATATTTATTTCAGTTGCTGTTCAGCCCAGTCCAATTTACCACTTGGATTTGCCTATTGATTGTGGCTTTAAATAGAAAGTGAATCCCCGATGGTCCTGGCTCCACTGCTCATTCACTATCACAGATGAAGGGAAGCAGTTTGGGAGATTTTACATGGCCAACATATGTTTATTTAAGCATTTGTCACCCTGAAGGATCTCAAAGTGACAAAAAATAACCCTCCAGTGTATAACACTGTTCAATTCATGCCAGGGCAGAGCATGATACTGTCTCTCTGCAGTGCTGAAAACATTTGGCAGAATCCAGGGGGGTAAATTCCGGTTTGACCATTTTTAACAGATTGTTTCAGCATCTATTCTATACAAGAGCTGGGAATAGAAAATTGTTTTAAGAGCTCTCTATTTTTCAGAAGATTGTAATCAATAATAAAATCCACCAGAGTGAGGCTGTGCAATCCAAAAATAAATCACAACAATAGTGCTGGGAGAGGGAAGCAGGAATTTCTCTCTGTCCCAATTTTTCTCCATCTCTGGGTAAGTCATTTGCCTTTGTCCATCTGCACATAGCCTGCTCTAAAACTCAGGGAAAGCTGTCTGTGCTTGCCAGTCAAAGATGGTAAACGATTGCAAAGTGCCATTAAAACTGTCCTACTCTTGTCCACCTCCCATGCAAAACAGAGATTATGAACAGCTCAAAAGCTTACTGACATTCAGCAGGGCTTTGTTAGGACAGTCAGCAGAAAATGTAAGGCCCTGATCAAAATGGAAGATGGATTCCCACAGGCAACTCTTTCCACCAGGGTTGAAGCCACTTGCTTAGTGTGAGTGACATGCAGGTAAATGAAATAATACTCTCCCAGCCTGCTGTCATTGGGAACGAATACAGATGGAGACTGAACTGTCAGGCTGGAGCTGCCTTGAAGGTCAGAGCATTTTATTTAGCAAGAATCAGTGTCATTTTTGGAGATGAAATCTGTTCAGACTTTAATAGGATAAATCACAAGGGATATTCCAGAATAAATCAGAAAGGTTCTTTTCCCCACCCCCATAGTATTAAATAATTTGAATGAAGAACCAATTTACTGCTTTTTAGAGAAGATAATAACTCAGTCATTTTTATATGTCTGAAGAGGGGATAATTTTCCTAACATAAAGGTTGAGAGTAATTTTCTATATGTGGAATAGAGTCAACTGTGATGGGCACTCAAAAGTTTCTAGTCAAGTTCTGGAACAATTGTGAACAAGTGTGAACTGTGGCCTAGATTTTTATTATGAATTCTTTGGACTTGTTGAGTTTGGACAGCTTGAAGGTATTCTGGAAAAGAGTAGATACTTTTCATTACTCTTCTGAATACTCCTTAAGCTTTCTTAGAAGGAAAATAAATATGTTTGAGACATGTTAAAAGTCTAACCTGCTAGTTTCAGGCTTAGAAAAGATGCAGCTCAATACACACTAGTAGTCAACAATTTCTTCTTCTTTGATTCTCTTCTGATTACTCCTTAAGCTTTCTTAGAAGGAAAATAAATCTGTTTGAGACATATTAAAAGTCTAACTTGCTAGTTTCAGGCTTAGAAAAGATGCGGCTCAATACACGCTAGTAGTCAACAATTTTAATAGAAGATATTAATAACTTTAGCATCTATGTTAAAACACAGGTAAAGTCCCTGCAAGATAATTGTTTAAATTTTGTCTAAACCCATCTGGTTGGTTTTTTTTCTAGCCAGTCCTATTGGATGCTTTCCATAAAGTGTATTCTAGTTTATTTATTTCTTCATTCTTGGGCTCATTTAATGCTGCAGTCATGGAGCTAAAAACACTTATCATTCTGTCTGCTCATCCTGTTTTCTCAGCCACCCTTTCTTGTGTCCAAGGAAACAGTGAGCAGAGGATGTTCAACAGGGGACTGATGTTTAGGTTCCTCAGCCTAATACCAGGTCATGCTTTACCTGGGGCAAAATGTGCCACTCAGGGAATTATTTTGTTTCTCTCATCATTGAGGTCCTGCTGAATTCACTGGCAGGATTCCCTTAATCTCCCTGAGGGCAGGACACAACTTTAGAGTCTTTGCTGGAGTCAGCAAGAGAACCAGATGAGGCTTGATGCAGTGATCTTGCAGAGTCTGTCTTCAAGTGCTTTATGCAGGGAGTCTCCTTTCAGAGTTTGTATTAGTCTTTGTTGGGAGGGCAGATTTTTTTCTTTTTTTTTTTCCCTGCTGTCCTGTGTTTTCCCTTCACTTCCTGGCACTGCACGAACACCAGTTTCACTGCTGTTATACACACATGTCTATAACAAGTAAATTAAGCAAACACAGGCACTGGAACTCAACCTGTAGTAGTTCCTGGCATGATTTTAGCTCAGACCAGAGAGCCCTTTCCTTCACTTGCTTCCCTCCATGCCAGAGAGCACCCCAGGCACAGCGGTTGCTAATGGATACAGCTTGGAATCCTATGCTGTAACACGCCATGTACTAACTTTGTCCAAAACAGCACTCCTTCATTTCCCCAGTCTTTCTGCCCTATGTGTTTCTGTTCTCTAAAGTGTTTGCATTGCCTTTTGACTTAAAGAAACACATCATCCAAAAAATTAATAATGTCATACCCTTGTTTTTCAGCCACAGCCCAGCTCATAAGTATTACTTGACCACAGATCCAATCACCGGCTCCATCTACCTCTCGGACACCAACAGCCGACGTATCTATAAAATCAAGTCAACCACATCAGTGAAAGACATTGTGAAGAACTCAGAGGTCTTGGCTGGAACTGGGGATCAGTGCCTCCCATTCGATGATACTCGCTGTGGAGATGGAGGCAAAGGCACTGATGCCACCCTTACAAATCCCAGGGGTGAGACTGCTTCTTCCCTATTGGCTTTTTTAAAGGGGGCTTTTTGAAATCAGCTTATTTAGTCACACTGGAGATTGCTCTCCTCTCCAATTCTGAAACACATCCTAAGGGCTTGCTCCCAGAAATAAGTGAGTATGTCTCACCTTCAGCTAGTTGTGTCATCATTCTTCAAATTCACGTGGCTGGGAGGAATGCCAGATCAGAGGGGTTCAGTGATGGGCACATGTCCAGAAGGCAGTGGAATAAATCCACCCATCACTTTTATACACACTGAACCACTACCTCTCCTTACCAACAGTGCTTGGTCTCTCCCAAACTGGGCAGAGCTCACTAACATTCAGCTGACTGAGGCTTTCTTGGCATTAGAAAAAAGCCCTATAAGCATTGCTATACATATATGTGTGTGTGTATATATATATACATATATATATGTATATATTCTTATATATTTGTATAAAAGAGCAGCAAAACTAGCATAGAGCTCAAACATACACAAATGGTTGTTTAGATATTGACATTATATATCACAACATCCAGCTTAAATCCTGTAGGGGATGGATGCTAACTTTGATATGGGAGTGGTCTAATTCAGCTTATTTTCACCTGGTTCTAACATCCTGAAATGCAATAAAAGCACAATCAAATCAGAATAAAAGCATCACACAGCCCTCATGGCTGTGAATGAAGTTGTTCAAAACAGGTTTAGCCAAACATATGCAGTGCTGTGTGTATCCAAGACTTCAGTCTGGTAGTCTCAAGGTAACAAGCTCTGCAGATGGAGGATATAGCTCCCAGCTGTCCACAGCTCCCCAGAAAAAAAAAAAAAGCACATTGGGATAGAGATGACATGGGTGGGATAGAGATAAGGTGGAAGGCACTGTTTGTATACAGATTTTCGACCATATTTGTGAAGAGGGCTGAGAAGGACACCCATGCAGGAATGTTTTTTGAGATGTGGCATCTTTGCCTGTTCTGTCATCTTCTGCGCAGCTGTTCAGAGTACAAGGAGTTATTTCTAGGTCCTTGGCTTTAAGATCAATATGCTGCAGGTTTTCTTTTTAATTGCATCAGGGAGTGGTAGCTTCCTCCTTCTGCAGCACAACAATGGTCAAGCCTATACCATCCTCTTTGTAAAGCAGCCCCTCAGAAAAACCTGGGGATCCTTTAACAAGTGCTCCTGCCCATGGCAGTAGGTTTGGACTAGATGACTTTCAAAGGCCTATTCCAACCCATAATATTCTGTGATTTTATGGAAAGTTACTTCACTAAGAGCAGATAAGATTCCCAAAGAAGTTGTGGCTCTCCCATCCCTGTACATGTTCAAGGACAGGTTGGATGGGTCTTTGATCTACTTGGTCTAGTAGGAGGAGTCCCAGCCCATGGCAAGGGTTTGGAACCTAAATGATCTTTCAGGTCCGTTCCAACCCAAACCCTTCAGTGATTCTGTGATTCTCAGGAAGTTATTTTTCATGACATAGAGATGGCATTGTTGTTACAGAATCCAAGAAACCAAAATAATTTAATGAGCTTTTGTGTCAGGTCTGGCTGTGATTTTTTTTTTTCTGGCAAGCAAGGAGAAAAATATACTTTGGAGGACCTCTTTTGTTTTTTCCAAAAAGCATCAAAAAACAGACTTCTATCCTTGTAATATTCAAAGAGTGCGGCATGGTTTCCAGGCACTCCACAATCCCATGAGTTAACCATTATATTGGCTAAAGTATTGTGAGAAGCTCAGGTATAGTGAAGGATCAGCTACTTGTAGTCAGTTTACAGTGTAAAATTTGTCTCACTGAAATGAGAAGGCCAACTGAAAAGAAAATTAAGTGACTTGGGCAGAGAGATTCAGGCAGTCCAGCAGATGAATCATGAGATCAGGGAATCCAGAAATCTGTAATCCAATTTTCTGCACCTCTTTGAAGTTCAATCAGTGCAAAAAAAATAACCCACCACTTTTGTTGGTCCTCTCTTCTCCCTTGTACAAGATAAGAGGGATATTATTCATTTCCATCCATGGGCAAATGTTACAAGGTTTAGGTGACTTATGTTTCTGCTCTGCTATAGCAAACAGCTCTGGAGTTCAAAGTTTTCAGCACTGAAATCCTTCTTGTTGGCAACTGAAGCTCTCAGGAGGCTATTCTTCCACCTCAATCATATAACAGCAAAATTCATGCATTCATTCCTCATAGCTCCAAAATTTCACAAAACAGAGGTAAATTGAGGGTGAAAGAGGAAATGACACGAAGCAAAATGACAGCAAGAAAATAATAATGCAGAAAGCCCGCACTGCCAATAGAAAGTTCCTAAAGAGTGTTCCCTGATCTGATTCTAACCTGACTTTGCAAATTCTGCTGAGGCAACAGCTGTGGCAGGTGTGACTCACTCCCCAGTCCCCTCAATAAATGATGAACAGTGAAAACTCATGCTGACAATGTAATGACACCATTGTTTATACCTTTGCAGTGGTTCATCCTAGCAGAAAAATCCAGCAAATGCTCTTCCCTCATGTATTTCATAGTAGTTCAAAATAAAATTAATTTATTGTATAAGTAACCAGTAGATCTCAAGTGACTCTCTGCTTCTGTGTCTTGGCAGGCAAATAAACAGCCATAAGGGAATGGTCAGAGGAAATTAGAAAACTGTTCTGTAGTTATAGAGATATTAGCTGGCCGGGGAAGGACTTGGAAAGTCTGTTTTTCAAGAATCATTACTCTTCACAAGACTCTACTTTTTAAGCCTAAAGCTATTCTTTTCCCTGTGAACATAATTGCTTCATGCCAAGTAGGATTTCTGTATTTTAAGAACATCTTTGCACTTTTTCAAAAATCATAAAGAATAAAAGTCTTGCCTTTCATGATGTTTTAATTAGCTGATATTTGCAGCTTGCTGGAAAATGCTGAGGGATACCTTCCTGCCAGATGAAAACTAGCAATTCACTATGACTGGAGAAATAGTCATGAGCTGTCAACATATGCCTTTGTATATATACCTTTAGCCTCTTGGACCAGTCAAGCTTCTGGTCTAAGTAGGTTTTTTTGGGTCTCTTCTCAGTGGAAAGAAGTTAGTATCCTTAAGTTGGTTCATTCTGTGGCAATGCCCATGTTCAAGGTCGGATGAACGATGTTCTGGGGATGCTGGTCTTCTGGCTCTGATAGCCTGAAGAATGAGGTCCCCACTGCAGCAAACACTGTTCAGAATGGTTCAGCACATTCTCAACAGTAGCCCTTTCCCCATTGTTCTGATCGCTTCCTCCAGTTCTCACCTCAGCCCCCTTGAGTTCAGAGGGGATAATTTCCTAGAATTATAGACTGCTTTGGGTTGGAAGTGACCTTCAAAGACCATCCAGTTCCAGCCCCACTGCCATGGGCAGGGACACCTTTCAGTAGACCAGATTGCTCAGACGCACATCCAGCCTGACCTTGAACACTGCCAGGGATGGAGCATCCACAGCCTCTCTGGGCAACCTGTGCCAGTGGCTCACCACCCCCACAGGAAAGGATTTCTTTCTAATATATAATTTAAGTCCATCTTGTTTTATTTCAGAACCACTATCCTTTGTCCTGTCAATACATTTCTATGAGGTACCTTCTGGACAGAGGTTCTTGTGTCACTCCAGTGAAGGAAGAAGAACTCCTTTTAGACCATCAGCTTAGAAAAGACATTAGGAGGGGTAGAACCCTCCAGGAATTTCACACTTTATCCATCTTAGGCTTGCTTAATAAAGGTAGGCTACAGGAACACAGGACAGATAGATCCATAGGTGAAATAGGGGTGGCAGTGGTTTGGTCAGGGCGTTTATCATAGCTGTTAGGAGCCAGTCTGATCCGTCCAATTCATTTGCCACAGAGCACAGCAAAGCTTTCAGATGCTAATGAATTTCAATATATCCTTGCAAATTAAAGTGTTACCACTTCCTGATTATCATCTGCTAATAATGATCCTCTTCTACAAGCAATCTAAAGAAAAATTAAAACTGCAGCTTGTCAGAGCATTTCTTTTCATCTGAGTACTCACCATTGGTTCTTCTCAGGAAAATGTTGTGGCAGAGAAATTACCAAGGAGCCTGAAAGGAGGAAGGTTTCAGAAGGCACGTGGGGAGGGAGGGGGCATCTCATTCATTTAGCACGATAACACCAGTGTGAAATGAAGTAATTAATTTGGGGACAGATTGGTTTTTTCACTCTGCCCTCCTGAATATGTAAACAAAATCTCAGTTGTTAGCTAAGTGTTGAAGAGTTTGACAGAATTAATTGACGAAACCAACCCTCCACAATCTGTTAACATTTTTATGGTCAGATAATAATAGGACCATTTCAGGGCTGACTGAACAAAATTTCTTGTCCTATACTCTGGCCAGAAAAGACACTTAGGGACACAGGCCCTTCCTGTGGTCTTCTTGTGATAACACTCCAGATGCTACTCATCAGCATTTAGGGGACTTTCTGAAGAGGTTGCACCAGAACTGTGCTTATATACCGGCATCAATTATCTTAGAAACCTTCCTAAGCACCTAGTTTTGTTCTTCCAGGCACCCTGTGCTAATAATTTCCACAATTTATTTAGCCAGATCATGAAAAAGAATGGTCCTTTTGAGGTCAAACCACTGTTGTCTTTTCTTTTTTCTGTGTCTGCTAATTCTTCTCTGTCTTAGCAGAAAACTTTTCACAAGAATTCCAGAATCTTTTTCCTGTGTGCTCTTTTTCAGAGTGTCAGTGTATATGGGTAGTTAGGCTTTCTCCTTCCCCTGTGAATTCTTTTATACTTATTGACATTGATTTTTATCTGCCATTTTATTACGCAGTCATTCAGCATCTAGTCAGAGAAGAAAGGTCCAAATTTGGATTTCTTTTAGGCACCTTGTTTTTCAGTTAAAAGGGGTTTTTCCCCTTTTCCTAACTAGAGCTGTCTGCAGCATGCAATCACTTTCAGCGATTTGTCTTCTAGAAGAAACTCACCATATCCCAGTAGCTATTTGCAGCGTAACGTTGTGCTGTCACCTCTTCATGCTACAAGGTCCTGACATTTCAAGCAAATGTCATCATGTCACAACTTTCTATCAGTGCAGCTCACTGGTGCGATGCACGTGGTGCTACAAGGCCTTGTTTTGTAAGAGATCTTCACTTATGCAGAGGGAGCCAGCATGATTTCATTGTGTATGTATTTCACATCTCAGAACTTAAGGTTTGGATCAGCAACACTACCTGGGTAGTGGCAGCAGCTGTTTCCTCTCAGTAACTGTGAGGCTGAACCTCATGCTATATGCTGAAAGGCTGTAATTCCCTTATGTTCCTATGGAAACATGAGGGGAGCCTTCCGCCAAAGCAAGCCAAGGCCTTGGGCTTAGCACACATAACATGTGAATTTCCCATTTCGGTGCCTGTTTGCAGGAGCCAGCTCCCAGCACTGGAACTGTGCCTATATCAGAAAGGAAACAGAAAAATCCAACCTGACCTCTACAATCTGCTGCAAAGCATCCATGAGATGCTTCCTTCCCTTTTCACAGAAGTCATCCATCCAAAGACACTTGTCTGTGGGATAGTAGGGATCCTCTCCATAATTAGTTTTGATTCCAAGACAATCAACAAAATCAGGAAGGGATTGGAGTATTTGCCATGTAAGGAATGTGTGCAGCTGGGAATTTGGGGCTTTGACAGACTGCAAACTGTGCTGCCCGGCAGAGCATCTCAGGAAATGTGAGGCAATTGAGATTGCTTAGCCTCCATGAAAGAGGGATAAGGAGAGAAGTGCTCAACGATAAGAACACATATGCATACCATTGCCCTGGAGCAGGGTGATAAGTGGTAACTTTGCTATCCCACTTCAACTTACTCAGGTGCAGGAGCTCTTTGTCTAAGCTGGAATGCAAAATGAAGTTGTGCCCTATCAGCTGATCAGAGCTGGCTGGAAGGCCAAAGTGTATCCAGGTTATTATTACTGTAACTAGGTAATCAGACCAGCCATCAAACCCCAGCACTGCACACAGCGAGCCACTGCCAGCAGACGCTGCTGATAAATCCAATCCAATACATATGGAACTAGCTAAGGGACAAAATTCTGCCTCATTGAAAATCACATTATCCAGCCTGCCACCCTTCACTGGCTTTTAGCTTGTCACACAGCCTAATGGACAGGAACCCAAAAAAATACTTGTTGTGCATCAAGGAATGGGTAAGAGACTCTTGTGTTTGACAAAAGCCAATTAAGATCAACTAAACCATCTACCATGCCTCTTCCAAAAAAAGCGCATCTACCCTATTGCTTAAAGAGATCAGTTGTGTTCCTGGTTTTTAAGCAAATGCCAGCAAACATAAAATAACTTGACACTCAGTGGGCAACATAATTAAGAAGAGCAGAGACCTACAACAGCAGATGCCAGTGACAGGTGACATGCTGGTATCCTGGATGACTCACTAAAGAGGGCATAGTGCTGACAAATCTTATGGCAGGTGAAGATAGTTTTCTGAAAGCCATGGATGTCAGTGAGATATTGATGCTTATCCCATCAGATCCTTCTGCAAGCATTTAACCAAGTGCTAAAGTAAAATGGTGTGTTTATGTTGTATAATGAGAATAAATGGCCACCACTACTGTGGCTTCTCCAATAGCATTCATCAAATCATAGACTAAGACCATCTATTTACTACTCATCCTGGAGGAACACCTTCCACTAGACCAGGTTGCTCAAAGCCCATCCAGCCTATCCTTGAACACTTTCAGGCATGGGGCAGCCACAGTTTCTTTGGGAAACCTTTGCCAGTGCCTCCTTGCCACCCTCAGTAAATTCAGATGTTCAGCAGTTACTTTGTGCTCCTCCTGGAGGCTGTTGTTTCATCGTCCTGCAAAGATGAGTCCTTGGCATGAATTGAACACAGGTATTAAAGTGTAGGACTAGTAGCAATCTTTTAGGTCATTCAGTTTTGTCATCCATAATCTCAGCAATCCTGCTATAAAATCTCTTCCAAAATTAATGAACTTCATCTTGAAAGCAGCAAGTAATTTTTTTCCTCCCTGCTGTAGAGGCTATTCTGAACCCTCACTGCTCTGATGGTCAAATATCCAATCCAGGTCAAAGTGATGCCCTTCAAACAGGATGATGCTGCGAAGAAGTAGCGAAAATGCTCATTTTGCCTCCTGGCAATAACACACAGCTCCCATTCAGCTCAGTGATCTGAAACACCAGTTTTCTGACTCCTAATTGACTTTGAATCAACAGGTTGCAACCATGTCTGAATCTCTTCCTTTACCCCAGCTCAATAGAGAAGTTTGTTCTCTCTCTCAAACAATGACTTAGTCCTAATGTTTTTCTGCCAGGCCAGATTATATTCTGTGGATTTCCTTAAAATCAAATCTGCTATGTTTTTCCACATATCACATACCTCTGTGACTTCCAGTCCTCACAGTACTTGCAGTGCTGGCTGAAGGCCATGATTTTAGTTGCCAAAGCAATCAGAGGATTAGTCCCTGCTCTATGAAAATCTAGAATTTTTGATCTGTGTACTTCTGCATCTGCACTTCGCTGCAGAGCTCACAGTCGATGGAGACTGAGGGCAGTTGTTTCAAATAAGAGGATCTGGCTGCAAAACAGCTTTTTTTTGAAGAACACAAGATCTGATCACTCCTCAAACATTGTCAAAGCTTTCTATCTGAAACAGAATTTCCATCATTTCTGTCACCAAGATGACAGCCAGAGAGACAGTCTTGTGAGGATTCAGCTCAGTAATTTAATCTGCCTACAATATAAAAGTTTTCTTTAGAGATATTTGTTGTAGCCTCCTTTTATAGTCAAATGGGAGGAAAAGGTATTTCTAGCAGGATTTGTGTAATCTCTTGGGGATATGGGCTTTAGGGTGATAGAAATTGCACTCTCAAAGTAGATTTTTCTCCACTGATTGGAGTAGCTTCAGATACTTGCTTAGATGCACAGTGCAGATGTCTGCTTTTTGCCAAGTGATTGTTAACCCTCCAAGCAAAAGAAGCCAAACAGGAAGATCCTAATATTCATATATATCAAGCAGAATTTAAGTTGCATAGAAAAAGATGTTACAGACCTCTACATTCTTTTTCTGTTTCTTCACAAGCTTTCAGTGTCTTTAACACACTGAAATATTATGCTGAGTGACATTCTGCCTCTGTAGAGTAGATGAGGTGAATGACTATATTAGTATCTTTGGAGTTATTTTAATTTATACTTGTACAAAGGAGAGGTGAATAGATCTCCTTATTCTTGCCTCAGTCATGACCTTTCTCTGTGACCTTGTGAGAATTGCATTATCTGTTAATTTTCTGATACGTAAAATTAGAATGATCATAGACTGTTCTAAGGTCTAATTAGAAAGTGAAAAGTAAAGCACTATGAAATCCTCTGATGGAAGATGCAGAGGGTAGCTAGCCTAGGATATAGAGGATTAAAGGAGGTTGTGCTAACATAACAAATACTTGATATATTATGCTTAGAGGGAGGTGAAATGGCACATATCTGCAGGGCAAGAAATGAGATCAGCAGCCTATAACTGCTGTCAGCAGACCTCAAATCCACTGACACAGGAGTATGTCTACAAAGGAGGTTTGGACAATGAAATTAATCACTAGCAGAGTTCAGAATCAGGTGGAACACTGCATATTAGTAGGATTTTCCTAGGGAAAACCCTTTCTCATTTATCCATCTGGAATTTGATTGACCTGATGGATCTTTCACAGGCTTCTCTCATCACCATTTTTGAAAGATTCATCAGTGTAACATTTTTACATGCGTGGCTTACCATTCATACCATGAGCAATAAAACCAGGTTTCTGAACATGCAAGACACGCAGCTAATAGAAAACCTTTTCATTTTAGCATTTTACTGAATGCCATGCCCTTTTCCAGGAGAGAGCAGTGATTTCTGAATTGCATTGTGTGCCACTTGAAAGTGCCTTCCATGGAACGGTGCCAGTTCAAAGCTCTTGATAACCAGGACTCCCACATGCCCAACTCTCCTCTCATCCCTTTGGAATGCCATAAAATATATTGCTCTTCATGTCAGGCTGCCATTACTTTCTGACTGTCTTTCTTTGTTCCTCCCCAGGCATCACCGTGGACAAGTTTGGGCTGATTTACTTTGTGGATGGCACCATGATCAGGCGGATTGATCAGAATGGGATCATCTCAACTGTACTGGGTTCCAATGACCTGACATCTGCTCGGCCTCTCAGCTGTGATTCTGTTATGGACATTTCTCAGGTAAAACAGTGGTTTGGTTTAGTTCTTACAGAATGCAAGCCTACATCATCATTATCTGCATGTCTGTGCTTCCCCAGCAGGTCTGACAAAGAGGTAAAGGGCTCAAGGAGAGTTGCATTTTTTCTACATAGTTTATGATATAAAATTGACCAGATCATAAAAGAATTACCCTATAAAGACAGAAGGAAACACTTGACTGCCCTAACTCATAGATTTCTGGGGGTGAGATTTTTAAAGATGTCCCAGCCACAGAACTGACTTCAGAATTCCCAGTCAGTGGGAAGGCACAGATTCCTGGGAAAGCAGGTTTTATTACACTCATGTCTCACTGAATACCATGGACTAAGTGCCATGCTCCATTATAACAACTTAGTTAATCACAGGTTTTTTTCTTTTCTTCCCCTCACCCTAATTTGGTCCAGCACAATTTTAGACCTGAATCAAATTAACATAGGAAATACTGATTGGAGGATATGGTGCCAAAATTAGCAGCAGCAGGAAAAGAAGAATGTTGAATTGCATCAGATTGCAAATTGGTTGCAGCTACCATCATGCTGGGCTTTTAAGTCTTTCTGCTTCAAGGTAGAGAGAAAAGAAGAAGAGAGAAAAAGAAATATCATGTTGATGATTCCTGTACTGCTGGATGGTGCAGAAGAGAAATCTGTTACAGCCCAGTGCTCTGTTTTGTGTGGCGCTGGCCAAGTTGTCAAATTGTGCCAGTTTAGGACAGTGTCCTTTGAAACCTTTGTGCCACTTGTTGTTTGCCTGACTGTAGGAATGTTGTCCTCTCCTGTGAAAATATAGATCATAGCTGGGGGGCTAAGTTCTGTTATTCAGCCACAATAGATGTCAATGGGGTTTCCTTTTTGTAACTACCTAGATAATTTCCATGCTCCCGTATGGAATGTGTTCTTGTTTTTTCTCTTTAATTTGAAAAGATTATCATTGCTACCTTGCAACTGGCTCCTACTGTCTGTAATGTATGAACAAGATGAAATTATGACTTTAAGAGTTGTTCTGCCTTCTGTAGAGGGAAAATTTTGATGGTATAAGGCCACCTTGTAATATGTTTCTCATCTTACAGACATAGTTTCTTCATGTGAATTTCAGGGTCAGTTAGCATAAGATTGTTGTGTAATCAGGCTTTAAAAATTATTTACTTTCAAGTTATGTAGCTCCTATGTAAAGGAACAATGTCATGTTCAAACATTTCTGAGATGAACATACATCAGCTGAAGATTTTTTTCTTTTCATAAAATGACAGGAACGATTTTTAGATTAACCTGTACTGGGATTGGCAGATTAACCACTCCTGTTCTAGAGAAATGTACTGAATACAAGCTTAATTTAAAAATAAAATCCAGCTTGAGAAGCAGCTTTTCATCATTTACAGTGGATAGAAGGGTCTTTCCTGCCAGGTCCCTGAGGCTCCCTGGGACATGAGGACATAAAATATTTAGCTGCCACTGTTGACAAGGAATGGTTTTTAAGAAATTGAAAATTCCCTTGTCAGTTCAGAATAAACTCAGCTCTTGATATAACTGAAGACTGCAGAGCTTAAAGACCACTGGAAGGGATGGAGGCATGAATTATTAAAGAGAAAACCACAGGCTATAATGTTTTACTACAAGAAGGGTTAAAATAGGCCAGGAGCTGAGAAAAGGAAGGAGATTTTGCAAGCAGAGAAGCAGAGTAGACAGGGCTCAGCAAATTGCTTAGACATGAAAATAAGCCTCATGCACCCAGGTATTAGAAGACGCAATAAACTAAATATCTTACATGTGATCCTTTAAAAACTGCTGAAAAGGCATATAGAAGCATCAAAATAAAACATGGCTGTAGCAGAGATGTTTAACTACAGGTTAAACCTAAGGCCTCAAAAATAGAAATATCCTGTGTTCCTGTAGATCTTACCTGGTCTCTTGTTACTCAGTTTTAAATAAAATCACAGTGAAAGATGGTTTCCTGGACCTGGGTCTGCTGGCATCCACTCCTCCTCCTTCCAACAAGGTTACAAAATACTCCTCTAAACTTAGTCACATCAGACAAATTAGAAGAAGCAGCAACTGATGGGAAAAGAAGGTTCAAAACTAAGAAACGGTCCTGGAACTGTTAGGTTTCCATCAGCACAACACTGATTTTTTTTTATAGATAAACCTAAAAGAAAATAAAATAAAATAAAATAATAAAAAAAATGTACAACTTCGAGTTCCTTACAAAAAAATATGTTCTGAATTCTGCTTATAAGCATCTTTTAGGTTTGACAACTAAAAGAGAAGGCTCGCTTGAGAAGACTGTATTGCAGAAGCAGAGCTAGAAATTAAGTCATTCTAGTGCTTACTCACTTGTGGTGTTGCCAGTCACTGTTTTAGTGGATTATCAGTGTAGAACTGGGATGTGTCACTCCTGAACCCATTTTTCCATTATGCTAAAACAAAATGTGAAAGTCACCATGAAGGCACAAGTATTTATTCCATGGACTGAAATTGCCTGAATTTATGTAAATTGCTATTCTGCATTTTTGCAGCATAAAGCAGAAAACCATAGGTTATAAGTTAGATATTCACACATGCTGGCACAGTTGCCAGTTTTGTGTCTAGCCCTCCTTGTCATTTACCAAGAGTTCAGGCACTTGTGTGAAAAATTCTTTAGTAAAAGAATCACTCTTTTGTGTGTCTGATTTCATAGCACTTCACACAGCAAAATTTACAGTCACAAGTCTCTGCTATGAGCTCCAGCTTCCATCAATTCAAAAGCACAGGAGAGGAAAAATCATAGAATGATTTGCCTCTGTCTGTCATCCTATTTCCACGAGTGTTCCAGTACAGAGTGTGAGTGTCCCCATGTGACTGTTTCAAGTGACCAGGGGCTAAGTCCCCTTGCTCATAGCAGGTTATATCCTCTATGGCCACCTATCAAGTAATAGTTACTTGTGGGGTTTTTCACCCATTCCCCCTTTAATCCATCTTGATTCCATCCTCATTGTGATTATTAAAATCATGCAGTAGAAAAAAATGTCTTGCTATAAAATGACCTTGTATTTTTTTACCATGAAGGTCCGTCTAGAATGGCCCACAGATCTGGCAGTGAATCCCATGGATAATTCGCTCTACGTCCTTGACAATAACGTTGTGCTGCAGATCTCTGAGAACCACCAGGTGCGCATCGTGGCAGGGAGGCCCATGCACTGCCAGGTGCCAGGCATGGATCACTTTCTCCTCAGCAAGGTGGCAATCCATGCCACGCTGGAGTCTGCCACCGCCCTGGCCGTGTCCCATAACGGGGTCCTGTACATCGCTGAGACTGACGAGAAGAAGATCAACCGCATCAGGCAGGTCACCACCAACGGGGAGATCTCCCTGGTCGCCGGTGCCCCGAGCAGCTGCGACTGCAAGAACGATGCCAACTGTGACTGCTTCTCAGGGGACGATGGCTACGCCAAGGACGCCAAGCTCAACGCGCCGTCCTCCCTCGCCGTGTGTGCGGACGGGGAGCTGTACGTCGCTGATCTGGGGAATATCCGAATCCGCTTTATTCGGAAGAACAAACCGTTCCTCAACACGCAAAATCTGTATGAGTTATCCTCACCCATAGATCAGGAACTGTACTTGTTTGACACCAGTGGGAAGCACCTTTATACTCAGAGCCTTACCACCGGAGATTATCTTTACAATTTTACCTATTCTGGAGATGGAGATATAACCCTGATCACTGACAATAACGGCAACTTAGTCAATATCCGAAGAGATTCCACAGGGATGCCCCTCTGGCTGGTGGTGCCTGATGGCCAAGTCTACTGGGTGACAATTGGTACCAACAGTGCGCTCAAGAGTGTAACAACACAGGGGCATGAAGTAGCCATGATGACTTACCACGGCAACTCTGGTCTCCTTGCAACTAAAAGCAATGAAAACGGTTGGACAACATTTTATGAGTAAGTATTTTATGAATTTTGGGGCTGCTGACTTCATTCTGTGTTCTCTGAGCCATGCAAGTTTGGTAGAATTTAATTCCCTGATCAGAATTATTGTCCAAATAAAATGACCAGAACGGAGAGTATTCGATTTCACTCAAACACTAGATACTGGCAGTAAGTGCATTAGAGCTTGAATAAGCTCTACCAAGTCAAGAGTCAGACAGAATTTCTGCTGAGTTTTTCTAAGTAATTTGGACACCTGGTTCTCCTTAACTTTAGACAGGACTGGAGATTTAGGTTGCATGTCAGAGAATTTTTCTTGGCTTTGAAAGCCTTGGAAATATGAAAGTTCCATCAGAGCCTCTTTTTTCACAGCTTTTCACCTACTTCCTGTGCTGCAGTGTCTTTTTTTGTGCCTGTTTGAAATGTCTGATGTAGAATGACAATTGGCAATGACTAATGAGAGCTTGCTCTGGAAACAATTCTGTAATTAATGGACTGCTCAATTCCTGCTGTTGCAATTTGCCTCACTAAGCTTTAAAAGTAGTCTTGGAACTGTTCAAGACTATCCCCAAAGAGTCTTAAGCAGAGAGATGACAGGATGCATTGAAAAACCTAGAGATAGCAGTATCTTGAACGTTTGTATTTCTTTTCTGTACTGTTAGCAATTCCCTGCTTATAAATATTGTGAAGACAACACATTTCTGATATTAAAAAGGACAAAGATATGTGACTGAATGAAGAGCACCTAGAAGGATTCATCTGGCTGATGAGAGCCCTTTCCCCTCCCTCTTCCTTAGCTTAATTTTTATTTACAAGGGTAACCTCTTTGGTATGCTCCTTTAAGTGTGTCATTTCCCACATGGTTCGAATGATTACATGGAAGTGTTCAGTTGCAATAATAATAGACCCTGTGTAAGAATCCAATTTGGCTAGAATAGAGAGTTCCCAAGATGACAAACAACAGAGTTGTTAAAAAAAAAAAAAGGGATTCAGGAAAGGAAAGATGGCTAAGCCCACATATCTGTGTGTTGATATGTAGTTGATTTGGTTCTCCCCTTAAAGTGTTCCAGGCCCAGTTTCAAATTTCTTTGCTTAATACTCACTGCTCCTGCTCTTGCATTGAAAAGAACTGATGGCAACTCTGTGATGAATCTTTTGAACTGTTATTAGCATTTCATCAATGTTCCGCTTGCAATTACTGTAGCAATATTCCTCAGTGAATCCAAGTTAATACTCTCCATCTCTTACACTGAATTTGCTTGAGGAAGGCCTTAGGGAGGAAAAAGAGGGTGTTTTTCTTCACAGGAGTGAAAGCCAGCTATACTGTCAGAACCATTGTGTTAAATCAAGGAGGTATTTTCTTTTTGCAAAGAACCCAATAGTTCCTGTTCTTGAAAACAGATGCAGCCACAGACAGTGAAGTAAACCAAACATTACAGCTAATAATGGTCAGATTTATACCTCAAACATAATCTTTTATTTTAAAGTGCAGCTGAAAATACAAAGGAGATAAAATGAGACAGAAGCTCAAAACCAACTTGCTCTGTGGATATATTTATAACAGTGATCCATTATTTCCTGCTGTCCAGCAAAATAGAGCATTTGTGAAAGTCATCATTCTGGTCCTTTTAGGCACTTCAGAACAGTCATAAGAAAGCTTTTTAGAGCTAAATGGAAGATAGTATTCTCCAGTGGCTGGACTATGGAAATTCTGACTAGAGCAAGTCAGCACTGTATGATAGCACAGCATCACTGAATATAGAATTGTGACTGTAGCTTCAGAGATACCTCATCCAAACCTGTGATCACTTATCTCTATGTAACTGTTCCTGACAGTTTCTAATGCAACTATATAAAACTACAGGGTAAAAGTCTATATTTGAATTAGTGACTTCAGCCTCCCTTTTCAGGCAGGTGGAGAGAAACAGGCCCATTCAAGGTAAGTTTCTCATGAGATATGTCAGGTATTTCCTTGAGGATGAGAAGAGTTGTGTTCTAAAAGTTTATCTCTGCAAAGGTAGTAGAGAATGGTGAGTTCAGATACTTCAGATGTTTACATTGCAGATGTCTACAGTTTGGTCAAATGGATCCCATCAGTCATCTCAGCTATTTATAAATATTGTTAGTAATTACAATGTATTTACCTATATTATTGTTACTGTTAGAAAGCTTGTTTATATGCTCAGCCTAAATCTTCCATGCTTGAATTGGAGACTATTCTTTTTCATCCTGTCCTATCCTATCCTATCCTATCCTATCCTATCCTATCCTATCCTATCCTATCCTATCCACTAGAGACTTGGAAAACAGATGAGTGAATTAGACAGATTGATTCTGTCCAGGTTTTGGATGTGTAACCATGGAAAAAATATAAAATCAGACTGATAAAATTAGAATAGAAAATAAGGGTCAAATATTTCAATTGCTCAGTAAGGTTTCATTTAAACAAAATATATTCTTGTACAGTCTGATGCTAGGGTACACATGTAAGTGGGCTGAGCCTTGACTTTCAAAGTTGTAGCAAGGCATCAAGTTTTCAGTGTGATCGTCACTTGATTCCATGGCAAATCTGTCTAACTTGTTGCTTGGATGGACAACTAAATGAATACATTTACTCATCACACTCTACTTGTAGTGGCTAGTAGGAAGTTGGTGTTTCCCCTGTACAGCATTGATGTGACTAATATTGTCAGCTCCAGTGCAGTTTATGAAGAACAGTGGAAATTGAAGGATGGGCAGAAAAACTCTATACAAATGCATTCATGGGGAGAACAAGAAAGACTTGATTTATTTATCTCAACATGAATGACACTGGGGAGTGTCCAGATCACAACATGTCAGCCAAAGCTCTCACCTAGAGAGGGACTCTTAGTTTGGAAGAGAAAGGCTTGAGAAGGGTATGGGGCTGGAAAGCAAAGCTAGAGAAATTCAAGTTAACAAGAAGGTGTGATTTTGTGAGGCTAAGGTAACCTAACTGGTAGAGTGACCAACCATGAAAGCAGTATGTTCTCAATTTCTAGGTATCTTAGATCAGGACTCTGATGCCTTTCTTGAAATATAATCTCAACAGACAGAGGATTTGCATGATTCAAACACAAGCTGCAGGGATGAGTGTAGGCATGGCAGGATGAAGTCTAAATTCCTTTTTATCAAAGAATCTGGAGAAGATGGTGTAAACCAAATAAAATCAACATTCACTACCTTCATCTTATTGGTTTCACTATCAGAACATCAGGAAATGTACATTGGGAAGGTTTAAGTGATTTAGAGAATTCCTGTGGACATGAGTGGCTGGGAAGTGCTCTAAAGTAGTTTTCAGTCCTGACTGAGGGGAAGGGTCAAGTTCATATTTTTATTTTGCTTATGACAAAAGAAATAAAGCCATAAAATCTGACTCTGAGGAAAAGTTATAATTTCTTACAGAACACAACAGTTGTTTGTGGGCCAGGGCAAGCTGGACACTGCTGCCTAAAGAGTAAAGTAAATCTAGCTGGCAAGTTCACACTGCACCAGTGCCCCCACGATTAACATCGTCAAAAGACTTACCTTTACCTGACTGTCTGCAAAGGACCATAAATCAGAAATCCAACATGACAGAGCAGTGGTGTCGTGGGAGTGGCATCACTACAAGTGTTCATCATGGAATCACAGTATCATAGTATGCCTTGGGTTGGAAGGGGCCTTAAAGAACATCTAGTTCCAGCCAACATAGCCATCATCTCTGGTTCTCCAGGTGCTGTTCTTACCAGGGAATTTCTTATCCTTTACCATAAGGCTGCAAAGAGTCAAAGAGACATGTGGGCACATTGGTGTGACTATGGAAAGGAGGGAAGGAGGCAGGATACACTGGTGCAGTACTGGAGGAATATACCAAGGAATCCAGATCCTCCAAGGCTTCATGCTGGTCTGGCACATTGTCCCTTTATTTCTCTGGGGAAAGAGACTGGTGCTGGCTTCAGGCAGTGGCAGACTCACTCACAGCTCTTATACCTTATCCTTTCACACGTTCTACACCCAAGCCTGCTTTAACAATCCTGTTTTATCGGGTTTAGCTCTGAGTAAGATACAGTGTATAATGGTATACAGTTTCCCTTTTTGTTTGAGAGTGAAACTTAGCTCCCTACAGTAATTAGCCTGTCCCCAAAGAACTATGTCTATGACTATGTTTATTCCTGCCCCTGCAGTGGCTTGACATTAGCTGTCAGTTAATGCAATGCAGCTCAGCTTGTCCAGTAACTGGATTAAAGACTTTTCTTCCCATTGAACTAGTGACAGTGACAGTGATAATCAGCAGCAAAGGATGTTGATCTGGAAACTCAGCCAGGGGAATGACTTCTTGTTCAACTCCTCCTGTCAAAGGATGCTGTGTGACTACTTGCTGCTTTGTTGTTGCTGCTTTTCAACTTGACCTGAAAAAAATTGCTACCAGCCTTTAAAAAGTTTCTTAGCAGTTGCTGTTTGTCTGCTTCAGAGTCCGGAAATTCTTATTAATGGATTTGTTTAAATCAAGAATACGACAATTATCTTGATTAGTTCGCTGAGATGTTATCACTGTACATTAATTCAATTTCCCTCTGAGCCAAAGTCAAACCTTCTATGCATTATTTAGCCCAGATGAGGCTCTTTTACTTACATCCTTTGTGTGTCCAATTAGTTTTGAAGGTCACCGCCTCCCATACAGACTCAAACGCTTACACATTGCTCCAGCCAAGCCCAGAAATTCAAAACCTTTTCACAGACTCCCCAAGAAGTGGCTCACAGCTGCCTGGAGGGCAAAGGATCTCATGGAGCCAGATCTTCAGATGAGTGGTAAGGGGAGCTTTGACCCTGTAACACTGGAGGCTATTTTACAGCGAACCAAACTCTGCCAAACCTCACACAGTATGATGGGTGGAAAGTAGGAGCCAGCTGGACTGAGCATGCAGGGGGATGTTGAATGGCTTCCCAGTGACCTCCAGGGCTCAGCAGAGGTCCCACCCCAGCACCAGCAGTTTTTGGTGCCAAAGCCAATGCCCTGGTCTGTGTGACTGTGATTTATCAGGTCATACACAGAGTTTTACAGGCTTTGATTTAGTGTATATCAAGTGAGGGTCTTATTCTACTTCTGCAGCAGACTGGAGTATGAGAAACACTTTCGGCTTTTGTCCTCCCTCCTCTTCTAGCAAGATTTCTTGGTTCCACTTGTTCCACAATTTCTACATGATAAAATGATGAGATTCTTATTACTGTTCCTCTGACAAAGTTGCAATGAAACTCGAGTAAGTGCCATGCTAAAGTAGCAGTTCTCCAGTACCCTAAGTTGTGAGGTTGCATTTTGAGCCACTTGCTCTGCCCTGAAATGAATGCCTGATAGCAAAGTTTAGTTGAGAACCAAGGGAATTATGAGTATCATAAAAGCTAGAAAGAGATCTTCCTCTTCTTTTTTGGGCAGTCAGAAAATTCAGCAGACTGTGAGTACAACCTGGCCTTTGGTCATTAGGGAGAGGACTTGCCTTCATGCATTTTTGAGTATTATCGGTTTGTCTGTTTTAGATTTGTTTTTAATGTTGTGTTTAATGTTGTTTGAAAAATTGGGATGAGGCGAGCTTGTTAAGAGGCGCTAGGTGCACGTTGGTTATAATCACATGCAAAATAGAGTTTGCAAGGTCCATTTAGACACTTCGGCCCTAAATGCAATATTATTATAGTGATTTTCTTCTGATTTATTTGACTTGTGTTTTAAAAGGCTGATGAAATGTGAAGAAGCTAAAATGAGGAAATGCAGAAATTCAGGCAAGAAATTGATTTCTGAATAGATGGTACTTAGGATGCTCTTTAATTCCCAAAGTTCAGGTCTCTACACAACGTAATGTGATAAATGAAAGCTCTGAATGTTTACAAGCCAACAATTAGACCTCATAAGCACCAAATACCATTTTAATTCTGTGCATTGAACCTTAGCTAAATACGTTTCCAATTGGGAATGGATGGCAACAGCTTCCTTTGCTGGCCTGATAATTGCCACTGTAATTGTAAGTGCTGAGGCTTTGAAGCAGGTTTGAATGGGAGGCAGCAGCTGTGTTAGCAGGTGATGGATTCATTGCTCCAAGCGGGTGCTGTGTGCACTCCCATGCTTCAGTATTTTTTTAATTCTGGGGCTTTCAGAGCATTTGGAGAATGCAGAAGTCTTAGACTGTGATGAAAACTGGCCCAGCCCTAAATCCTGATGCTGTGGAAACAGGCTAGGCAGCTTAGCTGCAAAGTGAGGTGACTAGGAGAGATTTATATTACTGCAAATACCAGGGCACACCTGCAGCTGCATAAGAGCCAGTTGTTTGGCCTTCCTCTCCAAGCTGAGGTGTGTCTACTAAGGGCCTTTATAGGGCTGAAAGCAGAGGTGAAAGGAACCAACACATTTAACTTAATATGTTAAGCATATTATCTTTTTGGGATGTGCAAGTCTTCACATCCCTGGGAGACTGTGGGTATGTGATAGATGATGTCAGGTATGTGTTGTGTGAGCTAAATCAGGGGAAAAGGGGGAAAATGCTTCAGTTCTGAGTAAAAACAGAAAAGATAAAAAGAACTGCTTGCTAAGAAGAAAACACTGTGTGTGTTCTTGCTAATGGGCTTCCCACACCTCTGTTTGCATTGCCACCACAGTGCTAAAAGGAGCTTTAGTCTGGACGTGAGCATTTGACACTTCATCTGTCGCCAGTTAAAAATAATAATAAAAATGGGAACAGTCTAATTGTCCTACCTTCTCATTTTTCTGCCTTTGTAAGGCAGAACCTCTTTGCAGCTGCAAATCAGTGAGCTGTCCCCCCCAACCCCCCAAAGACAGTCCTTGGCAGGTCCCTGTTTGGCTGCTGGGCAGAGGGAGTGCAGCAGCTCCTGCACATGCAGAAAACACAGATGGTCCTAGTTCCTTCTCAAGGAGGTTAATGGGGTGACTAAGGATGTGCCAAAAGTCTAATGTACTTCTGCTGACATTTTAAACCTGTTCCAGCAGATCATTCCAGACTGCTCTGGCCCAAAAGCAACCTTGCTTCTCAGGATCCAAAGTCCCAAATGGAAGTCCTTGCTCTTGTTGAAGTACTGTGAGTTTTGTACAGCTGTGAAAATGTAACTGTGTAAATTAAGTGTATTGCACTTAGTCATTTTGACTTTACAAGAAAAATGTGTGCACAGAGGCCTAGGCACCATCACACTCTTTCATTCTTTTTTTTCTTGCCATTTTAACCTAATTGGCACAAGCAGAAGTTACTGGCATATTTCTTCAGTTGCATATTTGCAAATATTATTTATTTGCCCAACAGAGGTGGAGAACCATTTGTGAGGGTGCTAGAAGCTTGAGGTCCAGGAATATTATAAAAAATATTATTTAGAAGTCACTATATTAATACTATATAAAATTAATATTTATTTTACATTCCATACTATTACATAAAAAGGCACTATTTGACTTTTAAAAAGAGCATGCTACATTAAGACAAGGGGAAATGGCTTTAAACTGAATGAGGGTAGGTTTTAGAATGGATGATAGGAAGAAATTCTTTATTGTGACTGTGGTGAGACACTGGCACTGGCACTGGCACTGGCCCAGAGGAGATCTGGCTGCCCCATCGCTGGATGTGTTCAAGGCCAGGTTGGATGGGGCTCGGAGCAATGTGATCTTGTGGAAGGTAGCCCATGGAGAGGTAGGTGAAACAAGATGATCTGAAAGGTCCCTTTCACCCCAAACAAATTGGTATTTCTGTGATTTGATGAATATAAGGAGTTGGCTGTCTGCTGCTGTTGGAGGCTCTTAAACTGAGTATTCACAGAGTTTTGAGGCTTTCTTTGGAGTACGTAAGTAGTACTTGCATGGAGTAAAGGTTTTGTGCTGACGCTCAGCTTTTCTTCTGAGTGCCATTCAATTAGGATAAAAAACTATGACTCACAGAACATTGACTCAGCACTTACCATATGAACAAGTTCTCTGCCTGCATCCTGGCTTTTGCACTCCTTTTATCCCGAACCTGCAGACCTGCTTCCTTTTATTCTCCTCACATATTAGACTTCAGTGCAACACATCTAGATTTGTGATGTTATTTTTAGGAGACAAATCGGGCTTACTTTACGACCAACTCATTTTTAAAATGTAAATGAAGCGATAGAAATAAATCCCTCACACTCACTTATCCACCAAGTCAGAGGTGCCAAATTCAGATTCATCTTACCGAAATTTCAAAACATTTGCAAACTTTATCTACCCTTACAGTTCAGAATGGTTTATATATATAGAACTATTGATGCTGTGGTAGAAGGAATTTCGGGGTGTTACACAACACACTTCAGTGATAACAATGTGTTCTCTGCTCAGGGGAGAGACTGAATCATATCCCTTGTGTCTTGTCTCAGCAGATGGGGTAAAGAGACTGCCTGTCATGTTTTCTGTTTAAGATTCACATGCTGGTTTAGCAGGAGATGTGCAGGTGACTGAAGACAGTACAAGCAAAACACATTTGTCTCAGCGCACACAGGGCAGCCACAAATCTGGAGTAAATTGTTTGGTACTGGGAGCATTTAGTTCTGGCTCTTGCGTGGAGATGCAGCTCAGATCCGGGCTATGTGCTGCTAGCTGCTTGGAAAAGCTTTAACTGATCTCTGCCAAACTCCTGAAATGCAGTCCTGTGTCCAACCTTCTCTTGTTTTGTTTTTCATGTTCTTTCTTTTCCATTTTACAAGTGGCTGATTGATTGCCAGGATATTGGAGGGAAAGGGCAAGGCTTGGATAATCCATGACTGATAGGCTGACTGTGAAGGGCAAATGCTTTCTGCTATCTTACTACCTCCCCTTCTGCTCAGTGGGCAGGAAAAGCCTCATGTGATAGTGTCTCTAAAGCTGAGGGCTGGGAAGATTTGAAACAAGGTCACCCGCTTAGTCAATATAACCTAAATAATAAACTTGGGCAAAAATCATCTTTTCAACCAGCCCTTCTTCTCATTAAGTCACTGCCACTACATTTCAAAAGTGAAGTACCAGCACTGTGTTTGAATCTGAAAAAATGAGAGTGGAAAAGGAGACAAATATTTTTCTGTACAGTGCAGTCAGTCCAGTGGCTGCTCATGGGTCTCTCATTGGTTGCAGTTCAAGAGTACTTTGTGTTTGCCTTGCCTTGCTTTGCCCTCCCTTCCCTCCCCTCCCTGCACTCCCCCTTCCCCTCCACTCCCCTTTTCTCCTTGGGTTTTTGTTTGGTTTCTGGGTTTTGTTATTAGATGGGATGTATTTTCTTATTCCCCAGCTCAGAGTAGCCCCAAAGAAAAGTATCAAGAACTCCTGAACCCTGTCTGCTCCCTCCAAGGTCTGATCATCTGTATCCAGATCCCATCTAAGACATTTCTCTAACTTATTTTTAAAAGAGTTGGGCAGTGGGTGTCCAGTGCTCCATCTGTTCCTCTGCTTGGAGCAACCATGACACTTGAAAATGTTCTACGGCTTCTAACCTTAAGTTTCATTGCTTCCATTTATTCTCTGTCACATCCTGCATAGACATGATAAGCAATTTATTATAATCCTCTTCAGAACAACCATTGTTAGGGTGACATCTTCCCCACATCCTTGTTTCCCCTTTTCTGAATGACTCTTTTATTTTGGCTTTGCCTCTTACATCAGGTTTTCTAAGCTTGTTATCCTTAATGTATCATTTACATCACCTTGTCATTCTGAGGAATGGTGCTCTTCACTGGACACTGCATTCCTTCAAAGGCTCACCACTGGGTAGCACAGGAGAACAAGACCTCTCTGCTTGCCCACCATTTCCTTTACATTGCCAAGATGCATTTTCATAATATGATCTACTTAGTTTTATATAAATCATTCTTAAAAGGGTTGTGGACAGAACTTGAAAAAAGTCAAACATTTATCTCTGATTGATTTGCTGGATTTTTTGTGCTTCTCCCTAACTGTTTAAATACCCCTTCCCTGAATGTCCATCTCATCAGAAGTTCCAACAGTGCTCCAGAGATTAGCCAGTAGAGCTCCCTATTGCTCTTCATTTCAGCTACAATAACCTCACTGCAAAGGTCCCTTGCCAGCCTTCTGGGTCTGTGAACTTTTTTGTAATGCCAGAGATGGGAGACATAATGGTGTGTTTGCTCTCTTAATTCAGGAGGGCTCTAGACACAAGTGTCTGTTTCTCTTTTTATCAAAAAATAACTCTCCCAGTTTGTTAACTGCTGTGGGGCCTGCGTGTATGCTTATTTTACCTGGGCCCTCGTACATAGGTGTCCACATCACAGAAACTTCCCCAGATGGTGCTTATGTTGATTCCTCATTGGAAAAGCCAAGGACACGGTAGGGGTGAAAACTGGTCTGCTTTTTTGCGCTTTTAAATCAGTCCTTCCATATGGTCCTAGGAACAGTAAAAGGTAGACATGGGGGTTCAGCTGTGCTCAGGACTCTACACCATGTTCACAAAGGACAGTTCTCTACCTGATGTGGCCAATCTGGTCCTTGCTGATACTTTAATATTTAGCTTTTTAAAATTAGATAGAGAAAAAAAATAAAATAAAATGCTGAGGTCTGGACACAACCAGACAAATCAGTTGGTGGCCTTCAGGAATTCCTAGTTCTACTAGACAGGATGCACAGGCCAGTGCTTTTCTGTAAGTCACGGCATAGTAGATGTGAAATAAAGTTACTCTTGTAAACAAGAAGCATAGTGCAGGTAAGGATTGTTGTAAAAATATTGTTAAAATACAAGCTAACATGTATTTAGTAATTTTCTATTCTTTGCTTCATTTTCTTCAGCTAAAAGCTGTGATTTTCTTCTCATGAGGCCAAAAACATTCAAGACTGTCTGAAAGAGTGACAGTGCATTTTTCTCTATGGAAAATCTGGATGGTGACTTGAAGAACTGGTCTCAGCTTTATAGGATGGTTCATCCTCTGTTGGTGCTGTTGACTTCATCCATTCTCTCTTTCAGATACGACAGCTTTGGCCGCCTGACCAACGTGACTTTCCCTACTGGCCAAGTGAGCAGCTTCCGCAGCGATACCGACAGCTCCGTGCATGTCCAGGTGGAAACCTCCAGCAAGGATGATGTTACAATAACAACCAATTTGTCAGCCTCAGGGGCCTTCTACACCCTGCTCCAAGGTGAGTTGGGCCACCATCGCTCTCCTGACCCAGCCATACACAATGGATTATCCATCAGTAAACAGGCACCATCTTGATAATCCCAGTGCCAAAAATCACCTGCATTCTCAGTGCCCCAGAGCTCCCCATGCTGGTACAGACACAGACTCACACCTACTTAGCCTCATTCCCTAGCACAATGGATGCTCTGCAGCTGTTTTTCTGCTCCATTCCCAGCCAGTCACCTTGCCATGCAGACTCGTGCAGTACAGTCCTCCATCATCATTACCATTATTGTTGTAACTAAAAGGGTTGTATAAATCAAGACACACTTCCAGCCAACCCCTTTGCTTCAGTGTCTTAGTGGCTTCTGACTTAGCAGTTGCTCTCCTCCTGGAGCAGGCTTCCAGCTGGTTGCTGGAGATCTGATTCTTTGTTCACTGGCGTTTCAAACATTCACAAGGAAGCATCCAGAAAAATGACCATCCCTGTGCCCAAAAGGTCTGTGTTGGAGCTAAGAGGTGGTGTGGAGAGGCACAAAGGAGAAGCGGACAGTTGGGATAGTACTGGCAGGACCAGTTTGTGGCTGCGGGAAATGAGCAGAGTTGTGCCTGTGGTAGGAAGGTGGGAAGCAGAGGACTGATTAGGTGGAGGAGAAGGAAATAAAGTGGGAAAGAAAAGAGGAATAAATAGCAGGGGAGCACTGTGCTGACATGCTGGTAGTGGCAGAACTTGTACTCAAACAGTGCCAGCCTGGCTCTCTGGGTTCTGAAAGCTGAAGCCTCCTTAGGATCAGGATGTGCTGTCACATTTGTTCCCTGGGGCTTGGGGAGAGGGAAGGAACTTTCAGACTCTGCTTTCTTTACTCCCCAGATTTCATTCACTCTGTCTGAGACTGATTACAATGGGGTGTGGAAAATCTTTTTTCCTTGTGAGGAACAAACTGCTCCAAGTGAGGCAAGAAGGTTCTAGAGTGACATTTATTCCCACATCTCTGGGATATCATTTCCTTCCCCATCCCTGTAACAACATCAACCTTTCCTAAAAGAAAGTGACTTCTATGCCTGAAACACTGCTTTTACCCTACTGGAGAGGGCAGCTGAGAGGGTTCCAGCCCCCTCAGGTGGTTCCCATATTCATGTAGGAAACACCATGACTTTCTTGTTCTTCACTTGAGCCTGTAAGACAGATGCAACCTACCCCACCTCATCTCACACACTCGCATTAAGATGTGTGGCAACTGCACAGACATGAGGTTGGCTTCACCTCAAGAACCTAATTAAGCAATAGAGCCCACTGTTCGGGGCTCTTTAGTGACAAAATTGACTGTGGTGTGATTCATACACTGCGCTGAAGGCACAGTTATATAACGGTGACACAGTCGATTCTGTCATTGTCCTGCCCTCCAGCACAGGGACATTCTGGCCATTAGAACATGCAGAATTACAATCAGCTTAACTATCTTCAAAAGTACAAAATTATGAAACTGTTTGGATCTGAATAAACTCACTTAAAACAAAGATGTGGATAATGTTGCAGAAGAGGTGGCTTGGTGAACCTAATTCTTGGTGAACCTAATTCTTGGTGAACCTTTCAGGAAACCCGGATTATACTGTAAACAGGTGAGATCTGAGAAGGCACTTTCAGAATATTGCAAATTCCTGTAGGATGGATTTAGGAGCTTCTGCAACAGGCACATCAACACTCCACTGAGATTTTATCTTCTGGACTAGTAATAAAGTGAGCATTTGTTCAATTCCAAAGTAGGGCAGTAGTGCCCTAGAGCCAAAGCAGCCCAAAATGCAGCAGCCAACGGCCCATGGATTTCACGTGGCCCTTGAGAAATGCCTTCCAGAACCAGGGAAGAGTCTTCTCTTGGGAAAATGTTGAAAGCAGAGGATTTACATTCCCGACATTGTACCACAGCACTTGGTGACAATAACTTTTCTGTGTTGCTTGTGTAACACGAAGGGAACATCATGTGTCCAATTAACTTCATGTAAACCTTCAAGCCTTCTCTCCTTCCTGGTGAAGGAAAAAAGAAGGAGGAATATATTCACTACTCAGGGATATTTCACTGATTTGATTTAAAGCACATCTCCTAATACTTTAGCATCAAACCAAGCATCTAAGAAAGGTGTGGCTGCCAGCGGGCTGGCCCTTCTCTCCATTTGCAGACTCAAGTGTGGAGGAGGTTTTATCTGGCTGGAGTCTATGTCAAAGACCATCAACTTACATACTCAGTGGTAGAGCTGAAATTCTTGGATCTGCATTATGGATCACTGCTGTGTTTTTTTGGCAAAATCCTTTGCCCCAGAAGTTTCGCTATCACTGCTGTGTAAACTTGAGTGGTGGTTCTGCTGAGGCCTCTGTGGCAGAACTCCATCTAGCTACCACAGGAGCAGGATGAGACCCACATAAAAAAGGACCAGTTGGTGTCAGGTTTTCTTCCTTAACTGTACCAAACTGTGCTCTTTGCTGATCTATTTCTTGGGGACAAGAAATGTTAATTTCACTGTGATCTTGTTTCCTGCTGAGCTATGGCACAGCAACTAGTGAACAAAGCCCGGCTTGCCTCAGAAAGGAAAAACACTTAATGGGAATTTTCAATGGGTGTTTTTATTCACAATTAAAGAGTTTATGGCAGCCTGAGAGACATAAATGGTAATATTTTCCAGCTTTTGAGGAGTTTCAGATAAGGCAGTGTTTGTATAATATGTTTTTAAAGCATGAAAAAATGAGAGTAAGTCTCGTGCTTTCTTACCCTTCATGAGCTACTCTCTGCAGAGATAAATGCCAGCTGGAGATTCAAAGGATAGGCTTTCAGCTTGCCTGATTCCTGAAGGATGTAGAAGAGAGATTGCTCTTCTGTTCAACTTCTGAATTCTGAATTCCCAAATACTAGCCTCAAAATCTGAGCTTTCAAGAGCTAGTGGAGGCCAGATGTATAGAGACATGTGGGAACTTAATGCCTCTGCTTTCTCTCCAAACATGAGGACTTCAATTGCCTCCTGAAAGCTTTCTCAAGGGAAAGGATTTGGCTGTTGTTTGGGGAACTGGTTAGCATTAACTTGCAGTGAAATTTCCTGTCACTTGTGAGACAGTGAATGAGCTGAGGAAAGTAGGTGGCCTCACTTTCTCATATACTGTTGTGAAATGAAGATCTTTAGGATATAAAATCATGGAAAGTTTTCAGTCAGACTGATTTAAAACAAATATCTCACTACACAGTGTTGTAGCCTAGAAGAAGAGGTTTGAACCTGCATCCTTTGGTAAGGTATTACACAGTTTTTTTCACTTTTTTAACCTGTGCAAGAATTTCTGCAAGAATATGAGGTGCCAAACCTTATCAGAATGAAAAAGCAATTGTCTATGTTTACTTTCCCTGATTAAACTGATGTTTTGCTCCCGTTGAGTGGGACAGTTGAGTATCGGTGCATTTGGTTACAACCATCCAAAATGCTGATGCACTGGTGAGGGAGCAAATGAAGAGCTGGAGCTGTACCATCAAAGATCAGCAAAGAACTCTTTTCTGTCTTCAGACCAAGTCCGAAACAGCTACTACATCGGTGCTGATGGCTCCCTCAGACTGATTCTTGCCAATGGCATGGAGGTGGCCCTTCAGACCGAGCCACATCTGCTGGCTGGCACTGTCAACCCCACGGTGGGGAAGAGGAATGTCACCCTGCCCATCGACAACGGCCTCAACCTCGTGGAGTGGAGGCAGAGGAAGGAGCAAGCAAGAGGGCAGGTCACCGTCTTTGGACGTCGGCTGAGGGTAAGTGAGAACCACAAGTACTTCTGGCCTCCGCTTTCCATCTCATCAGTCCCCAGTCTCATGGCAGAAAGGATGGGTATAATTTGTATTGTCTGCAAAAGGGATGGAGCTGCAGGACAGAGAACTGGCTGTTTGCCCTCAGTGAAGTAACCTTTATGACTGGAGTATGTCATTATGTCTCCTTATGTGCTGATGTTCCCTTAGCAATCAAAGGTGGTACTGATGATCTCCCTACCAGTCCTCTGCATCACTGAGAATGTGTGACCTCCCATCAGACACCAGAGGTTTAGCCATCATCTCAGGCTGTTTAAGGAAGCTAGGGACACACCAGTTAGTGCAGGTGTTTTCTACCTGTGCTGCTGGCAGTAGTAGAGCAGTGCACTGAAAGCTTTCTAAGCATATCAGGAAAGGCTGAGATAACTAGGGTTGTTCAACCTGAAGAAAAGAAGGCTCCAGGGAGACTTTCCATTACCTAAAGGGCCTCCAAGAGAGCTGGAGAGGGACTTAGAACAAAGGCGTAGAGTTATAGGGCAAGGGGGAATTAATTCAAACTGAAAAATAGAGGGTTTGGATTAGCTATTAGGAAGAAATTCTTTACCATGAGTGTGATGATGCACTGGCACAGGCTGCCCAGAGAAGCTGTGGATGCCCCATGCCTTTAAGTGTTCAAGGCCAGGTTGGATGGGGGTCTGAGCAACCTGGTCTAGGGGAAGGTATCCCTGCCCATGGCAGGGTGGTTGGAACTAGATGTTTAAGGCCCCCTCCTACCCAAACCATTCAATGATTTTATGAATACTCTTCACTGGGAAGCCTCAGAAAAAACTCTGGATTCTTGAAATTGCTAATCTGTTGAACCTGTTGAAGAACTGGGCTCACAAAGCATTGCATCACAATTGCAGTTGTTCCCTGAAGTGTTACAAGCAGCTCCAGCCTGACAGTACTCTCCCTCCAGGAGTGCCTAGACCTTTCTGTGCTTGAGACTGATGTGTTTTGAAAACATTGTTCCGCACAATGCACCTCATACTTGTCAGGGCTGTTTAAAGATCTTGCCCAATAAGCTGCAATTCATCTGCTAACTGCTGGCAAAGCTGGGAACTTGTAATAGCAAGTCCTGTGCACTCACCCTGCACCTTGCTAGTCTCAGAGTCACAGGCTGATGAACGGTTCCTGGGAAGCTGCTCAGCACCTGGCAAATTCAGACCCTCTGAGAAAAATGCTTAGTGCTATGTAATGCCACCATAGCAAAAGGACTGCAGCTATTTATTCACACTTAAGCTTGGCAGTAAATATCAATTCTCTGGTTTCAGGATATGTGTTTCCCAGTCTTTGCTCTTCACCTTTCCCTATTCCCTGCTGCATGACCCCTGCCACTTTGGTGTGATTTCTCCCATCTCTCCTCACTCACACTTGTCAAGTATTTCTCTTTAATCTCTCCACCCCAGCCTCTGTCCTTTTCCCCATGTGTCGATAGCCTCATATTTTGTTACCAGGAGAAAAAATGCAAGCAGTAATGAAAACTGAAGCTGCTCTTTCAATGTGAACTGCTATGTATCCGCAGAGTAGTTGTCATCACACTTTTTTGTTTGGTTTATCTTGAAGGGTTTATTTTATTTCATTTAATTTCATTTCAATAACTGATGAAATTTTCAGAAAGGTTGTCTTCTGAAAAGAGAGTACCTTCTGAAATCTGCAGCTGGGTCACAGCTATTTCATGTTTGAAACAGTTTCCAATTATTTAGCCACAGCTCAGCAGCCTGTATCAGTTTTATCTCCCAAAATTTTTGCAGTAGATTCAAACACAGAATGTTTCTGTGTTTTATATTGTACTACAGTTGGAAAAACACTTGCAAAATGAGTTTTCAGGCTAGTTGTTGGTATCCCTATAAATCTGCCATCATTTATTCACATTTTGAACCTATCAAGGCCCTTCTAGTGAAGCAGAAGTGCATCTTACATGGTTGAAGGACTCAGTTTGGGCTGTGTTCAGGGATTCAAAGTAGTTGAGGGTGTACAGGACATCTTAGGCTGTGTGTCTGTGCATGCATGGCAGCATCTGCACCCCTACACAAAATCCTGCAAGGTGCTAATTGCTTCCCTGGGGATTGCGCATTTAACATATTCTCTGTGTGATGTTCCTCTCTTTCCTCACACCAATAATTGCTGCTTTCCCTGGCAGGAGAGAAACTTAGGAAAGTTAAATTCAACATGGGAAATTCATTTTGGGAAATCTTACCATTTTCTGCTATATGTGACTAAGCTACCAGTTTCCCTCTCCCCTCACCCCACTGGCTCACATGAGAGCAGCAAACACATGGTGGTCCACTGGGGAAGGAGCATCCCAAAGAGGCTCCAGCATCATTCCATGAAGCCTTTGAAGTAAGGACAATAGGATCTGGAAGCTATAAAAGAGTGATCCTTTCTGCTGTCATCACAAGGATACACTATTTATGAGCTGTACCTCTTCCTCCCATGGTGTGCTTGGGGACTGGCAACCTGTTGCCATGAGCTTGGCCAGCTCCCAGCACGATGAGGCCACTTTCACAGCTGCCTTCCAGACCCTCCCTAAGAAATAACACAATACATGGTTCCTTATTGCATGGATAAGGGACTTCTGCATGGATGAAGGGAAAGGGGACAGCTCTGATACCTTTTTCCCTGTTCCATCAGTGCTGACCTGGCTGTATACTTGGCCAGGCAGCTGTAAAGCAGCACAAATATGTTAAAGCAGCCTCTTTCACTTTTCTTGTCCCACACAGCCCATGAAAAGTTGTGATGCTCTATATGCCTATCCAGCAGTGAGGTATCTCTGCAGATTGGCTGAATTTCACTCATCCCTATTGCCAACAGCAGCAATAGACTCCCTTTGCAGAGAGAGCATTAGGTAGACTCCCTTTGCAGAGAGAGCATTAGGTAAATCCTGCTGCAAGGAACAGGACTCTTCCCCCCACCCTTATTTTTTATTAAACAAACTTGAGTTTTTCAATAAAGAAGGGTATAAAATAATCTTTGACAATAGAGCAAATAGGACAGCAAAAAGAGACAGAGCTGCTGGCTCAGTTCTTTTATTCATTTAACCATAGTAACTCCTGTCATAAGTAATTTTTTTTTTCTCAAGACCTTGGCAGCAGGTTAATGGTGGCATCAAGACCTAGTATTCCAAAAGTCCCCTTTGCCAACATGACCAGAGGAGGATTTCATGCTAACCATTCCTGGTACGCTGACTAATAAAGATGGTCCAGGATGATCTCCACAATTTCTGCAAGACATTGGGGTCTGGCTGTGGCCACTCCAACACTTTTAGCAATTTGCTGGGGAAATTCCATTGTAGGCAACCGTTCATCATATGGATGTTGTTGGCTCCTGGAGTTCTCATTGCAGGAGTATTTTTTACCCTCCTCTGCTGAAGGTTGCCAGGCTGTTTTCATGAGAATCCTCCCCCTTTTTGTGCTCTTGTGTTCCCAGGGAGATGAATGCATGTTGTTTAAGCTAAAGGAGTGCCAAAGGAAGCATTGGAGAAATCAGAGATGGTGGTGTGTTTATGCTTTTTTTTTTTTTTTTTTT
>VWYI01033452.1:42454-74988 GCA_013399455.1 Anthoscopus minutus
AAAGGAAGCTAAGGGATTGAATAAAGTACTGTGGAATGTGAATTTGGGGTTAAATGTAGTCTCTTACACATTTTAAAGGGGATGTCAAATCCACTGTGAACTGTAGATTTAAATTAACTCTGTCTCAATCCTGTGCTGATCACAAACCTTGTTAAACACTCTGAGGGGCAAAACCTTTTTGCAGGAGGTTTTCAGGCTCCATTCCAGGATAAGGTCTGGGATGGAGGATGGCACCTTATTTAGCTGCTCACCATAAAACACAGTTATTGGACTGCAGCCTGCAGCCCTGTCAGTTCTTCTGCAGAAAATTCATTTCTATACAAGGCATGCCCTTGAACAAGTATGAAAAAAATTTAGACTCTCTTCAGAGGCTACTGGCAGGGTAGGATTCACTTTGCTCATCACCTTGAGGGGTTACTGTAAGCACTACAGCACTTCTGAGGTAAAAGAGACCGAACACCAAGAGAGCAGAAGAAAACAAATCATTAAAAAATAAAATATAGGAAGAGGAAGATTGGCTCCGAGTAGTCGCACAGACATTGCTTGCCAGAGCATAGGGAGGGTGGAATAATTTATGGCACCAGTCAGAGGATACAGACATTTGGATTGAGCTTAAAGAGCTATCCAGGGACCTGCTGTTCGGTCCTTTCAGCCCGGTGAATGGCACTGCTGCTAACATACTCCTCAGGAAGACCTCATTCAGCCTGAATTACTGTTCCTGCCCTAGAAGAGCTCTTCCCAGCCTTCTTAGCAAAGACCTGGAGCAGAAGAAGCTGCAGCTGCCAGGATGGAGCTGGTCTGTGAATATATGGGAGGCAGAGATGCTATTACTTCCCCCTTTGCTTTTCTTTTTTTTTTGCAAAAAATTGCCAGTTGTGTTTCTCTCTATAGCAGCAAGCACCTAGGAGGTACCAAATTCTTCTAAGTTACATGTGGCATCTCTACTTAAGAGTCTTGATAAGTTTTTAATTATTTTCCAGCTTCCCTGTTACAGTGGCTGATTTCTTCTCTCCCATTGCACATTTACACTCTATTTCACACATGTTTAATTAGAGCATTGTCTACTTTTCTACAAAGTTTCTTCCCTCAAATAATACCCACCTTTTTCCCTTCTTATTCATAAATCAAAAATTGTTGTTGAACTTGCCTCTTCTCTTACATCATCGTCACACTTACATAATGGCAACAATTCCTTCTCTCCCCAGGAGATACCTTCATTAGAATCCTGGATTTCTGATGTCTCCATTCTCTAGGCTTCAATATAGATGTCTGCCCATGCAAGACAAATTTCAGTGATTCAGCCTTTCCCTCTCCCATTTTTTCAGGCCTGAGGAACATCTTCCCTGTTGATTCAACCCCATCCTTTCTCTTGCTGTTTAGATTTCAGATACTCTCATATCCCTAAAAATACAGCAGGAATCCAATCATACATCCTTGGCCATTAAGTAATGGCCAAGCTCAAAGATAGAAGCGGTGGAGAACGGTGCTCAGGTCACAGAATTATAGAATCAGATATTGTTCAGGTTGAAAACAACCTCTAAGATGATTAAGTCCAACCATGCAAAGTTCTACAAGTCGAACTAAAATAAGGACCACCACCATATTCACCACTAAACCATGTCATCAAGTGCCATATCTGCATGTTTTTGAACACTTCCAGTCAGGAGTGTCAGTGTTACCCAGAGCAGCATAGGGCAGTATTTTTAACTTGATCTGAAAACCACATAGCAAGCAGCAAACTCTTTTACTGACTGTAGCTGAAGGGCTGCAAAGGGAGCTGAAAACCAAGTCAGCTCTTGGGAGTTTAAGATTCATCCAAGATGAATCTACACACTTCCAGAAGAGGTTCACTAGCTGAAAGAGATTTGGAAGTGGTGGGATGGAGAAAGAGCTATCTTCACTGGCAAGCTCATACAGGGAATACTGGTTTTCCTTCTTGCTTTCGAACAGTACTTTGCTGCTGTGGTGGTATGGCTTTGTAAGTCTCCTTGCACGTGTGGCTAAACATGAGTTGTATTATCAGCTGCTTTTTGTATTGCTGTGCACTGCAATCCCTTAGTCAAAATATATCTCTCCTCTTCTGTTTCAAGTAGGTACCTTTGCTTACCTCCAGTGCCTCTGCATTTCCAAAGATCAGAGTATAATTATGCCACTCTGAATAACCCCAGGACAATAAAGTTAAAACTCCAGCTCTTACAGGGAAGTCCCATCTCTGTGTAATATGTACAGTGGCTAAAGCCTCCATATTTCATCTCAGGGGAAATGCCTACCTCCAATGCCTGCATTATATTCAGTAAACTGAGAAAAACACTGATTGATGCTATTTTGGCACAACATCAGTCTCTTTCCTACAAGTGTTTTTCGAAATGCATGAAAGCAAAAGACTCAATATTCAAAGTTTGATAAGTAGAATATCTTGGAAATATTCCTTGCAACAAATTGTCATTCTATGTTCTGTAGGCCATATCTGCTGTAGCAGTCCTAAACCTAGATTTGGGATATGAGCAATATTCCTTCACTGCAGTGATATTTCAAAAGTATCACACTTCCACCTCTCTCCTCACTGAAATCAATAAAAACCATGTTAGGACAACTTCTTGCTTTAAAAATTTTGTCTTATCCAATGGCAGTGAACAGCTGGATACTCTTCAGTGCAATGTAAAGAGGTATTTGGTGAAACAAGGCTAGTCTTTCTAACTTAAACTGTTTCCAGCTTCCTAATTCTCCCTCTTTTTCCTGTAGGTTCACAACAGAAACCTGCTGTCCCTTGACTTTGATCGTGTGACAAGGACTGAGAAAATCTATGATGACCACCGCAAGTTCACACTCCGCATCCTCTACGACCAGGCAGGGAGGCCCAGTCTCTGGTCACCCAGCAGCAGACTGAACGGGGTCAATGTCACCTATTCCCCAGGAGGACACATTGCAGGGATTCAGAGGGGCACGATGTCGCAAAGGATGGAATACGATCAGTCTGGCAGAATTACATCCAGAATCTTTGCTGATGGTAAATCATGGAGCTACACCTACTTGGAGAAGGTAAGAATGCTCTCACTACTCAGAGATGGTGCATTTGAGGCACATGGGCTTTACTCCTTTGACATCAGTACAGCTGCACTCTTTCACCTCATGTAATTGCTGGTCCTTATGGAAGACTCTTTAGGGAGAACCTCTGCTTCCACAGAGCAGTTGAAAATGTCTGAGATGTTTTTTCCCCAGTCATGCTGAGAGCATGTGAACTGTGAAGCTTTGAGGTGTGATTTTTTTAAGCACTATTTTGCTTTATTGAGTCAACTACAATATAAAATATGCTCAGAAAAAGTCAGCAGAGTGAACAGTAAGAATTTTCAGCAGTATTTTCTGTATGAAAACAATCTACATGGTCTGACATCCTGCCTTCTTCACATGGCCCATTTCTACTTACAAAAAATACATGTAATTAATAAGTAAGTAATTAATTCAGCCAAACTGTTGAAGTACACTTTGCAGTGTTTCCTGAGGCCTGAAATCTGTAGGTTAGCATGGAACTTATCTTTTCTGGGTATTACCATTCAGCATTGTGCTGCCAAGTGACCCACAGATCCATATGCTATATACCTGGGACCGGAATTTTTTCTTCCTAGTTTTTGAAGAGCACCGATCCCTAAAACAGTTTAAGGAGACTGTAGTTGTTCCATATTTTTTAAAAAGGAAAAAAGTATTGACTTATTCCTTGAATTTTACAATCTATGTGGATTGTTTGTTATATGCAAAAAAAAAATCCAGAACAAATAAGCATTTAGGCAGAAGTTTGGAGAAAGATAGGTTGACATAATTAATTCAGCATTGAAAGGTGTTGGGGAATACTTTTTGAAGCATTTTTGTTTAAGTAGCTCTACCAATTTTATTAATTAGTTTTCAAAGGCTATTGGCACAGGGAATTTGATAAGACAGATATAGGTTAGTAATTTGAAAAACAGAGCATTCTTAACTTGGACCTTCTTCACTGCATAAACTGCTCATTTCACGACCCACTCCTCTTTGAAGATACTTGATGTGCCATGTGCAGCTCCTTCCCTCTCACTGTTGAATTCTGTGGTTGCAGAGATTTTTCTTACTTGCCCTGCTCTTTGTTTAGATTGAGGAATGAATATTAAAGGTTTTTTGAGAGTTGAATTTGGCTCAAAAAACAGGGATATAATCTATACTTTTCTTCTTCCCATCCAGTCCATGGTGCTGCTCCTTCACAGCCAGAGACAGTACATCTTTGAGTTTGACAAGAATGACCGGCTGTCCTCAGTGACCATGCCAAACGTTGCCCGTCAGACTTTGGAAACCATTCGTTCCATTGGTTACTACAGGAACATCTACCGGCCGCCAGAAGGCAATGCCTCAGTAATTCAGGACTTCACAGAGGATGAGCAGCTCCTCCACACTTTGTACTTGGGCACAGGAAGACGTGTCATCTACAAGTACGGGAAGCTGTCCAAGTTAGCCGAGATGCTCTACGACACCACAAAGATCAGTTTCACGTACGATGAAACTGCGGGCATGCTGAAGACCATAAACTTGCAGAATGAGGGGTTCACCTGCACAATCAGGTACAGACAGATAGGACCCCTCATCGACCGACAGATTTTCCGCTTCACTGAGGAGGGCATGGTGAATGCACGCTTTGACTATAACTATGACAACAGCTTCCGGGTGACCAGCATGCAAGCAGTCATCAACGAGACACCTTTGCCTATTGATCTCTACAGGTACGATGATGTGTCAGGCAAAACTGAGCAATTTGGTAAATTTGGGGTCATCTACTACGATATCAACCAAATAATCACCACTGCTGTCATGACCCACACTAAACATTTTGATGCCTATGGCAGGATGAAGGAGGTCCAGTATGAGATATTCCGGTCTCTCATGTACTGGATGACTGTACAGTACGACAACATGGGGAGAGTGGTTAAGAAAGAGCTGAAGGTTGGCCCTTACGCAAACACAACTCGTTACTCGTATGAATATGATGCTGATGGCCAGTTGCAGACTGTGTCTATCAATGACAAGCCTCTCTGGCGTTACAGCTATGACCTAAACGGAAACCTCCATCTACTGAGTCCGGGAAATAGTGCCCGCCTTACGCCACTCAGGTATGACCTCAGGGATAGGATTACTAGACTGGGGGATGTGCAGTACAAAATGGATGAAGATGGCTTCCTGAGGCAAAGGGGCAATGATATTTTTGAGTACAATTCAGCTGGCCTGCTCATCAAAGCCTACAATAAAGTGAGTGGGTGGAGTGTGAAGTACCGCTATGATGGCCTAGGAAGGAGAGTCTCCAGCAAAACCAGCCATGGCCATCACTTGCAGTTCTTCTACGCAGATCTGACCAATCCAACCAAAGTCACCCATTTGTACAACCACTCGAGCTCTGAGATCACCTCCCTGTACTATGACCTCCAAGGCCACCTCTTTGCGATGGAACTCAGCAGCGGTGATGAATTCTACATAGCCTGCGATAACATCGGCACTCCTTTGGCTGTCTTCAGTGGGACTGGCTTAATGATCAAGCAGATACTGTACACAGCATATGGGGAGATATATATGGACACTAATCCCAACTTCCAGATCATCATTGGCTACCACGGAGGACTGTATGACCCCCTCACAAAGCTTATCCACATGGGGAGGAGAGACTACGATGTACTAGCAGGTCGCTGGACAAGTCCAGACCATGATATGTGGAAGCATCTGAGTAGCAATAACATAATGCCTTTCAACCTGTATATGTTCAAAAACAACAACCCCATTAGTAATTCTCAGGATATCAAATGTTACATGACAGGTAAGACATTTAAATTAATAAACATTTTCACAAGCTTGCCATCAGCAAATAGGTGTCATGGTCTAAAACCAGGTGGAACTAAGCCCCACACAGCTGCTCTATTACTCCTCCCAGGTGGGATGGAGAAGTGAAAATGTGAGAAAACCCATAGACAGAGATTTAGATAAAGTTTAATAGGAAAAGAAAAAGCTTCTTGTGAAATAAAATTAAAATCAGGAATTCATTCTATACTTCCCATCAGCAGGCAGCCATCCCCAGGACAGCAGGGCTTCATCCCACAAAACTGGATTGGGAAGACAAACGCCATCACTCCAAACGTCCTCTCCTTCGTTCTTCCTCCCCAGATTTACATGACACCCTATTATCTGTGGTATCTTCGGATCAATCAGGGTCAGCTGTCCAGCTGATGGGGTTGGTGAGGAGTAGAAAAGGCCTTGGCTCTGTGTGAGCACTGCTAAGGAGTAGCAAAACAATCCTTGTGTTACCAACACTTTCCAGAACAAATCCAATACACATCCCTGTACCAGCAACTGTAAAGAAATTTATCCTCACCAAAACCAGTACAATAGGTAATTCCTCTCTCTGTGTCCTGATCCCCATGAGGTTTTCCATTTTTTAATTAATGGACATAAGTTTTAGTTGGCCAGTTGGACCTCCATGTACAGAGCATGTTTAATTCATTAGCATAGATGGAGATTGTAATTCCCAAACCTGTTTATTTTCTCTTCTTTGGTCTTTGTTCTTTTTATTCTGCTTACAGTTTTTTGTCCCCTCAGATACCTGGAGTTTAGCTACCAATTAATGTCCTGACAACCTTTCTCTTTGTAGAGGGGCAGCTCTATTTACACAGTTTTGCCTATTTATTTGCAACTAAACAAATGGCATACAGATTTGCTCTAGCAGAATGGCAAAGCCATTTAAACCTTTCATTGCAGTCAGCCATTTCAGAGCATATACATGACTACTACACTACTAGATATGTTGTCCAAAGTTAATCTGTCCCACAGAATTAACATTGTCTAAAAAAAGTCAAGAAAATAAGGTGCATTAGGCTTAAAGGACAGATTTTGGGGCACACCTACCCCAAAACTTGACACAATGTCTGAACTGCTTCCCCTGAAACTGTAAAATCACTGTAATATGAGCTCTGGGTATTTTTACAGAAATTCCTTTTGTATGTTAAATGTCCTTCTTATATTCATAGAATCATAGAGTCATTTAGCTTGGGAAAGACCTTTAAGATTATAAAGTCGAACTATTAACCCAACACTACCACGCCCACTGCTAAACAGTGCACCTAAGTGCTTCAACTACTCATCTTTTAAATCCCTTCTGGGATGATGTCTCCACGACTGCCCTGGGCAGCCTCTTCCAGTTCATGACAATGCATTTTGTGAAGAAATTTTTTCTAGAATCCAATCTAAGCCTCCCCTGGTGCAGCTTGAGGTTGTTTCCTCTTGTCCTGTTGCTCATTACCTTGGAGAAGAGACCAACCACCACAATACTGCAACCTTGCTTCAGGCAGTTGTAGAGAGAAGTAAGGTGGCCCCTGAGCCTCCTTTTCTCCAGGCTAAACACCCCGGCTCCCTCAGACACTCCTCATCAGACTTGTGCTCCAGACCCTTCCCCAGCTGCATTGTCCTTCTCTGGACATGCTCCAGCACCTCAGTGTCCTTGTAGTGAGAGGCCCAAACTGAACAGCATTCGAGGTGTGGCCTCACCAGTGCCCTGCACAGGGGGGACAGTCACTGTCCTGGTCTCGCTGGCTGCGCCATTGCTGATATAGGCCAGGATGGCACTGGCCTTCTGGGCCATCTGATCCCATTTGCATGTTTGCTGCCATCATCTGCCTGTACTGAGCAGCCTGAAGCACCTCACTATCAAACTAGCCTTCTGCCATTGGCGTGCTGCCCCCAGGTTTATCTCCAGCCAGCTTTGTTTTATCCCTTTCCCCCTTCTAACCTAGTGTTACACACTGTTACTGTGTGTAACAGTGGTTGCAATGAGAAGAGTTTGAGAAGACTTTTTGGTGGGATGTTTTTCTAGATCCTTCCTGTTGAAAAGCCAGATACCACAATCACACATCAGATGAACATACTTCTTAAGGAGATAGAATTAAATGTTCCTCTGCATCTGTCACAACCTTCCTGTATTCAACAATAATTGAATTCCCCTGAGTTACAAGATCTGCTTAATAGCAAATAAAAATTACAAAGTAAAAATCCTGGGTTTTCTATCCTGCTTGTTTTTCTAGCCATTAGTATTTGTGCTTTCAGGTTCTTCTGCAATATTCATAGGGATTAGATCATGGGTTTTCTTCATGAAAAGTTGTTTTCTCCAGAGCTGAGAAAATGCCACAAGGGAAATAAAATATGTCAAAAGATGCAGGCAAAGATCCTGTATGTTGGTCTCACTCTGATAATTAAGGCTGGGAGGGAACACCTCAAGATAACTTTTTTTATCAGGAAATGCTTATTTGTCAAAACTGAATTTGTTATGGGGGAGAGTTGAGCTTGAGAGATGTCTCAGCAGACGCATAAACAGCTCTCAAAATTGCCTAAATGACAAATTCCAAAATGTCCTTAAAGAAAAATTCATTTTGGATTTTCAACCTGTTCAAGTTAAGTGTAAAATAATCATTGAAAACTGGAAAAGTAAGGAGTCAAAAACAAAATGGAGTTTAATTCAGAAGTTAATTGGAAACTTCTGGTTTGAACTGATCTAGTTTTTGAGCTGTTGCTTTGTGACATATTAAGAGATTTTTGTTTTCCTGCTCAAGTTAAGGAAGGACAAAATATTTTTCCTAGCCCTGTGTTAGAGCAGGTGCATAGCTTCCCACACAGCTCTGACAATAAAACCAAGATGTTGAAACTTGATACACTAATATTTTATATGCACCAAATAATTTTTTCCATGGTCTTATAAGTTCTATTTTTAGTTTTTCAAGAATACATAGCCCAAATACATTTCACACGTTTCTTCTCCCTCAGTGCATGGAAGAAGAAGGCTATGCTGTGGCATGGCTGCTGTGACATGAGGCTGCTGCCCCAGCACTTCCTTCTGCTCAGGCTTTAAGGCACCTCGTTGGCAGGACCCATGATAAGACTGCCCTTGTCATCACAACCAAATCTGCCTGGATCTGGATGCAGGGAACCTCTTTCTGTCCTTCCATTCCCTCACTGGGATCTGCTTGTCCTTAAGGGAGCTCAATGCCCAGGACATGGGTGACCAGCATGTGCTTTGGTCCACAATGATGAGGTCTCTGAGCTTATAGAAATAGAAGATATGTGGAGGGGAGAGCAGGAGAAGCAGGTATTTATGTTTTGAGAGGCCCATTGTTAAACATGAATATTTTAGTGATTGTACACTTCATGGCACAGAGCTTTGCTGCCAGCTTCAGCAATCCTGATGGATTGAACTGACATTTCCATTACATGTGTCTGCATTAAGCACTCTTTTTCTTTGCCCTCAAATGAATTTACTGTGAAATGTGTTGGCAGGGTTACTGTAGCTGAAAAAAACCTCTGTGATGTGAAATGTACTTTTCTGTCAAAAAAGTTGTCACTGCCTCCTGGCAAATTAGTATTTTTCCCTCTGTTTTCTCAGCTCCAGACCTTCTTCCCATGGTTTCAGGTTGTTCGTTTTGGTGGTTTTTGTTGTTCTGGATATTCCATCACCTCTTCCCAAGAAGAACAAACTCCTGTTTTCAAATGTTTTGGAAGTCTGTTTTCTGAGAAATATTAAAAAAACCCCTGTATTGGATATTTCCAGACATGTTACATATATTTCATCAGTTCAGCCTCCATGCTTTGTATTCTTTTTAGCATATCTGAAGCACTTGAGAAATTATTCCTGCACCAATGCTGACCTTCACTGTTTTATTTTGTTCTCCTAACCACCTGGTCCACAATATGTACATCAAAGTTCTTCATTTGAGATAAGAAGGATTTGGAACAGGCTGGCTTAGCACTAAGCAACAAAATAATCAAATGAGCCTTTTCATTTCTTTCATACCCCCCCAACCTCTCTGTTTCAAAGACACTCCAAAAACAATCTGTACATTGAGTGAACAGAAGTGTTTTTATTACAGAAATCCTCCCTCTTCCACATGGATTGTCGCAGAGGCTTTTTGGACATCTGCCCAATCGCAACATTTTGGCCTGTAGGAAAACAAGCAACAGATAGTGTGTTTGTTTGGCTCCTGATTCTCTAGTCATCTGGAATGGCATTATTTGCCACTTGCATCCATAATTTCTTTTCCAACCAGTTCTTCAAAACATTCATTTAGGCTCATGGAAATAGAGAAAAAAATATTCAAAGATGCATATTTGATTATTTAAAATTTTTTACGTCTTCAGATTGTTTCAACAACGCTTACTGAGTTTAGCAAAATGAAAATCAAGCATTTGCACTTTCAGCTTGAAGCAGAGCAATCACCAACAAAATTCTAGCCACATCCAAACACTTAAGACTCCTGGGAGCTAATATTCATTAAACTTTTCCTTCGTTCTTTTCTTTACTTGCAATTGCTATTGTGTGCCAAATGCACCTCATATTGCTCAGGGACTGTAGCAGGTGTGTCCTCGGGAGCTAAGTGAAGGCAAACAAGGTGTGCTCATCAAATCCTCTGAAATTAAGGGGGAAAGTGATGCTAATCCCAAGCAGATCTAGGAGTTACCCAACCTCGTAATTTTTCCTCCAGCAGATTAACTTTCAGCTGCTATCCCTAATAGCTGTGCAATCAAAAATCAAGGAAGACTTTGTAATCGACTGGCAAGTAAATGCAGGAATGATGTCCTAAATGACTGGCTTTCCATTACATTCCTTTTAGTACCAGTGGTCCCTTTTTTGTAGATGACAATAATTTATCACTAGTAGTCACCAGTTTTCTCACCATCCACAGACTTTTTTTAAGGTGTTTGTGAAAGTACCCAGGCAAAATATCTGTCTCATATCTGTACACTTATTTTCACTATAATATACCGTGGAGGTAGTATGAAGGTTGATTGTAAATATCACTATAAAAGATTGTGACTTTACACTGGTTTAATACTCAAACTACAGCTTCTTATGAAAGATGCCAGGAAACTCTGAACTGAGGTGGAAGTCCATGGAAAAAGCAGTGGATATGTCCAGAGCCTCTTCCATGAGCACCTGCTAAATGCTTGAACTGGATATCCTGGTATTCTGGTACATAGCTCTAAATTTAGTCTCCAGGCTGCAGGCCCTTTTAGAGTCCTCAGGAAGAGAAATATTTGGGCTGAGGTATTCTGAGCTGACTGGAGGACTGGATAACACTTCCCAATTGGCTGGAGCATCTCAGCCTCCAAGTGTGTTACTGTTGCTGCACTTTTGCACACCTTCAAGTAGTGCTTGGTTTTTGCTGATGAAGGCAGACATGAAGTTGGATTTGATTTGGGCGATTTGCTCACTGCCAGTGTTTCTGTTTCAGAGCTGGGAAAGTGCAGAATTTGGCTCTGGCTGGATGTGGAAAGGCCAGATTTTGGCACATGACTGCTTCTAGGAGCATTAAGATTCCTGCTCTTCACACAAAGTGGACACTTATCATTTTGTCCAAACTGCTACAGCACCAGCCACCGTGGGATCCTCCTCTGGGCCTTCTCCTGGGCATTCTTGCTTGAGAGATCAAATGATCTTATTTATGTTTCTCTTCCCTTCCAGATGTCAACAGTTGGCTGCTAACCTTTGGGTTCCAGCTGCACAATGTCATCCCCGGCTACCCCAAGCCAGACATGGATGCAATGGAGCCATCCTATGAACTAATCCACACACAGATGAAAACCCAAGAATGGGACAATAGCAAGGTGATCCATGTAACTCCATACTGTATCTCATGCCCCTATCAGCAAACCAACATTTGGTTGAAACATGTTGGTTGAAAACCTGTGTGTTTTGAGATCAAGAGTCAGACCCCATTCCAGTATTGAAATCTGACCAAACAATCACATACTAAGTTCCCTACTGCCGTGGTGCTTTTTCCTGTGATATTTTCTAGTGGTTGCTCAGTGAAGTGGTGTGTTACTGTTTCTTTCTTCCACAAGAGGCCCCATTATCACATATGGCAAACTAAATTCAAGGCATTTGCACTCAGGATTTTCAGAAGTTAAAAAGAGCAAATCTTGATACAGTATAGGTTTATAATGTTGGGGGGGGTTTTTGCTCTAGAAACTTATTCATTCTGGTTTAAAATGTCTTAAACAAGAAGTCACACTACTTCCATAGGAAACTGTTTTGCACTGCAGAGCATCTCTTCAGAAAGAACTTTTTTATTATATTAAACTTTTATTTTACCTGCCCATGTTTAATTCCATGTAACTGTGTCCTGCTTTTAAAAACAGGCCTGTTTCCCAAGCCATTTTGGTAGATGCTGGTGCAAAATTCATTGACAAAATTGGCAAGAAAAAGGCTTTTGCAGCCAAATCATTTCCCCATCTTCATGCTGAGACTTACTCAGCTGAAAGACGGAGGCAGTGCTGTTAAAGGTTGGAACATGGGGTCAGGATTGGAGAGCAGTGGGTTAACTCCAGTCTACTGTTTATCAGTGTATGACTTTGAAAAAGTAATTTACCCCTCATTTCATAGCCTGTTTGTATTCTGGGGTAGATTTCATCTGTTTAGTCTGAATCCCCTTTAGTCTGAGCTCCCATTTGCTGTTGCTGTGTGTTCAAACATTGCAAGAGCAGTGAGGCACTCAACATGCTTGGGGAGATAGGGACATGCTTTCCACATTTCTGCTAATAAAACTATAACAGCAGGCAATGGAATTGATTCCATCTGCCCTCCTAGCATCTCTGTCTATGGTTTCACTGAAATCTTGATGTCCTGCAGCAGATTCTTGAGGTACACGTCTTAAACCAGGAGGTCACATTTCCTGAACCACAAAAAGTATCACTCAAAGGTGATACACAACAAATGACTGTAGATTGATGACAGTCATGTGTCAGTCGTCATTGGTACTCAGCCTCATAGGCATGCTGAAAACAAGTTAAAATGCAGCAGTTTCAACTTCAGCAAGAAATTTATGTGAAGTGTCACTTAATAATATATGGAGAACTAAAAAAACTCTGCCTTTTGCTACCATGACTGGATTGATGCTTGAAAAATTTTACAGTGCAGTAACTCAGTTGTGATTCAGAGCTCAGAAACTCACTTTTTTTCTTATTTTCTTTGATTAAACAATAAAATACTAATAGAAGTTATTTCTCTAATGAGAGAGAGCCTCAGGATTTTTCCTCCTCTCTGCTGGGACATAGTCTCCCTAGGCAAAGCTGTATAGGAGTAGGCAAACAGGAAAGGCTCACCCAGAAACTGCACAGAAGTCCATTTCTGTATTGTTATGTGCTGTAGATAGTAATTCTCACAGAACCACCACAGAAATTGTTATTAACAGTAGTGTTATTACAGCATTATTTTATCATTAGTTCATTATGTCTATTATAGTGTGTATATATATATAACTTTTTAATGTGTATTGTAGTATGATAATTTGACTTATTGAATAGCCAAGCAACTTGAATGACAGCTTGAGGTGAAGACTGACCCTTGCTTATACAGGCAGATGAGCTGGAAATAAAATCAAGGAGAGCCCTCCCTTCTGTCCAGACATTTAAGTGAATCTGCCTGAATGAGCAACAAGAAGGAAGGAAATCTCCGTGTCCCTCACAGGTTTTTAAAGCCAGAAGCTGCAGTGAGGGCTGTGCAGGGACTTGCTTGTTAAAAAAGGACTTTATACTGTCATGAAGGGACAGTATACCTATACTGAAGGAAGCTGTCATGTTTCAAGATGAGTCCCTTGGCACTCAGATGTTGAAAGTGGAATTTAACCATTGCAGGCTGTTTCATATTCTTCCCCTGTGTTATGACAGCAACAAAACATGAGCATTTTTATTTCAGTCTACAGTTGCAGGATCATACTGTGATAGCAAGTGACTCTTAAGTGCTGCAGAGCAGGATTCCCTTTGCTTTGTGACACACCCAGCATATTGTAGGCACATATTGGCATATACCAAATTCATTCACATATGATACCTGAACACATGGTCCATTTTCTCCTATGCCCATCCCTGCATCCAATACTGATGTATAAAGTTCTGTTCACTCCTAGCCCTTCCAGGCATCAAAACACTCTCTCAGACACAGTCCAGTCGTCCTTCCCACTGGTTGTCTCTCTATTTATTGATGAAGTACGTGGAAGAAAATAGAAACTTGAAAATTTAACATAGGAAATGACAAAATTAAACCAAGGTGAATGGAAGCACAGGAAACATTTTCAGTTAGTAAGACTGAAAAATGATATTGCAGAGCATACAGAGTAAGTTCTAGATCTTGTGTCATTTAACAGGAACCTGGACAAGGCATTGATCACTGAGTGATGTGCCACAGCTTTCTCATCTCCTTATATTCTGATCCCTAGTTCTCTGGGTCACATACCTCCTTGTGATAGACAAAAGTATATTTGAGCTACTCCACTGGCTTTGCTGATCAAAGCTATGGCCCAGCAGATTGAGTCTGTTCTTTTATTGGAGAGGAACAACTAACAGGAGCACAGCAGCAAAGCCACTAACACCCATAAATGGCTGCTTCGTCTCTCTTCAGAGTGCATAACCAGAGGGCCCTAGCATCTCTTTCCAAAACATTTTTGGTACTCATCTTGCAAGTCTGGAAGGCAAGAGAGATAATTCTGACTTTGAGCATCCACCATCTCAAAAACAGCCAGCATGTCATAAACCTTGCACTAACCCCCTAAAGCTCTAAAGTGACATTTAAAATCCAATACTCCATTGTGTAGCATTTCCCCCCTCCTCTCCACGGCTATGAGGCTGTCACTAAATTGTTTGTTGAACAAGTTCAGTGTTATTGGCCACTGGGGGACTCTAGGTGACCTCTGGCATATTGTGGAACTATGGCACCTGAATCCAATTTCTCTTCTGTTTTTTTGTTGGGTTTTTTTTCTGGTTTGTTTTTTTTTTCTTCCTTTTTGTCTTGTTGAGCTGTCAGGTAATTGCTGGAGCCAGAACAACTCCATTTCCAGGGAGTTGTGTTTTGGAGTCAGCACTTGTATCATTATCTATATCCTGTTATAACTATCTTTCTCTCCATTCCCATGAGCACTGTCTCCAGGAAGGGTCCTGTTTTCTGCAGTGCCTGTTACAGGCTTTGCTGGAGAAGTAGTTTTTGGCATCCCCTCTGGAGCAGCATTTTGGAGGCAAGGGCTGCTCTGGGATGCTCAGTCAGGAAGTGAGCTATGGGGCTGTGCTTTCTGGCAGAGCTTCTTCCAAGGACAATCTGTTTGAGGGACTGGCTCTGCCAGTGTTCATCATTGACGGAAGGCATCCTGACATTGCAGGTGCTTTGGCCTGGGCTTGGACCATCATGCTATCTGCACATCTGTCCATCACCCCCAGTTATGTTTTACAAATGTAGTGGTCAGTTTTCAAAGGATCTAATGAAGGGAAAGGAATTGAAGTTTCAGACATTAAGCTCTTGAGGCTTAATGAAAATAGATGAGAAATCTGAAAAATTATAAGCAAGAGGAAGAGGCAAATCCTCTTACTTCTCCACACTTGAAATCTGCTTAATGAGCTCAACCTCGTTATCCCCCTACAGTGTACAGTGGCAGGATGGAGAAGAGACCTGTCCTCTAAGTTAGTGTTCCTGAGTTAGTGCTCCTGTTTGGCTCATTCCCAGCCAGGCAGCATCCAGAGCACTGGCCTTGCTGGCCCATGGCTCACCTCTGCTGTCCCACACGCCGCCTCTCAGACAGCCTGCCTGCAGCACTGCCATGCTGGTGGGCACATCCAAATGGAGATGGCTATGTGGAATGTAGGGAGGAGGCTGATGGCTGAACAATGGCTTTGTTTATGGAGAGCTACAGGGTAAATAAAAAGACTTATAAAAAGGGAGAGCAACTTTTTACACTGGCAAATAGGGATAGGTCAAGGGGGAACAGTTTTAAATTATAACAGTAGAGGTATATATTAGATGTTAGGAAGAAATTCTATACCCAGAGAGCAGTGAGACACTGGCAGTTTTAAATTATAACAATAGAGGTATAGATTAGGTGTTAGGAAGAAATTCTATTCTAAACACAGAGAGCAGTGAGACACTGGTACAGGTTGCCCAGACAAGATGAGGATACCTCATCCCTGGGATTGTTCAAAACCAGGTTGGATAGGGCTTTGGGCAGCCTCATCTCTAGTGAGGGACATCCCTTGCCATGGGGATGTTGGTGAGAAAACAGGTCCCTTACAGATCAAGCCTTTCTGTGATAAATAGGAAGAGCTTAAAAATGAAGTATATATCAGAGAAATCAAGACTTCCAAACCTTTTGGAAAATGTAGCTTTCTGTATTGTAAGCCATATGGTGGTAAGAGAAACACCTATCTATCTATAATGGCACATGGATAGAAAGAAACTTGGAAACATGTTAACATATTTCACATCTTGGATCCTTGATGGGAAATTAAAGCTTTCAGTCTCACACTGGAAGGCGGTATTTAAAAACAACAGATGATAGGATCTGGTGATGGTATTTCAAATCCTCAAGAGGTGCCGGCAAAATGCAAGAGGCTATTCAGAGATCCCGGTAATGTGCTGCTCTCCTGAGCTTTGTGCAGCAGAGAACAAATGATGAAGGTCATTCTCTTCTCTCCAAAGGGTTGTTACTAGATAAAGTGAAATGTCACCTAAGGACATCTGATTAAAAAAGACTGTGAGGAAGAATGAACCCAGCATATTTGTCACTCACATCGAGCAACAAATACTGAAATAAAATAGCGATGAATTCCCTTCTTTCTTCTGTAAACCTGGTTTATAGATGCCTTCGTTTACAGTTGCTAAAAGCAGCAGCAATTTTTAGAGAATAGCACATGCCTCTGCAACTTTGGATATAAATTTTCTGTTTCTTTTCCTTGCTAGTTCATTGAAATTAGTTCTAAGATTAAACAGAAATGGTAATTTCAAAGTCAGGGATACACTGCCTCTTTGAACTATGTATAATCTGTTTGCCACCACCCTCTTTATATTCATAGCACAGCATACATGCTGGCTGTGCTCTGGTTTGTTTGAATTTGTTGGTTGGGGGGGTTTTTCTGTTGGATATGTTTGCTTTTCCTTTTAACAGAATGCTGGTCCCAAATTCACTTTTATCAAAGAAATGCAATCAAAAAGTCATTTCAAATTCATCCTGGGCTTGTTTTCAAGGTAACAGAGATGCATTTAGTTATTGAAATTGTTGCTAGCTAATAGTTAAGTCTGAGCAACCTGGTGTAGTGGAGGATGTCCCTGCCTGTTGTAGAAAGTTTGGAACTAGATGATCTTTCAGATTCCTTCCAGCCCAAACTAGTCTGCGATTCTAAATGATGGCGAATGTTCAACATTACAGCTTTGCACGTCTCATTTCCTAATTCCCTGTGTGAAAATATACCAAAAAAAAGGTGAAAAAATGGTGATGAGAGCCCAGAAATAACCAGTACTCAATAGACAACCCTTTGGTTATGCTTCTGTTCTTGATTAAGACACCTGAAGGTAGGTCTCTGCCTACCTGAATTTTGATATACAGTGGTGTCCAGATCCACTTGTTTGTTGGGACAACCGAATTTGGAGGCACTCATAGAGGATCTTTACCTAATAATTTGCTCATAATCGAAAGCAAACTAGAGTTCTTGCAGCTCATCAAGGGCTCATCAAAAATAAGATGATGAAGACAAAATTGAAGGGAAATGGGCAATTTCTCATAGGAATTATTTGTCAGTGCCCAGTACCGCCTGACCTCCCTGAGCTCCCTTCCCCAAGGCGGTAATCAGTAGATGGTGCAATTAATTCCAGGGACTCTTTATCACTCACCTGCTGGTAAACAAGGTGATGTGTATATAGATGGCGACACAAAAGTGATCACAGGACATAGTGATGTAGCACAGAAGACCTGATTTACCTCCTTGAGTGAGCAGTGATTGGGAATGAGTGCTGAGAGATGCCTTTTCCCATCACTGGTAAATGTTACTGAGTTAAGTTGGAAAGGCAGCATGACATACAAAGTGGTAAAGGGACCACCTGGAGTCAACTCCTATGAGATACACCTGAGAAGAACTTTCCATTTAAACTTAATTGAAGAGGAAATAGCTAATTACCAAGGCTGGGCAGTGTGCACTTGTTTAGAACAGTTAAGTGTTTCATGAAGCCTAGAAGCCTAATTGTTCCATGTCCATCATCACTGACATCTACATTAATTACGTCCATTTTTTGCATAATTAGAGCAGTTGTGCAATTGGCAGAGAAGCTGGGCTCGGCTCCCTATCAGTCTGTTAATTATATTGCTCTCTAGGGGGTGTGTGAGATGCCCTACAGGCAGGATGGAGAAAACCAGAAACAGCTCCTTTTTCACAGGAAACTGGTTCCTGCTCCACCTGCTATGCTGTCAATCAAAAAGGGGAAAGGAGAAAGTACACCAGCCTGCTCAGCACTTTACACAAAAGTAATTGCTGGGAATTTTAAAGTTCTACAACCTGAAATGTGCTCTTGAAATCATATTTCTATATTCCCTTATAGCTTTCTCCTTTATCAGTCAAAACTGTGCTTAACTTCTGAGCAAGTTGCAATGCACAATCCTTTTTTTATTTCATTTTTGTAATACTGTATGACTCTTCTCTTGAAATGGCCACCATGGAAATGAGGGGTTTTTTTCACTTCCGTCATCATGTTACAAGTTTTGTGTCAGAGGTCCACACTGAAATTCCCTCATCATCTGAATTGTCTTCTTGCACCCGTGATGTGAATCTCTATTTCATGGACAGTTTAAGGCAATATCCTTCATGGGTGTTAAATTTTCTCAAAATAATTGGAATGAAGCAAACTTTGTAGCCTATTTTTAATGCTGATTGTCATTACATTATTGAACTGAGCCGTTGGCAGTGCCAGGAGAGTTTTGTCATAGAAACCTCTTGCTTTTGTGAAATTTGAGCAAATAATTGTTCATGAACAGGAGTCTGCAAGAAGCCAGCGCTGCCATGAATTGATGGGAGCATTTCCAGAGCATTTTGCAGTAATGATGAGCTGCTGACTTGCTGTGTGCTTGCTCCATTATACACTAACAGCAAAAGTGACTTTGTATTGCACTGGACTGCAAATGATCTGGACTTTTCTGTCTCAGCAGTTTTGCTTCAATATCAGCCAAAACTTGAGCATAAGGTGTGGTTGGCCTTAACTCAGGGAGCCTGACAAATTGTAGAGGGTTTGCAGGAAATAAGTTTTGGATTTAATGCCTTCCTTGAGTTTTGTACAACCTGCTTTGGCCAAACTGAAATGGAATACAGAGATTATGGACACTCTGAGGGTCATACAGGTCATGCAGGGCCTTTGAAGGCAGGACAAGGAGTTACAAAGTGGAGTTAAAATAAAAGAAACTTTTACAAATACTTCCACACTTCACAGAAAATCTGAAAGCATTTGGTAAAGCATCATGACCACAAGACAAATTGTTTCTTGCATGAAGAACACTAAAACACTAGTGTCCAAACTCAGCCCCCACACCACTGAGGCAAAAAAAGTAGTTTTCTACCTCTACATCCTTCAGTCTATGAGATTAAATACAGTTCCGTTTATAGAAACAATGAACATTAGGTGGGGACAACATGTCTCTTCCATGAAAAGGAAATACAATTTTGAAAAAACGAGATAAGGGGAAAAAAATGTAGCTCCTCATTATGTGTTTCCAGAATGTTCTCCTTCTCTCTGGCATCTTAATAATGCCTTTGGGTCATCAGGTTTCTCTTTCTAATATGTCATTCTCTTCTTTCTGTCCCTGCTCAGTCCATTTTGGGTGTCCAATGTGAAGTGCAAAAGCAGCTGAAGGCCTTTGTCACCCTGGAGCGCTTCGAACAAATCTACAGCTCCAGCATAGCTGGGTGTGGGCGCATCAGGAAGAACAAGAACTTTGCTTCTGGAGGATCCATCTTTGGCAAGGGCGTCAAGTTCGCCCTGAAGGACGGGCGTGTGGCCACTGACATCATCAGCGTGGCCAACGAGGATGGGCGGAGGATCGCAGCCATCCTGAACAATGCCCACTACCTGGAGAACTTGCACTTCACCATCGACGGGGTGGACACACACTATTTCATTAAGCAGGGGCCGTCGGAGGGTGACCTATCCATCCTGGGCCTCAGCGGCGGGCGGAGGACCCTGGAGAATGGTGTGAATGTGACAGTGTCCCAGATCAACACAGTGCTAAGTGGGAGGACTAGACGCTACACGGACATCCAGCTCCAGTATGGTGCACTGTGTCTAAACACACGCTACGGGACCACCTTGGACGAGGAGAAGGCACGCGTCCTGGAGCTGGCCCGACAGCGCGCTGTCACCCAAGCTTGGTCCCGGGAGCAGCAGAGACTGCGGGATGGGGAGGAGGGTATTCGCTCGTGGACAGAAGGGGAGAAGCAACAAGTGCTAAACACAGGCCGGGTACAGGGCTACGATGGCTATTTTGTGATCTCAGTGGAGCAGTACCCTGAACTCTCAGACAGCGCCAACAACATCCACTTCATGAGACAGAGCGAAATGGGCAGAAGGTGACAGAGAGGGTCAATGCGGTGACTTCTTGCCAAAGACAGCTACTCTTTTGTGGCCACTTACCTGACTGTGTTGTACTCAATTCTTTTTCTAAACTGAACAAGGTGGGGGGGGAGGAGAATAGAAAGAGAAGGAATAATACAGTTGCACTGTAACTCACGCAACATTCTTTTTTCCCTCTTTAATTTGGCCTTCACACGTTTTTTGCAATGAGCAGAAGGTATATTTTGTCGTAGTGTGATCACAGTGAAATTTACTGTCTCTTGTCCTTTTTTGTTGTTGTTGCTTTTTGGGTTATTTGTTTATTTCCCCCCCTCTTTGTGAGGAATTTGGAGTGGGGAATCGTCAACATACGTCCTTAGGTGTAAGTGCGAAATGGGTGTCCGTGCTAACTTGTGTCATCCTTACCCTTTCTGATTTGGGGCAGGGACATAACCTTCCACCTGGAACAGGGGGAGCCCATGGTGTGCCAGAGAGCTCTTCCCAGAAAGAAAGGAGATGGAAGACAACGCTGATTCTGATACTCTAAAAGTGACCGTCCGAATCATGTGCCTCAAGAGACCTTACAAGTAGTTTTCACGTTTCACTTGGGACATAAAGTGTTTCTTTGGGGGCTCCTGCTGAGCAGAAGTAGATTATAGAGGCAAGGGACCTGATTATATTACCTTGCAAGATGATTCTCTTCCTTCCTGAACTGGAATAAAAAAAAAAGAAAAAAAAAATCAGTCTTTTTTCATTATGAGAGTAGATACTTTTTGGGGTTTTTTGTGTGTGCTGAGATCCTGGTTTTAGTTGAATAACATAGCAAAAGCCAAGAAAAGGGACTCCTGATCTATTGAGAAAAGCTAAAATAAATCCTCTCTCATATGTAGAGCTGTTCGATAGGTGGATTTAATGCACCCATGTTGTACATTTGCTAATGGCATAACTTCATTAAATGTATAGTGTTTCAGTACATGAGACTACGTGTTTAACAGTCCACTGTGCTGTATCTGATAAAATCAGTTAATTTCTAGGAAGCTGATTTGAATTTAAAAGTAGTTATAGTATCCCAGTGACATACCATTGAAAATTAGAGCCAAACCCTGCTTTTCCTGATTCTGTAGCTTGTGTTTATTGGCTGGGAAATGCAGTTTGGAGTAGCATGCTGGCAAGTCATTTATGACTATGGCAGATAAATGTCTCCTGGGGACTTTGGCAGCAGGGATTTTAAAATGTTTAATAAGTAGCAACAGCTTGTGCGTGGTGGGACAAGAAGGAGAATATTGAAATCAACCCTCTCACTGTTTCATACATGAACTCAAATTTAATGGAGAGCCCAGTTGACTGTTAGCAGTGACGAGGGGGAGGTTCAGTGGAAATGCCCACTACAGAGAGGACCAAGTGCTTTAATAAGAAACTGCTGACAAAGTTTCTCGGCATGCTAATGTAATTTTTATTCACATAACCTCTGTGCTCTGGTATTTGCAAGAGTCCTTGAAATTCAAGGGAGCAAGGAGATGAGCTCAGCATCGTCTTCTCTGCCTGAAACAGTCCTGTGCTGTTCCTGCAGGCAGAAGTGTTACCCCACCTCTCAGTGGAGCTCTGGTAGGAGGTGGCCAGCCCTGGTCCCAGATAGGTGTCTCTGTCACACTGATACCTGCATGTGTCCTGACTCTAAAAGCTCTCTTGTGTCTCTCCAAAAACAGCTCGGTCCTGATTCTTTTTTTTGTAATTCCATCCACTTTGGCTTTTCCCAGTTCTGCAGAGAGATAACCCAAGACCATGCAAGTCCATGCCAAGGCTGTGTCCTTACTTGGAGTCCTACAATGCACCTGTGTACTCAGAGGCAGCTCTTCTGCACTCATGCCACCACCACTGCTATCCTCCAGCACAGACTGACTCTCCTCTGCAGGACCTCACCCCCAGATACAGCGGGGGCATGTGTTGGCCATGCAGTCCTTGAGCAACAAAACATTGGCAGCCCCGGTGCTCTCACGGTTTCTCTGTAGATGCTGGCTGCCAGCTCCGTCTGCCTTGCCTGTCTGTTCCGGGTGCTTGCCAGGAGGAAGGTGATGGGATGGAAATTCCCCTAACAGACTGTTCCTTCTCCAGTTCCAAATCCCCAATACCTTTGACTGCGTGGCCATGACCAACAGTATGGGTTTGATTTTCTGGTCATCTCCTGCTTGCAGCAAGGGTGATGATGCTGGTGCTGTGTCCCAGCTGTGTACTCTGTACCACCACCCCTTGCAGCACACAGACTTTATTACTTTGGCAGGAGGGAACCACAGGCAGCTGAAAGAGTATCCAGTTCTGGCAGAGCCAGGTGGGAGAAGACATGTTGGCCAGAGCCGCTCCAGGCTTTGGCAAGGGAGCAGTTGCTTTGGCAGCTGCCTGCCAGGGATGGTTAAAAGGCCATGGCATTGCAATATGTATGGTATGAAATGCTTGGTAAGCCTGGGTTGCCCTGAGGATGCACAGGTGGGGCTCAGGGGCAGTGTTAGCCAAACCAGCAGTAAGGAAGCAGCACCTTCTTGCCAGTGCTGTCCAGCTCCCTGCTTCCCTCTCTCCAAGTCACACCAGGGACAAATCCCTCTTAAAACCTCAAATTTGTGATGGCTGTGAGTGTCTCAAACAACATGAATGGAACAAAAAGAGACCTGCAGGAAGTAGGGTCAAAAGGTAAACTCCTGGTAAAGACCTGCAGGGCAGAGAGAGTTTGATGTGCCTCCCATTTACACTGCCCCACTCCAAGCAACTCTGAAGAAGTGGTGCTTCTGTATCCATCCCCGTCCAGGTGTTAAAATGCTAAGAGAAGCGGTTCAAGAGTAAATGGGCTGTGTTTCCACAGAGACAAGAAAAGGGATTTGAGTGTAAAATATTCATACTGGAGCCCTGCCAGCCTGAGATGGCACCTCTACAGCCTTACACAGACTCTTCAGGTTATTACATGAGCTAATGACTTTGAGGAGTTCACCCATATTTCAAGAGTCTCCCAGTCTCACCATGCTTGTCCAGTGTGCCCAGAGCCAGGAGCTCAGAGCTCTGTGCCATGGCCAAGGCAAGACCCTCAGGTTGCATTTCTCTGCATCCTTGAGCAGCACTGGGATGTGACTGCACCTCTCTGCCTCCCAGGTCCATGACAGTCTTCTCCTGAGCTGGCATCCAGTGTGGGAACTATAGACATTGTGTCAAAAAGGGGAAAAAAATTTTATGTAAAACTATATATATGTATATGTTGCTCCTTTCTATCAAAACAAAAGTTTTAAAGGGATGCCCTGTCTAATATTGGGGGCAAACCTGTCCAAGGATGGCTACTGCATTCCTAAATTCTCAGCCTCTGTGAAAGCTTTCCACTTCACCTAGATGGCAAAACAACATTTTCGGTCCTGAAGCCCTAAATTTACCCCTTCATTAGCGAAAAATGCTTTTTCTACAGGATCTCATGTGCATTTACGTGGAATGGGCTGTGAACACAAAGAGTTGTGCCCTCATCAAAGACCTTTACTCTGCTATCCACAAGCATTTCTACTCTACTGATGGCCCCATAGCCCCTTTCCAGCCTTTCTGTTGTCCCTTTTTCCTTCCCATGGGACTATTTGGGCTGTCTGACCCTTCTTGCTTCGCTTGTATGCAGAAGTGTTCATTGCTTCCATGAGACTGGAAGGTTCTAGATGCAAATCCCATAGCACTAACCCCTTATCATGGGATCAGAGACTGGTTTGGGTTGGAAAGAACCTTAGAGATCATCCAGTTCCCCCCTCTACTGCCATGGGCAGGGACACCTTGCACTAGACCAGGTTACTCAAAGCCCCATCCAGCCTGGCCTTGAACACTGCCAGGGATGGAACATGCACAGCTTCTCTGGGCAGCCTGTGCCAGTGCCTCACCACCTTCACAGGAAAGAATTTCTTCCTAATACCTAATCTGCCCTCTCTGTTTGAAGCCATTCCTCCTTGTCCTGTCACTCCATACCTTTGTCCAAAGTCCCTCTCCAGCTCTCTTAGAGCCCCTCAGGCACTGGAAGGGTCTCTATGGGCTTCCAAGCATCTTCTCCAGGCTGAACACTCCCAGCTCTCTCAACCTCTCTCCATAGCAGAGGTGTTCCAACCCTCTGAGCGTCTTAGTGGCCTTCTCTGGGCTCGATCCAACAGCTCAACATCTTTGCTGTGTTGGGGGCTCCAGAGCTGGATGCAGCACCCCAGGTGGGATGTGGTTAGGGCAGAGCAGAGGAGCATGCAGCCCCTCCCAGCAGTGCCCACCCTGCTGGTGATGCAGGCCAGGACACATTTGGCTTTCTGAGCTGTGAGTGCACACTGATGGGTCATGATGAGCTTCTCACCCAACAACACCCCCAAGTTTTTCTCCCTTAGGCTGTACTCCATCCATTCTCTGCCCAGCCCATATTTGTGCTTGGGATTGCCCCAGCTGAACTTCATGAGGTTCACACAGGCCCACCACTGAGGCTTGTTAAGGTCCCCCTGGATGGTATTTCTTCCCTCCAACATGTCAACAATTGCTCTAGATACTGTTTCAAAGGCCTGTTTGAAGGCCTGGCAGACCATCTCCTGGGAAAATGCCACTGTACTTTAAGTCTCACATGCCTTAAGGTTCAATTTTGAGAAGTCGTTATTTTTCTTGACTCCCAAAAAGACTCAGCCCTCATCAAAAGGAATTGCCCATCAAAATACAAACTTCACTTAGTTTCAACTCTGATCTTGTCTCCAGTGCAAAGGGTGGTAAGAAGGATCCTGACCAAATCTCACAACTCAGAGGAGAAAATCCATTGCTCTGGAGCAGGGGTTGCATCTCTCAATGAGAGCAGTAAGGAGCAACAGCTCAAATCTTCAGTAGCTGGTGCTGGTACCGAAACATGCTCCATTTGAAGGGACAACAGTGATGGGTCCTACTTGGTGTGGCATCCAAACATGAGCAGTGCCATGAGGACTCTGCAGCTAAAAATCATCCTGTGTAGTCAGCCCAGGGGGAGAGGAGCAGTCTAATTAGGCATCACGAGAAATGCCACGTTTGTTTCCTCTGAGATCTTTATTTTATTTTTTTCCCTTTCAACTGAAGATTGGCACTTGGAAAAATCATTAAGCAGTGGTGACCGGAGGGAATCATGCAGCTCATCATATCTTTGTCATCACAGCTATTGATCAGAGCCACAGTGAAAATGGGCCAACAACGCTAAACAACACCAGGCGAGAGCTGATGAGATGAAGGTCATTAAGAGCCTGGTGCTTGATTCAGGTTTAGAAGACACAGATGACTGGGAGCAGTCCCTGAGACACTATTTGGCTGTAACATAGGAACAGTGAGAGATTTCTGTAATATATCTATAGTTGCTTTATTGAGCGTAGGGACCGGCATGAAATTCTGCTCAGTCTATTATACAGACAGTGTAACCAGAATAAATCAAAATTGTTCAAAAAAAATAAAAATCTAATGAAGTACTTTTTCAGCTGTGACTTGTAAGTGTCACCGTGATGGATGGCAGCACAATCCATTATGCAAAGACAAGGCTCTTAACATGAAATTTTAGAATTCAATTTTACGATTTACAGAGAGGGCCCCCCTCATATTTATGGCACAGCAGTCTGTTTTGATTCAATCTCAGAGTAATTGAAACCAGGGCCAGGAATCATGGTTAGTCCTATGGCTGCTTTTTAAAAGGGGAGGAGAAATGACTGCCTATAATGTTAATAAAGGAGCTAGGGAGATCTCATTGCTTGTTAAATCAGATCTCATTGCTTGTTAAATCTTATTCACTTTATCTCCTCGCCCTGGTGGCACTGCCAAACCTGGTGAATATGAACACTGTGCCTCCATGCCAGGGATGCGTTTGATGGGGTAAAATCTGGCTGCCATGTGGCCAGCAGCATCCTCCATCCCACAGTGAGCATGGCCTGGGGCATTTTTGCTCCTGTAGCTACAGTCCTCCAAAGGACAAGCTAGCCTTTCAGTACCTCTTTTTATTGTCATCATTCATTTTATTATGATCACTAAATAGTCCCCCGTTACACCAAAGAATTTTCATGAGTTTTGTAAAAATTAAAAAAAAATCTCACAGCTTTCTCGTGTTTGCTTTCTTTTTATTCTTTTGTTTGTTTGATTGATTGATTGATTGATTGTTTTGGGTTGGTTTTTTTTCATCTCTTTAATATATTTAAATAAAATTACTTGTGACTGTAGAGAAAACCTCAGACATGGTCCAGGACTCCCCTTCTTGCTCCTGGATGAAGGGCTGTGGCATGTTGTGAGGGCCATTTCCTGTGGCAGTTCTCCATCCTCTGCCAATTTAACCAAAAATGACCCAGCCCACCCAAGGGAACCTTTTGTGTTTCTTTCCTACTCTCCTTTAATTACCATAAAACTTTGTGTTCCTGACCAAGTGTTACATAGCTCAGCTGTTAACTCCCATTCCAGAGGTCAATGCTTTCTGGGGAGCATAGAAAACCACAAATGAAAATTAACTAAAAATATATATACATATATATATATATATATAATTTTTTTTCCTTAGAGATGGAAACTGTTCAAGCAGAAAATAAAACTTCCAAATAAAAAAGAAAAACAAGGTGTTTGGACAGTTCGCAGATGTTATTGAAACAACCAATCACAGAATCACACTTTTCTATTAAAAAGAAAAACGTTTATTTTGCGAGAGGACTTCTAATGCAGCTCCAGCTGAGAAGAGGACTTTGTATCAAAGCTGCATCTGTAAGCCCAGCACTGAAGACTCTTATCATTACCCTGTGTAATAATTTTCCTGAAGTCTGGAACTAATTTTTTGAGAAATTTTTTTTCTCGATACTTTGTGTTTCTAATACTGTATTCTTGACTGTGTAAATACAACCAGGCTGTAAATAAGTGCAGATGTAGATACCTTCTAGAAAAAAAAAAAAGCAAACAGACAGAAATGACCATGTGTAGCCTTCAGTGACAAATAAAAGAATATTTTGTGTTTAAATAGTGCTTTCTTTTTTTTTTTCTGTGAAAATGTTGAATTTGTTCACCCCAGCTGTTTGGTCCTTGCATGGGAGATGGACCTGGCAAAAGAGCTGACCAAAATGTTCCCCCACTCCTCAAATCTGCACCTAAAGGTGCATTTCCCACCTGTTCATAGGGTATGGGATTGCAAGTGCCCCAAGGCTTTGCCAGTCCAGGAGGTGATGCTTGAGATTCAGAGCCTCTCTGAGACGCTGGGGGAGCCCCTATTCCAGTAGAAAGGTAAGCTTACTGAGAAACTACATTATGAACTCCAAAAAATGCTTAACAAATCAAGATAGCATTAGATTTAGTGATATGTCCAGCAGAAACCTGTGCATCTGATCCTCACTCATGCAGAGGGAGAAGAGAAACTGCTGCAGCGCATTCCACAGTGACCCAGGGAGACCCTCATGTGACTCTTCATATGGCCTGGTCCAGGCCCACTGGCAGCTTGTTCTGATGCTTCAGGAAAAAATCCAGAATAGCTTCAGGAAAAAATCCGGAATAACTTCAGAAAACGGGCTGAAAACATGTGTGTCCAGAAAATGTGTGTTGAGGGAAGTACTCTTGTGTGATCCTTGAGGACAGTCAAGCAAAGGACTGGGTAGTGATCACTGGGAGGAGGAGCAGGGAGTTGCTATCCAGCTTTACTGCCTGTGCATTGTTCTTCTCTCTAAAACCAGGTGAAACTGGGTCTTTTAGAATAAAGTCCAGTTCTGTGTGGAATTCCTCTCCTCTGGAGGCAGACAGCTGTGATAGGGGAAATAAACAACATCTCTCTTTCCCCCTTGACACCAGGCAGAGCCACAGGAACCAGCTGACGCCTCTTTGCATGCACATCTTGAGCGAGATGGGAGAAGTCCAGCTGCTGGTAGATATTGATGAGTGCAAGGTTTCCCTAAGGTTTCTACCTTTACTTGGCCATTCCTTGTGGGATGTTATCTTCTCCACCAATGTGAGTTTTCTTTAAGGGTCCTGTTCCACAGCCTTCATTTGCCAACCACCAGATCTGGTGCAGCTCCTCGAGCCATCCTGCAAAGCAAATGTCCCCTTGACACCAACCAAATCCCCTCTCTGCTCTCCCTGTGCTACCCTGAGCAGGATAGACTCCTGCAGCCACATGGCACAAAGTCCCCTTCCCAGCTGCTGGATAGTTTTAGTTTTTCCATCCTCTGGTGTGCCTGGCCACCTTACCTTCAGCTGGGCAACTTCACTTACCTTGTGCACAAGGCAGAGTCTCGCAAGGCGGAGTCTCACTCCTACACGAGAATCTGTGGAGATTTTTATCTCCAAGGAAGGTGTTGGCCCCTTATTTTTTGCCCTAGAAAGTGGCTACTGAGATAATTACACAGCAATCCTGACGTCCTCCCTATAGCCTCTGATTTCCCACGGGTCTGGTCTGGTGTCTTTTCTCCAAATCAGATGCCTTAGTTTGCATCAGGCTGTTACTCATGTGTCTTTTCTTGGGCTGTGCTTAGCCAGAGAATTCAGATCCCTCTGCAACTCCCTGTACCCACCATCCCTCACTTCCTGTGCCACCTGTGGTTTATCATGGAAAAAGACCTTGCCTTAAATCATTGATAATTATATTTAAATGCACTGGACCAAGGACTGATCCCTGAGGGTAGCCAAGGAAACAGCAACGTTTCAAGTTGTCGGCGAACCATGTTAGTCTCTGCCTCATGTGGCTGATCCAGATAAGACCAATATTTTAATCAAATATTATGGGTAGTAAATCAAGTGCTTTTGGGAGAGCCACCCTGCCATGCCAGTCCGATAGGACAGGGCAGATTTATCACATCATGTCTTTAATAGGGGCCATAGCCTGAGGACTGGCTTATCTTTCAAAACACTACAAGGAGACTCTCCTTGCTTTTAAGGTGGAAGCACAGAAAAAAATTGTCCTGCATTCCCACAGGAAAGCAACTAAAGCGTTGACCATGGACCACATCTCATATACAGTTGAAAAGTACTAAAACCAAAGAATGATGATTATATCTGGGAGAAATGAGCACAGGTAGAACACAAGCAATTTGCCATCAGGTGGCTCATCCCTCCAGTAGTAAGTGCTCCAGCCTCATGATCCTTCTCAGGGCCAAAACTGTGCTGCTGGCTGGCTGGCACAGCACATCACATCACACAGCTCAGTGAGTAGGGGTCTCTCCAGGACTGTTTAGCCCTGCAGGTGTGTGTTGTGAGATGGTGCATGAGCCCAAGCAGTGATGAGACAGCATGGGCAGGTAAATCCCGGCTGCAGTGCCCCCACTTCCCTACCCTGCACAGCATGGGCAGGGCACTGCTGCAGCCCCAGCCTGGGCAAAATCCAGGGCTGCAATCCAATGCTCCCAACGCCTTTGGCTCCTCCACTAAGGTATAGGTTCAAGATCCAGAAAAAGTTGAGCTGCTGCTGAGAGCAGGGACAGAGACTCTTCTGCGAAGAGTGATTTGGTTTAAAAAGTTATCTGGTCATAAATGCATCCCTTTGAAATGTCTGAACTCAGCCTTTGGCAAATCATGGCAGCTCTGGTTTGAAACAGACATTTTTAGGTGGTAATCCTTTGCAGAGGATCAGGAGCTCCTTTAAATGCAGCCTGCTGAAACAATGACAGTCCAAGGAAGGGAACCTCATGAATTATTGTGAGTTGGATGCTTTAAAAGCATTTCTTCGGTTCTGTCTAGAAAACTGCTCTAACTGCCAACCCACTACATAAACCACAAAATTTAGCACCTCCTTCTCCTCCAGCATAGTGTTTGCAAAACCACAAGCTTTCCTAAGCCCAGCCAAAACATCCTTGTCAGGATTTACTCAGAGAAGGATAGGAAGGAATATAGGAACAGGGTAAGCACTGCATCCTTACTGTTAACAGCACAGCATGCTTGGGCTTAAAAACAGCTCATCTCCTGCTCTCTGAATTAAATGGAAAAGAACCACAGGCAAAACACAGCTCTGAGCTTGGACTTCAACCTGCTGCATTACTCACTCTGCTTGAGCATTTCCAAGTCTCTCTCTCTCTCACTAAACAACGGAGTTTTTTAACCCAAAGCTCAGAAAACATTTTTTTTACCCTAGGGCTTCTCAGAGAGGAGTCAATGGGCAGATAATTACAGCAAGTTTGTTCAGCAGAGCCACACCAGTGAGATGCTGCAAACCAGTAAGACCACAAGATGGCTTTGATTTCTGTCTCCAAGAGCAGGAGATGAGAGGGATCTGTTAACTCATTTCTGCACTGTTTTTTTCCATCCAGAAGACAAACATGTCCTCCAGGAGTTTTTTGCAACCAGACATCATCATAGAATCACAGAATCTTTTAGGCTGGAAAAACCCTCTAAGACCATTGAGTCTAACCACTAACTGCCAAGTCCACCACTAAACTATGTCCCCAAGTGCTACATCTTCAATCTTTTGAATCCTTTCACAAATGGTGACTCCACCACTTCCCTGGACAGCTAGCTCCATTGCCTGACAAGCCTTTTGATGAAGAATTTTTGGTGAACTGCCTTGCAGCAGTGACAGTTTTGGGCTATTTCAGGAGTGTTGTTCATACTCCTCAGGCTCTGATGGTGGCTCAGGAAAAGGAGCTGTCAGCTAGACAGAAGCAGCAAGGGGGAAAGTTCCAGAAACAATGTGGATTAGGAGGAGCACAAAGAAAAATTCAGTGTTGCACTGGACAGGTGTGGAATATTACCTGGAGGATCTCAGCATGCCTGAGTTTTGGTCCAGGAGCCTGAAATGGCAGCTGTAAGAGGTTAGAGTGTCCTGCCTGTCATTTTGGACATGTGCTGCACTTGATCTAGGGCCCTCCTTTGTACATTCTGGCTTGGGTCAGCTCTGCATTGGGGCAGAGAGTTGGGGCAAGAGGATTCTGTGGATGGCATTGCTCTGCGTCTCCTCAAGACCCTTCCGAGTGTTTACTTGCCTCTGGAAAAAAAATCCACATCCAGCATTTGATGGGGCAGCACCATGTCCAGCATGCCCATGGAGGTGTCTGGCATGCCCATGGCCTTGGGAAGCTCGGGGTTTCATACCTACACAGTACATAGACACACCAAGGTGTGCTGCACACAGCCCACAGCTGAAATGGAGCTGGATATTCACACAGAAATACCTGTGCAGGCTGAAATAAGTTTGGCTTTCTCAGAGGAGCAGCCTCAAGACGGATTTTTATGTATTTATATGCATTCAGCAGATTCTCCATCCCTTCCTTGCTCCCCCCCGTTGTCACAAAGACACAGTCCCATCCCTGCTCGTCTCCCTGCAGGTGCACTTTGAGCAAGCAAAGCACCGTGTGATTGCTCTGTGCCCTACATCCCCAGGTCTTGTCATCTGGCAGCTTTTCTAAACACGGCTTTCTTCCTCTCAGCAATTCTGTGGGGACCTTGAGAAATGACTGCAGCAAACATGCCCTGGCACTTCAAAGTTGGAGGGCTGACGACTCTTGAAATGCACTTTTCTACTTGTCTCTTTTTTTTTTTTCTATATTCCCCTCACATGTCTAACAACACCATCTGTGCTGGCACAAGCTCTGGCTCTGGCCTTGAACCTGTGCAAGAGAGTGATCTGGGTCCAAGGATGTTTTCAATATTTTCTATGATCAGGCAGGGAAGGGCAGAGACCTCTATGAAAACCCTTGGGAAGACACAAAAAAACAGTCCTGTTTTTACATTTTGCAACATAAAAATACTTAGAGATGGCCAAATTCTTCCCCCTAAATTTAGTTTTCTAGCTCAAACATGTAAAAGAAGGACTTACTGCCACATACCAACAAAGAACTAGTGATTGAGGTCTTAGGTGGGCTGGCTGTATCTTCTGGCCATCTTCCTGTCCACAGGACCAGCATCGTCAGAAAAGTGGATGAACTGGCTCTATAGTAAAATAAAGTCAGCTGAACTTGACGGAGAAAACACAACCCAACCTTTTGAACTCATGCTTTTCCTCTTCATCTTTTATTTTCCACTCCTGGAATAAGAAATTAAATGCTCCCCAGCATCCTAGCAGGAAATATGCTGTGAGGAACACAGCTTCTAAACCAGCCAACAGGATGAAATTTCAAACCCAAAAATGTCTTTCATAAAGGTCCTCATTCAGGAAAGGGCTTGTCCCGGTTTTAGAGACAGTTATCTGTCAGGGAAGGCAGAAAAAAATTGTAAGCCCCCC
>VWYI01033452.1:75131-124739 GCA_013399455.1 Anthoscopus minutus
AAACAGCCGCTCCGTCTGGACGATGGCAAAAACCCCTTCTCCCAGCAGAAACAGCTCCGAGAGTGTCTGTGTTGCCCTCCCAGAAGGACCCAAAGACAAAAAACCGCTCGTCTTCCCATTGCCCCCGGGGCTCAGCCGATCCTTTTGTCTTTTAAAGTACCGATGATGTACCAGCCATCAGGCTTTTATCTCTCAGCTAAATGGGAAAAATTCTAACAGCTAAGAAACGGAAAAAAAACCAAAAAAACATGTAACCCCCAACAGGGCTAAAGTACCCATTTCAGCCAGGACTGCAATGAGCATCAGAGCCTCACTTGTACTTGCTCATACACTTGTATCTTATTTCTTCCTTTTTCTTTTCTCCAGCTGTGGCTGCTGCCTACCTCCTTCCCCTCATCCCAATGCCTACGACCTTCCAGTGCCCCCTCAACCCTCATTTTACACTCATCTGTGGATTTCTCAGAGATAGGAGCCCACACAACAGCATGCCAAACATACACTTAGAATTGTTGGGTTTTTTTCTCTCCTTACAAGACCTCTTTCCTTGTGTGTTCAGACCTCATTCCTGCTTGTGTTTCCTCTTTTCCCAGTCTGCAGGTGATTTACACCTCTCTAGGCACATGGAGGACTGGAGTCCAGCTGTGACATTAGCAGGCTGGTCAGGCTACATGGCCGCATACAGCCACAACCAGCACTTGATTGAGCCACAGCAGCTGCACCTGAAGCCCCCTCAGAAAGGCTGGTGTGCAGCACAGCCCATGCTGCCTTTAGACAGCTCCTCTGCCAGCTGCCATCCAAATCCCTGGACTGATGAAATGTTAATGGTTGGTAATTTCCAAGGCTTACAGCAGAAAGAAGAGGCTGGACTAGGCGACCTCCCATGTCTACACTGGTGAGCTGAATTTTAGCCTCCTGTTTTCAGTCCTTTCCTGGTGCAGCTGCTGCTCTGCTGAAAGTGAAGAAAGGTCAGGTAGAACTGGAAGGGCCAGTTTGGACTTTTTGGCCAAACAATGGTAAAATGCTCACACAAAACTTTTAGCTAGGTACAGAATGATTTGAGTATGTTTTAAGAATTTTTGTTCTTTTACAACAGGCCAATCTTTGTAACACAAAGGCTGTTATACAATGAGGATTTCTTTAAATATCACTTAAATACGTAAAAACACTTTCATTAATCCATAAAGGAAAAAAGTCATGTTTGGCATACCCAGAATTTTCCTGGAAATTCTTTCTCAATCTATTCAAACATAACTGAAACTCACAAAGCATTTTGGTTATCCTACATGTCACTTTGACAAATATGTTTGTGCTCCAAACACTGTGGTTGCTACCTGTCAGTTTGCGTGTAAGGGGATAAAATAAGAGGTTTAGAGCAATCATTTCCCCTTTAACATCTTCTTCTCTTAAAAGAAAATCTTGAGGTGTTTGTCAGCCTAACTTTTGATGTTTGCTCTAACAATGGATCAAACTGCCCTGATAATAAAAAGGAAATAAAATCAAAATATATGACAGCTATGGATAAATCTCCTTTTTTTGAAAATAATTTAAATTAAAAAAATAACAGCTGAAGCCTGCAGAAAATATCGGTACTCCAATTATTGGAGATAAATTCGACATAACCTGTATATTTTTTTTTAATATGAGCTTATTTTGACATGATCTATGCATTTTCAGCTGCTGGAAAGGAGAGAAAAAGTATCATTCCCAAGACCATTCAAGATAAGCCAGAGTTTCCTATCTCTTTTGACTGAAAATACCCATGAAACTTCTTCCAGTTATTCCCCATCTTCCTCTGGTCTCTTCTTATTAGTCTTATCATTTTAGAACCTCCTTTGATATATAACCCCTTTATGTTTTGCAATGATAAATCAAAATAAAATGCACCACTGAGTGATTTTATTGTTATTAAAAGGTCAGCGGTAAGAGGGTCGCATCCCATCACATATCCTAGAGGATTTATCGGAGGTGCATTAAAAAAATAAAAAGGAGGCACTGTGCTTCTTGAATATGTTTAAAAGCTATAGCATCCCTACAGCTGGGCTTTGTGGTGGATCTTGCAACACAGTGTGGCCCAGGCTGCAAAGGCTGCAAGAAACACATTCCTGTTCTTTGCAGGGGCTGCAAATGTCATCCCTGGCAAATGGGAACACTGAATTAATAACGAGGTCTGCTCCTGTAGAAGGTGATGTTTCCCCACAACCTTCCAAGTGATCAGGGCCCATCATGCATAGCCAGACTGTGCATTATCCCCACCACAGCCTCCTGCTGCCCTGCTCTGCTGCCTTGGCAGCCAGGGGTGCTGGGGATGCCTCAGGAAGGGTTGTTTTGGGACTTTAAAACCTTTTTCAGAAGGCTTATTGCCCTCTTTCTCACATGGCAACAATTGGAATGTGCATTTGTTTAGCTTTATTAAGGACTTGTCAATAAACACTTCCCGAAAGTGTATTTAAAATACATCACTGTGCCTTTTCACATCACTTGCATGAATGTAACAGTCTGATCCTGCAAGAGCTTAGCATGATGCCCAGGAGAACATCCCCCAGAGTATCAGATTTTATTCCTCTCTGTATTTCAGAAGCAGCAATCTGAGTGCTGCCAGGTCAGGGTGGAAGGTGTCCAGCAGCAGCTGAAGATGAAAAAAGAGAAGGTAAGAAAATGCACAAGAGGAAACACAGAAGGGAATATGGAAAATGTGTGGTTCCTGACTACCTAAGAAAAAAAGTTGATTAAACACTCCCTTATAGTGGGGATTGACAAAATAAAGGGTTGGATTCCCCCCACCCAAAGCTGCAACTTTCTTGTTTTAGAAAAATAAAAAAAGGCAAAGAAAAATTAAACTGGTCATGATTGTACATTTTCTGTTTTTTACCCAGCTCCTTTTAAAAAAAAATTATTCTTATTTGGATGGGAGAACTCACCAGAAATCAATAACCAGACACAAACACGGACAGAATTAGCTGCTAAAGCACAGGCAGCAACAGGCAAGTCAAAACCCCCAAATCCCTGAGTGCACTGGGGAGCATGGCACAGGCTCAGACCTCCTGTCCTACCAATTTGGGCTGCAAGAGGTCATCGACCAGCCTCGCGTCTCCCCTTGCTCTGCCTGATTTCTGGATCAAACCAGCTGCCAGATGTGCACACATCCAGCAGATCTCCTGCCTAGGGCCAGCCTTCAGAAACTGCCCAGGTTTCAGTGACTGTGCCTCATTCTCCTGTCCTCTTGTCCTGGTTTAGGACAAATTTGAGAGGAAACCTCTAAATGGGGTCTCTCCAGGAAAAAAAGAAACAGATTCAAGCTGCCCCTCCCCCAACTGGTATGGGAAAAAAAAATTTCCTGGAAGGAAAGTGGCAAAAACTGTTTATTTAACAAGCAAAATATCCACAAGCATAAAAATGGAGTAATATTAAACAATGAAACCTCTCGCTGCTTAAAGAGATGGCAAATCCAGGAAAGTCCTTGCTGTGAGGTGCAGCTTGGCTCGCTCAGTCCCTTCTCAGTCTCTCTCTCAGGCGCCGGAGAGTGCCGAGGCCCAGGCCCCGGTGGGCCACAGGCCTGAGCTCCTGGGTTTTCTAGTCTAGAGCAGGTTTGAATGGATTCAAGGAAAAAGAAAAAAGGAAACCACAGCCCAGGGAACTTCTCTGCCCCAGCTAGCTAAAACTAACTAAAAGCAAAGGAGAGCTCTGTCCCGCTGTCTGTCCGTGCTGCAGACAGCACAGTCCGGAGAGAGCTGTGGGGGAGTGAAGGCCGTTTCTGAAAACAAACTGCAGCTTCTTCTTTCTCCTCTTCGCTCTCAGAACCAGTCTTAAAGGTGCAGAACTTAATATGTAACATAAACAGAACACGCGATTGGGGATGCAGGCATCATAAAAGTCACCCCAGGACACCTCTGCCACCAGACGTGTAGTTCCAGAGCTTCAGGAGTTCAGTTTTGTGCAGAGAGATCCACGCTGGCCTCCGAAGGGCAGGGATGAGGGAGGGGATGTCGTGTGCAAGCAAAACGAGCAGAGGAAGAAGACATTACCAGGGAGGTGGCAGATGCCTCGTCCCCACCGGTCCGCATTAACAAAGCACACGGGCTGTTTGCACAACAGAAACACATCACACGGTGTTTGCTCAAAAATGGCTTGGGTGAGCTATTAACACTTCATTAATACGTGATGAAAGGCAAATTTAAAGAGCTCCCCAAAGTGACTGAGAACTCCGAGAGGCCCATAAATGTAATGATAATGTAATGTAAATAAGGCTGCGGAATACAAAGGTTGGAAATTAGCTTGTGATCTAACTAAAGCAGCTGGATATTACCAGAAATGCATTCCCCATCTTCCTTCCACCTTCCGCAGTCTCGTGCAAAGGTGATACTGCAAGATTTTAAATTGCAAGAACAAAATTTTCTATCTCCAGAAAAAAAAAGAAAAAGGAGGACCTGATGTAGAAAAAACACAAGGTTATATAGATCAAATTCTCCCACATTTGCCTTTAGTGGGTTTTTTCCTTTCCCCTCCTCCCCACCTCCACCCTGCCCTGCTCCCTGGCTATTTCTGTAAAAGAGGCAGAGACAGAAAACCCAGCAGTATGCAGACGGCATAGTCCTAGCATTTCAAAAATTGGATTTGATGTGTTTCTTTGGACTATTTTGAAACAGCATCGGTCCTTATTTCACTAAATATTTTACAGCTGTGCCACCTGAAATCCCTGGAGGAGTGCCTGTGTTGCTCATTAACTCACTCAGACAGAATTAGCTTGGGTGATACCGTCTGACTTTGGCCAATGACACCAAACACATTTTAGGCAGAGAGTGGACAGCAAGGAGAGAAGTCCATTAACATTAATGTCTTTCTGAGCATTAAAGAGGCCATTAATGTTTGTGCTTATTTTTAGTTTATTCAAAAAGGACTGAGCAAATCCACTCTCAGCCCCATAAAAGCATCTCTAGCCCATTTTTAGGTATTCATTTTGTGCCAGGATTTTGTTCCAGTCTTGAGGTCACTGTGCCACCAGCCATCAGGAGAACAGATAGATTTTCATGCACACTTGAAGCCACGGCTGTCAGTGATCCTTTTCAGCCCTGTCACATATAGTAGAAGCAGCTTCTCCTCCAACACAAGTGATCAAAGGAGGTGTCCATCCTGTCCACCATTAGGCTCCAAGGTACTGCCATCCATCCCACTAATTGTGAGACTCCCATTACAGGGAATCCAGAGTAATTGGGCTGTGATCCATCTCATCCCAAGACAGATGGCTACATTAGGGCAGGTGCTTCACACTCTAGAATTCAGTTTCTCCTCACTGGCTACGAAGGAGGTGAAGCTGAGCTCAGATGGTGGTTGCCTTTGGCTGCCATGAGTCTCCCCCTCACAGACACCTCCTTGGCCATTATCCCACCCAAGAAAACAGACTGGGAACATGGCCTCAGAAGATGCCTGCATGGAAAGGAAAATCTTGAAATATTCTTCAGCGGTAAATCTATTCCCTAAAAACAGTTTTTTAGCAAGTAGCTTGGAGAGATTTTCTTGGAGGCTCTATGAAGAGTCAAGGAAGCATGGAAAGTTACGTGTCTTTGGGGGGAAAAGAAATTCCTGGCTTTCCAAGGGGATCTTAATGACTACCAGATGGTTCTGAGACTAAGAAAAACAGACAGTTCGAGGATGACATAAAATAGGACTCCTACATCAGACTACCCACTGCATTAAAATATGAAGTATTCCTCCTCTTGTGAATTGAATCCACCAGCACTGATCTGTTCAGGCCAAGACAAGCAGGTTTATATCCCTGCCGCAGCCAAGCCCCTGGCTGCTACTCATGTGAGCCTTCACTGATCAGGTCAGTGGGCCCATTTCTCCCACCACCACATTCCTGGAAGCAATTTTTCACAGAAATGCAATGCGAAGTATGTTTTTCATCACTTCTGGCCCTTTACACTCTTATTCCCTCTGTGTGTTGGCTAATGTGAGAACGGTAGATACTGCCTATTTCCAAACTTGGAATGAAACTCTGAGGATTTTTTCATCTTTCCATGAGCCAGTTTGGTTAGCCTTATTATTGCTATTGGCACATGGATCAAGAGTCATCAATAGCCAAATGCACAGCATTTGCCACGGCTTCTCTGGGTGGCAGGTCCTAACAACAACAGCCTGCTACTTATTAAGTCAGATACATCCAGTTTCATATCAATTGACAGATGTCTGGTTATTTGGCACAAAAACAGGAATTGAATTCCCAAATACATGTTATTCAAAAATCTAGTTACCTTCACAAAAAATGCAAACGTCTACTTATTCCATGATGAGCAGCAGCTTTTCGCATCCTCAGCTGAATTAAAGTAATTTATTTCCTCGTCTCTGAGGGAAAAAGAAACAAATAAAAGGTCCAGAATCACGTCCAAAGCTTAGCAAGCCCAGTTGCTGACTAGCAAACATCTGTCCTGTACCCATGCAAACCCCACTAGGGAAGTGCAGTCTTCCCAAGTTTTGGAAAGGAGGACAGCAGCACTGTTGGATTCCCGGCTGGAAGCAATCCATGCTATACACATGGCTTGGACACAGAGAGCTGCAGGAATGCCACTGCAGTTTAATGCCAGCCAGAGGCACATGTTTTCATCCACTTTCTCTGCACACACTGCAGGGTTTATAAATCTCTACTTTGTGTCCAGAATATTCCTGGGAAATGCATTGTTTGTGACAAGTATTTCTTTTTCATTATTTTATTTTTTTAAATATAGGGTTGTTCCTTTTTTTTAATACAACATGTTCCCATTGTGTTATATATTGCAGAAGACATATTTCCCAGTGGGTAATTTCCAATCAATTATAACACTGTCATGAGACTCCATATTTTTATATCATATTATATATCTGAAATCCATTGGAAAATATAAAATTATATGAAACTGATAATAAATACATCTCAACAGACAGACACATGCATGAGAAAAATTTCTGATTTTCTTCTCTGCCATATTATATTTTTAAGTATTCTCCACGTATCACTCTCTAAGGGTTTTGCTGGGAGTTTACCAATTGGAAACCAGCAAAAGTGAACAGCTTGTGCTGAAGAGCATCCATTTAACTGCAGAAGCTGTTCTCTCTTAGGCTCAGAAATTCTCAGGCTTTCTTCATGTAATGAGTCATAAAAACCTCCCTTCATGTCCATTACTTGACACAGTCCACAACAGAGCAACAGACCCAACTATCCCTGGTTAGAAGGGCAGCAGGTGGAAGAATTGGAGCACCAGGCAGCACTGGCAGCTGGGGTGAATTAACCATGCCCTCACAGATGGGATTTGTGACCCACTGGTGAGCCTGCAGTCAAACTTATGTGTCTTCTGGTGGCTATCCTGGTCTGGAAAACTGGCATCTTTAGAAGCCCATATCTACCAGCCCTTAGAAACCCATGGTCAGCAGAACTAGCTACACAGGAGGCCTCACCTCTGTCCTGTGAGGAACAGAAAAGAAGGGGAGAGGAGTTTGGCTGAGAGCTGTTTATAGCAAACATAGGTACCAAGTCATGTAGCATCCATCTCTCCTGTGATCCCCTAGCCTATCCCTGACAATATGGAATACAACCTCAAGGTTGTATTCCCCATTCTCGTGGGAAACTGGAACACTGAGAGCTCAAATAACTGGCCAAGATCACGTAGAAAATATGTGTCAGGGCATGTCAACCAAAAAGCAAATTCTTGCAGTTTCACACTGGCAATAAAGCCTTCCCCCACTTAAAATAAGAGGATCAGATGAGAGATTAGGACCCCTCCTGGTGTCCCTGGGAGAAGAAACACAGTCCTGGGATACATTGCTCCATTTTCAGTTCAAAGGGGCACTTGCCTGTAGCAGAGGTGGTTTGGATATAAAAGGCGGTGACTCATGTACCAGACCCACCAAAGTGATCCTCACCCTCACTTCAGGATGTTGTTTACTTTGTGAAATGGCCACAGTCAAGCATTGCCAACAAAAGATCATCACAGAAATGTGCCCCAGCAATTGGACTCAACAGTAACTATGAACCTGGGGGGTGCCCCAACTGCCAGTCAGGACAATGCCCCCCATGTGGGAATCAGGGGGTTCCACAGACCAAGCTTTGCTCTTAACCATGTTGTTCCCATTGGAAAAGGCACCAGGACAGCTGGAAGCAAGCCCCATGTGACCTATCACAGAGTCAAGCAGAGACAACCAGCCCCAGTGGCACTGCACTCATGCAGCATACACTGGTCTCACCGTGGGGCACCAACATCCAGCCCTTGTTTCTTCCACCTGGTGCCCTTACATTCCTGAAAATGTCCTAGCTGCATTTTCTTTCACCCACTTTCTTTTTCTTTTTCTTTTTCTTTTTCTTTTTCTTTTTCTTTTTCTTTTTCTTTTTCTTTTTCTTTTTCTTTTTCTTTTTCTTTTTCTTTTTCTTTTTCCTTTTTCCTTTTTCCTTTTCCTTTTTCTTTTTCTTTTTCTTTTTCTTTTTCTTTTTCTTTTTCTTTTTCTTCTTTTTCTTTTTCTTCTTTTTATTTTTCTTTTTCTTTTTCTTTTTCTTTTTCCTTTTTCTTTTTCCTTTTTCTTTTTCCTTTTCCTTTTTTTTCTTTTTCTTTTTCTTTTCTTTTTCTTTTCTTTTTCTTTTTCTTTTTTTTGGTGGGGGGATGCTGCAAAGCATTCACAGCAGTCACCACCGGCCTCTGCTTGGCATGGGAAATATTTCCAGATGCTCTTGAAAGCACTTTGGATTCACAGCCTGCTTTTGTTACAGTTAAACAGGGAGAAAAGCATCACCCTTCCACGAGTGCTTTTGTGGGATGGAAAAACTATTCAGAATCCAGGGTGGGGAGAAAATCTAGCAGAGTTCACTGTTTTCGTGGATTTTGCCCTGTTCCAGATGCTCAAATTCCTCTTACATCAGTTGTCACTGCCCATTCTTCTGTTATTAGAGGGGGAAATAATAACGTTTAAGTATGAAACTCCAAAGAGACACTGTTGTGTGTGGCTTGTTTTAGTTCAACCCTGAAAGACCCAAAACAGAAGGTGTGAGGTTTCATAATGATGTATGACACATTTAGTAACAAACTCTTTTTACAAACAGAAGGCAGCAAGATCCTCCTGTCACTGGAATGTTTTAGGGGTCTTCATGTGAGAAATCTGACATGTGTCAACAGGACCACAGGACATCTTTTAGATGCCAGAGGACCGAGTCAGGTGCCCAAAAAGAGAAATTTTCCAAACAAGTTCAGAAAATCATGGCTACAGTTCTGGTGCTTTATTTGATTTGACTGTGAAGAGGCCTTCAAACTGTGTGAGCAAGCGCTTCATGTCAAGAAGGTGAGATTCTATGGGTGCAGAAGCAATTTGGGGTGGCTTTTCTAAAGCAGCAAGATTTTGCTCCCATTTTATGGAACTGGCCCAGGGCCTAGGGAGGGTTTCCAGCAGCCACTGACCCTGGTAAGGTGCAGGAGCAGGAGATGCCTTTAGACACCACAGCATGCATGGGATACCACACCCTATTAGCAGCTTGTGGTCACATTAAGGAATACAGATCCAGGTTTTCCCTCTAACTGGCTTCCTAATTTACAGGTCAAACTCTTCTGTGCAGCAATCCAAGCTAATTTAGGAAAGGTTGCATAGGTGGTTTGCTCTCTTTTGTGGCACCACACAGGTCAGGACCTGCACTGGAAGGCGCCACTGGCATCTACAGGACTAACCATGGTAGCCTGGATTTGCTGAGCTCCTTGTAGCCCACAATGTGGCATAGACACAGGTGGCATGAACTTGTTTAAGGAGCAGCAGCCTAGGACCAGTGAGGTTCAGAGGAGACAGCATGCTTGCAAGATTCTTAATCCCCAGTCTCATTTGCCAGGTTTTTCCTCCAGCTCCTGCCTCTGCAGTCACATTGCCAAGTGGCCATGATATCTTGATGTTTGGACAAAAATAATAGTTTCCTAATCTTGGGGCAGAATTATACACACAATATAGATGTTGGCAAAAGGTTTTAACCCATATCTACATAAAAGCCAATACTGCTTTTGAATGCCTAGGAAGCCTACATGGCTGGAGACAGCAGGGTCACAGCTGCTTCCATGAAAACCCAGTGCTGTAGCTGCTCATTGCCTGAAAAAAGGCCTCCACATACTCTTTCCACTTAGTGCATTAACCTACAAAGTTCACCCACTGTGAGTCCCTGATCAGGTGTATCTTACGCACCCACAGAAACTCGGAGGTTGGCTCATCATAACTTCCCATACTGCTTAGACTCCAGCCACTTGGGATTTTCCAAATAATGCCATCATGAATAATGTGTAATGATTTTACTGTAATGCAGTTTAGAAGGAATGTTCCTATAAGACATTGTTGTTTGCAACTAAAGCACACATTATGGTTGTAATTAGCACACAGAGAAAAAATCTGGTCTATGACAAGTGCAGGTGATCATGGTAATAATACCTGCACAGATGCAGTCCCTGGACCATAGCCCAGTCTCAACTCCATTGGTAATAAACCAAGGCAACTTAATGAATTTGATTGAATTTGTTCTATGTAACAGAAAAAAAAATGCCCCAAGGGATATTTTTAAACATATGTGCATGTGTATGTGCATTTAAGATGGCTTGATAAATCCACAGCTATCTGGATTTGGAAGTAATCTTACCCAGTCTGTAGCCAACATGCTGGAAAAATTATTTTATGGGCAGCAAGAATAATTCTCCTTAGCCATAAATCAAAGCTTTTCAGGAGGGAAAGATGCATCATGGAATTTTGTTGATTTCTCTTCCCAGAAGGTCTTACATGCAAGACCACATTAAAAGACATTTTCAAATGAAAACTGAAAATAGTTTCAGAAAATAAGACAGCAGAAAGCACATGGGGCTTGGTTTGATGCTAAGGCAATATAGGCTGAAGGAGAATATTACCAGCAGTGATTCATCTGATGCAAGAGACTTTGCTTTCAAAAATAAAGCTGCATGGGAGAAGGGTCAAAATTTTACCTGGGATTTAGGATTATGTTATCTGCAGTTCTGCAACATGGTGGCAGAGAGAAAAGTCTCCCTGACAGTGCTGATAGTGGGAATTGGAGACTGAGGATTAAACAGTGGCACAGATAGCAACCAGCTTTCTTCTGTTAGCCTTTCATACTTTGCAAAAAATTAGAAAAGGATGCCTGCCCATATGTGGCAGAAATAAGCTCTGTCTTCTGTTGATGAGGCACTGGGAAGGAGACAGATAACTGCTACTAAAAGCTGCGTTTTTATTTAAACCAGGGGTGAAGGATTGTCTGAGAGCTTCTAAGAGGGTTGTGGCTTCGAGGAAAGTTTCCAAATCCCAGGAAACACAGATGTGAAAACGAGGGTTAAGCCCTGCCCCAACCCACTCAAACAAGGGCACTCTTCAGCAGTTCCTGTTGCAAGCTAAGGCTTGCAATTGTGCTGGAAACATGGTTGTGGCCATAAGACTTCTGGATATTGCTCCTCCAGATGCTCACTCCTGCTCTTCTTCTGGGACAGTGGAGCTGTTCAGCATCCATATGTTCAACCAAGGGCTGTTGATAGCCCAGAGTCTCGTGGCAAAGCCAAGTGGGTGGCATCTACTTCAGTTTAGGAACAGGCCTTCATGTCACTGAAACATTTCTGTGCATGCAGTGTAATATCCTTTATGCACCAGAGCCCTCAGATATACACAGAGGATCCCTCTGGGGAGCCATAGGCTAGAAATCTGCTGTGAATCAGATTGTTTTCCAGGTATTTGTCCATTGAGCAGAGGGTGTGCAAAGGAAAGGTTCCACTCCATATTTTGGCACCATTCAGCCCAAACAGCTCTTTCAAACTCAGAAGATATGCAGATCAGACAAACAATGGAAGGAATTTTGCAAGAAAATCATATTAAAAAATTCAAAATTCACTTAGCCTTGCACAACCAGTAAAGTGCTGGAAGCCAGCAGTACAAGAAGCATTACCCTGCTTTGAATGTGAGGGGTTAGACAAGTGACCACCGAAGGTCCCTTCCAACCTCAACTACTCCACGAATGAGAGTCAGAACAATGCTTTGAATTTTCTAAGGCTCCTTTCACCAATAAACCAGCCTCACACTTCTTTCCAAATGCTAAACTGCGCCACACCTCATCGAGACCATTTTTGTGCATTTTAACAACTGCAGAAGAGCTTAAGGCTCTGCTGGCTTGAAAAAACAGATCTAAATCTCACAAGCGAGTGACACAGGCCCAGAAGAAGAGCTCAGATCTTGCAACACTCAAACTAATGCTTATTAAACGTTGCTTATTGCAGCTCCCTCCCCAGCTGCAATCTCAGGCACAACTGTGCGCTGCGGGTGCATGTGCTCTTCGCTCGCTAAGATTTGCTCTTCCCACAGCCAGACAAAAAATCCCAGCCAGACCCCGTGATGGGAGACAGATGCAGAGCCACTCCCAACATCCTGCTCTGCCTCATGCACTGTCTACCACATCACCACCTAAATTGGTTCCAGCATCATCCTCGCTGCTGATGAGGTGCAAAGCAGATGAAACACAGCCAGATCTCACTGTGCCAGCTGGAAGAGGTGAGCTTTGGTGTACAGCAACAGATTCAACTCAAACGGGCGCCATCAAGTCAGATCTAGTGCCAGGAGTTCAAAATACCTCTTTACAACACAGGAATCGCTTGGGTCTTGAATTTATCCTCGGTGCTGCATAGCATTACTCACTAATGTTACAGAAGTAGATAGGAATGTCCAGGTTGAGCAAGAAATTGCTTGAACAGGCGCCAACACATCCCAGACTAACTGGGTAAGAAAGCTGATGTCCATCCACCCTGTGTGCTGTATTCCAGGTCTAAATTCATCCCCCCTTTATTTGTTTTGCTGCACCAGGGCCAATATGAAGCTGTGTTCGGGCTATCAGAGCCAAAATAATTACTAGATTGGGTCATACATTCAAAAAGTCAAGTGGAAGGAAGAAGGCTGGAGGCTCTTCTAAGGAATGGCAACAGGAGGTTCATTGTGACCGGTGTGAGCTGGAGCACAGGGTAGGCAGTGGCTCCTGGATTAGTGGTGGGATCACACAGAGGCAGCCTGTAAAGCTTTGCTCTGAGGGAAGAACATCACATGGAGAGAGTAGATAGGAAACTGGGACAAGAGACAGCAGGGAACCTCATAGGCAGATTTTGGCTGCTTGGAACAGGACTGCAGTGCAGAAGAGAGGCTGGGCTTGGGCCAGAGCTTCTCAGCAACCTTTGGCTCCTGAGGCAAATGTGGCTGACAGCCTCCCTGGATAAGCTGTGCATCAGGGTACTGTTAGATTAATGGTTGGACTCAATGAGCTCAGGGACTTTTTCCAACCTTAATGATACTGTGATTCTGTCACTGGATTTCCTAATTCTGCTGGCACCAAGCTGTAACAAGCGGAAGCTGAGCTGCAGGAAACCAGCACGGGCCAGCACAGGCTCAGCACCAGCAGGAGTCAGAGTTGGCTCAGGGCAGTTGTGGACTCTGCAGGTCAAGCCCTGGGCACAGGACCTTATGTGAGAGTATCTCTCACCTTGAGATCAACCAATAAGAATTTGAAGGCAGAAAGTGCAGTGCTGCACTGGACTGGACAACTGGATGAAGTTGGATGATGTTTTCCAAAAGGACACAGTAGAGCAAAGCAGGGCTCACAAGACATGATTCCAGTGCTGTTCCTAAGGAGTTGGCCACTTGTTCAGAGGCTGGATTTCTGTTCCTATCCCATGCTGCCATGTGTCTTCTCCAAACTATTCGCTGAATATCATCTGCTCAAACATCAGCTTCTTCAGCTGCTGCCCCTCTGGATCCAGCTGTGCTGGGTGAAAGTGTGCAAGCCTTCCAAAATGGGGCTTGGCTGACCAAGGCTGTGCAGAGGCAGAAAGGGATTTACAAATAGTGAAGTGCACGTGTCAGTTCTGGTATGCTTAGGAATGGGACAATAGTGTGAGTGGCTTTTGAGCACTGCACTGAGAGCTGGTGTGTACCTCTGGACTGTTTCTCCTGTGCCATTCTCATGGCCAGTCACCCAGTGCTGCACCAAAAACCATAAAGTTTTACCTCTGGCTTAGCAGCATGCCAATGTAGAACAAAACAAATACCCGTGTGCCTACTTATTTATTGTATTCCCTGACTTCCTGAACATCTCCCCTCCTTCTCCCAAGCAGTAATGCAAGGCACAAATTATCTACCATCCCCTGACAGCTATTGATTCATGATGCTATCAACGAACCAGAACGACACATACGTCTTATTCAAAGAGCAAACCCTCACTCATGATAGAATTGGCAGCAAAAAGGCCCAGAGAAATTTTGTGAATAACAAAAATTCATGAGTACTAGAAAATTAATAAGAGTTCTAAAGTACACAGGGTACATAAAGCACTAAGGAAGACATCCAGATTCTTTCTATACATTCTTAAACTGAATTACTGAGGAACAAGGTATTTTCTCTATAAATTACTTGCTGTTCTAAGTTGTAGATAAAGAAAAAAATAAATCCACTGTTTGAGAGCAATAATGGACCATTTCTATCCTCTGACATGTCCCCAGATAAAGTCCTCCAGAGCTTCAGCAGAGCAGTTCTGCTGCTAAGCAACAGGCAGGTGCCCAGACAGCTGATCATTTTACCAAACAGATAAGTGCCAGATAAAACATGGACGAAAGCAGCAGTAGATTTCTTCTCCCCACTTTTTTTCTCACCCCCAGCAACTTCATTCAGACTTGACAGTCAGCAGGTGGTGTTTCAGATTTTCATCCACATCTCCAGACAAATGGAAACAGAAATCCAATGTATTTAGACTCATGCCACTGACACCTAGACCTAAAGAGAGCTTCTTTACTTGAAATGAGGAATGAGATGTGTAGTTGCATACCAAGATCCAAAATTAGAGGGCAGCCTTGGACAACCCCCTTGGTATGCTCCAAGGAAGTATCTAAGTCTTCATGCTGGGTTAGATTTCTCTTCCCTTGCCAGGTAATTTTTCCTACACTCAGATAGTCTCATGTGTGAAGGAAGAATGAACTGTGCTGAGACAGTAACAAAATGAGTTGGTAGAGATTGTGCATTCCCACATGCCCTGTGTGTCCCTGTGCAGCCAGCTCTCAGGCCAAGGAAGAAAGCTTTAATTCAGGAGATAAAGCATGGCCATAATCTATACAAGTCCACATACACGAGCTGCATGACTGAATTTTCTTACAGCAGCTTTAATCCATGGCTTTTCCTCTCCATAGTGCACAAGTGCAACTTTGTGGAGCATGGTACAAAATCAATATTCACCCAGAACTGTATCACAGAAAACTCACAGTCCATGAATATAAAATGTCTGTGAGGAGTTTAAAACATTTCTAGAGTATAAAAACAGGTGTAGGGCTAAGCATCCAGATCTTCCTTCAGTACTTTTGGAAAACAGGATCTTTCCAGACTTTTTTTTGGAAGTGAAGGCACAAGTTAGGAGATATCTCCTTGCTTAATTCAGAGAACAGCCCACTCTCTGGGAAACCAGTTCAAATGGGTAATCTATAGGTTTAAACTGAATCTGATTCCTTTGTAACAGGTCAAGCCATATATCCCCACTTCCTTTGCTGCCTGGCTTGAAGCTTCATTGCAATGCAAAAGAACTCCAATTTCTGAGGTCAGCAAATATTTTTTAACAGCTTAGAATCCACCTAAAACACAAAAGCTGTATTTTCTCTGTTTTCTTCAAGTTAGAAAACACCTTTTGCATGATGGCTTAAACAAATGCTCAGGTACAATGTAAAATAAATGCTACACAGGATCCTTCATTATCTTGTTGCCTGAAGAGTTTGGCACTACCTTAGTAAAGCCTTCCTGATCATGGAAACGGTGCAGATACGTTACTGTCAGACAGAATGAACATGAGAGGAAAGGCGGAGACCTTTTAAGGGCCTCAACCAGAATTTCTATTGAAATAGCCGACCAGGCAATGTCATTGCATGCTGGTTTTCAGTGTTATGCTATACCAAACACAAGGCTGGTTCAGTGACTGTCATCACTTGAGGAGAAGGAAATACATCACAGATTTTTGGTCATGTGGCCTTAATCTGTATGAGCTGGAAGTTCATTATCATGTATAAAAGAAAACATCAAGATGTTGAAATAATTTTGTCCTAATACACTCAACAAGGAAAGAGAAAATGGTACATTTACTATCCACCTCTAAACAATTAAGAAGCACAATGCAACCATCAAACACCTTCTGAACCAGGATGGAAATTGCCCCCTAATCATAAGGCTTATCATATTCCCAACTTTGCAACCTCTTCCTTTGCTAAAGAAAAAGTGTCAGTTCTTGAGAATGAAGGCATGGGGAAAATGCTCCCATCTCAGACTGTGATAACTCACATAAAAAGCCTGAAGAAACAGCTAATGAAATTTTGGCATAACTGAAGTCACAGCCGATAGCGAGAATGTTTGAATTTTGTCATTTAAAGAACCTGACAGGAAGACCATTAGGTGTTCAAATGACTCAAGTTTCAGATCTCAAACAAGTCAAATCTGTATCGAGCTTCCTGCCTGACAACACAGGTCTTAAAAAAGTGCCGCTTGCTGGTGGAATTTCTCTTTGTTCAAATTTATTAGCATAAATGAACAGCATTCCGTAGGGCTACTCAGATACACTGTTGATATCTTTGCTTTCAGTAGCAATTTCTTCTTTCTCTGAAAAGAACACTGTACTTGATCCCCTCAGCTCAAGGCTTCTGACTAGGAATTGTTTCTCCACAGTACATGGAATATTTTCTTCCTATTAAGTCTCTATTTCACCTATCCCAAAATATTAGTGGGATTTTCTAACTGGGATTTGTAAAACTTCCTCGTGAACATGCCCTGGATTCTCTCCTCCTGTTTAAATGCTTAGCTCCTACAGTCTGTATTTTTCATTTTCCTGGAGGTAAGTTTGATGTAATCTCTACCAAGCTCTCACAGCTTTTTTTTTCAGAAAGCAGCACTGAATGCCTTGAGACACTCAGAATCTCCCATGTAAGCTCATACCATTGCAAAGTTCATCTCCTAAAGGTAGGGGGGACATGGTGGAACCTAATTATGCAAAATCTTGCTATCCTGAGCTGAAATTTTACCTGAATCAGGGACTTGATGTGATTAAAAAAATTGTTCAGTCAGCCTGGAAAAATGTCCCTGTATTTCTGAATCTGCAATTTCCCATCCCACCACCACCTTGCCCATGAGATGTACACAGAGGACCAGAGGGTGCTTAGCAATGGCATCTCCTGCTGGACTGCTGGGAAACAGAAGGACAATAGAGAAAAAACAAAGTAAAGGACCCAGACATCAATGTTCTTCACATGGCATCAAAAGCCTTTCATTTCCCAGGGCAGGAAACCTTCTCCATCTGCAACGCTGCAGAAAAGAAAGCAACTGAGAAGGTGTCGAGCTACAGTGTGGAAATCAGGGGCAAGAAGAGGTTTTGCTTTGCAAAGGAATGGCTACATCTCAGCTAGAGACCTGTGTATGTGATCCATGACCTTGTCTCGGATACTCTGCAAGCAACAAAGCTTTGGAGAAGTCACAAAACATTCAGCAATTCCTGGGTATTGGTATGAGGGAAAGTAAAGGAAATTGGAGTTTATTTTCACTGCAAGAGCCAGAGGGGAGGCAGTGATCTAATTGCCAGGTTTGGAAATTATGGAAAGCCTTGAAATTCCTCCTAACAAACCACTGCACATTAGGAAAACATGGCAGTGTAGAAGTGTGCAATGTGAATGCTGGCATTGCTTTCCCTGGAAGAAAAATAAACATATGGACCATATTACCAGAGAGATCTAAGGATAGGGGGAAAAAAAAGGGTATGAATGAGATCAAGAGGGAATAGGTGAAAAAAAACACCAATCTTGATGGGACACCAGCAGCTCTCTTTCTCCCTTCTCCAGGGATAGGTTACACAGCCATACATAAATGTTTTGCTCAGCCTTTTAAAGGCATTTCAAAGCTTTTCTACCCAGCTTGAATTTTAAGCATGATTTGCAGCAGTACTTCCCCCACACGCATCTAAGGGAAGAAAATCTCTTGCCAGTGGATTTTGTGCCTAGTGCCAGATGAAAAGAGCAGCTCTTTGCAGGCTAAGGCTGGAGCTGTCCAGAAGAAGATCTGAAGACCAGGTTAGACCCTGCTGACTCTGACTTAGCATTGAAAATTTGGCTCAAGAGATAAAAGGGTAGCCAACTCTTTAGATGTTTGCTTCAGAGAGGAGAGCACCATCCAACACAACACACAGAGCTACAGACAGCTCTCTGGGGAACTAAGCAATCAAGAAAAGCTTATTCTGGTTCAAGACATCCAGGAATTTGGAAAGTGGGGAAGAGGTGAGAAGTAGCAGCTGGTGGAGAAATATTTTCCAAGAAGCCTGGGTCTACAGCAGAGTCTGGCATGGAAGTTCTGTGACCCTCAACTACAAAACTTCATTCAAGAGGGATCCCCTAAGAGAAGAAGAACCGGGGCTAGTGTCATGGGATGCAAGCAAAATCCATCTCTCCAGCAGCAGCAGTGCCTGCTGGGGGAACTGAGCCCGTGCTGCTGCAGGTTGGCTCTTCTCCAAAAACTGGCTGGCCAATTCAGAGCCTGCTAACAGTCTGCTGACATAGGAATAAGAAACTAATGAGGCTTTAACTCCTGTATGACTGCAGGCTAGGGTTTTGCTCAGAGCATAGCTTGGAGCCTGGCCAGGCTACATGGGAAATTGTCATCCACGTTCAGAGGAGGAGGAGGAGGGTGGCAGAGACTGTGTGCCATGGTGACACTGCTCTGATGCTCTGGCATGGTGACACTGCTCTGTTTAACAGGGCCCCATCACCAGCTCCAGACACGGGGCACCAGTGTTACCCGCTTGAGCACCTTTTTACTGTGCCTGCATTAAAGCTGCAAGCACGGTAGTGACATTTCATATGTTTGCTCTTCATTTCTTTCTGGTTGTCCCAATTTATAGCATAGAAATGAAGTATGAAAGAGACAAAAGAAGAGCAGCTAACGTAGAGAGACCAGAAAAGTCCAACTTTTTCACAGAAAGCAAAGCAAAAGGCCCAATTTTGCTCATGAAGCAGCTCTTGGGTTTTTCTGCTGAGCACAAAGAAAGAGCTGGTGCAGTGTGACTGTTATGTGCTGTATCTTTACCATCAATCACGTTTTAATGAGAGTAAATTGAAATTCCAGGCACACATTAATAATGAATGGATGAATTAACTCTGAGGAACCATCTGATGATGCTTTCACTGGGCTGTGATGTCTATAAGCTAACATCACATTAGGTTACTTTCTGTACATTTATAGGGAAAACTTTGAACTAAAACATTTGCTCCAAAGCCCAGATCTGCAAAGGGACTTACGTGCCTGCATTTCAGTTTAACTGGAATTTTGGAAGTCACAAAATATTGTGACTCACACAAGCCACACATAGTCACCCAGGCATTCCAGCATTCACAGGCACCAGGGTCATTGGAACAGGCTGCCCAGGGCAGTGGTGGAGCCACCATCCCCGGAGATATTCAAAAGGCATGAAAATGTGGTGCTTAGGGACATGGTCCTAGCATTTATGGGTTAATGGTTGGACTCAATCATCATGGAGTCTTTTCCAGACTAAACAATTCTGCCAGTCTATGATTGCCATAAATATTCCTTCAATGCCCAAATTTTCACCAGCAATTCTCACCAGACACGTTGCCCCTTAGGTCACACTGCTCAGGTTGTAGCTATTGGACTTGAAATAGCATCCCAAAACTTTTGCCTGAAATCTCAGGAAGACCTGTGTACCGGCCAGGTGGGGAGGGAAGTCCCAACCAAAAATCCAGAACAGATGCTCTCTCACCTTTGCAAGACAGATGTCTTTAGTGTTGACTTGGGTAGCTGAAGAGTTTGATTTTCAAAGAAAGCAGCTGAGGGGCTCTAATGTCTCCTTCCTGTTGTGAATGATGCCAGGCTCCAGCAAGTCAGAGCAGACATCAGGAGTTTGTTTTCAGGATAAAATGTTTAAAACCCATCAGCTGCATTCCCTGGAAGTTCAACCCACCATTAAGGTCACTTAAAATTCCAGTTTATCAAACCTTGGCTTCTCGCTCTGGAGATTCTCAGCTCATTTCCCACCATGGCAGCCAAAAAAGTAGCTACTATAGCTGGTAAAATCAGTTTGGTTGGATCTGTAAATACCACAGCATAGCATGTTTACTCTGTTTGGCCAGGGGATGCTTGCTCATTTGAGGATTTTAGAAACATCTTCCTTTGCAAAGCCCAGGACACATTCCCTGTTTAAGTACTGGGATTTTCCAGCTCAGATATTAAAGAGGTCTGTTACACAGAAAATAAAAAATTACATAAAATCTTGGAGATGGATGGCTTTGGTGGACTTAGTTCATATTTTAGTTCCTAAAAAGCTGCTTGGCCAAGGCAACCAAAAATCATCTGCTACACCCAAGCAGTTTACTTGAATTCACCACTCCTTTCTCCAATGTCTGTTGATGACATTGAGAAATTAATGTTATTGGGAGCTGAGGAAGGAATAGGCTCTGATCTTTCTCACAGCCCTCTTGGACTTCCATGTCTCCACCACCCCCAGGCATCACTGCAGTGCATCTCCTCTCTCTCCTCTCACTCCGTCATATGACCTCTTCATGCTTCTTTGCAGAGAAGGATTTACAGAGAGGTCTCTGCACTTTGCCACTGCTCCTTGGCAAGGTGCTTTGCAGAGCTGAGGTCCTTCCCCCGTACCCTCATCTTTTCCCCTCTCAGCAAGACTGTCTGGAGACATCACCCCTCCAGATGTATTTCTGATCAATACAAGGCTCTAAACCCACACATCCACCCTTTAGATCACCTCCAAAACCAGAGGCACCAATTTTTTACACCATGCTGCCGACTCTCTTCAACACTCTCCAGTTTTATAGGAAAAACCTTTCTTATGCTGAACAGACCAATCACAGCTGGTTCAGACATGTGGGTCAAAAACAGCTCTTTCCTCTAACTCACAGAACAGCTGGAAGAAGAGATCAGACTGCTTCTCCATCTTATTTTCCCTTTATCATGAGCTTATCTTTTGGGTCCCTTCATCCCCATCCTAATACCCACAATCCCTTCCTCCCCACTGTGTTTTTTTCCGTAGCAGCCTGCCAACATGCCTCCTGAACTTATTTATAGCATGGTTTCAGCCGCCTCACATGTTAACCTATTCCATATGTTTATTCTACTTTGAGTGAAAAGGGGCTCCGCCGGCTCTCCTTTATCCCTATGGCCTTTTATTTTCAGGTGGTGGCCCCAGCTGCTCAGCCCCTCACAAGAGCTGTTTTTTGCTCCAGTGAACAAAAGAGCAGCTCAGGAAGGTCCAGGGTGATTACAGACATGCCAGCTCTGGACCTGCCCTAACAGATACCCAGCAGAAGGCTGGCACACCCTCCACAAGCTGCATAGCCAGTTTTATATCCCAATGGGATGGAAGTGGACTAAGTCATCTGTATCCAGAAGGACAGAGACTGGGAAGCAGCTCAGCTCTCACCAAGGATTTATCCTTGGATTTTCCTTCACTGAATTCCCAGCGCTGTTTGCAAACCCTGTTCTTAACTTCTCTCATCGTCTGTTGGCTCATCCCTGTGGCTACTGTGATCCAATCTCCCAAACTGCTTTGAAGCCACTGCTCATTTCTGGTGTCCCACAGCTGGCCACTGCCCCCAGCACACTTTTGCCCACCCCAGATCTCAGGAACCAGCTTACCAAAAGCAGCCAGGTTTAGGTGGCACATCCTGCAGCTGCAAGTGCCTGAACTTTCATATCCATTTGAACTGAGACATGAGCAACACTCAGGCATCACCATTCAAATGCCTGGAAGCAAATTATGCAATGAGTTGAGCCACTATTTTAAGAGAGAAATTTTCTATGATGTGGGTGATAAAACATTGGCATAGGTGGCCAAGAGATGTGGTAGATGCTCCATGCCTGGAAGTGTTCAACACTAAGCTAGACAGGGCTTTGATCAACCTGATCTTGTGGAAGCTGTCCCTGCTCATTGCTGGGCAGTTGGGCTAGTTGACTTTTAAAGGTCTTTTCCAACCCAAACTATTCTATGATTCTCCCAGCTCCCCATTTTACTTAACTTGCTAACCGAGATGGTTGCTAAACTTCTCACATTTATTCCCCAGAGCTGGAGTGGCGGTGCAGCAGGTATAATTTGCACACAGGGCCCCATAAAAAAAGCCATTGTAGTGGCACATCTGCCCTTCTCACCTTGTCTGCAAGCCCATCTGCAGCCAGCCAGGGCTCTGCTCTGCAGAGTAGCCCCCAGTGTGTCGTAAATGTGTGAAATAATGGCTTTCCTGGGGGACCATCAGAGATTGCAGCCAGCAGTGAGAGCCTAAGGGGCAACACCAGAGACGCAATAGGTCCATGTTCAGCATCAGGGCAATTTTAGAGCTGCTAAAAGCAAGCTGAAACAGCAATGCATCTCTCCTTATTGACTCTCTTTCTTAGTAGTTTTTCCAGCCCTCTGCATAGGGCACTCTGGTTTTCCTCCTCCTGACTTGCAAGAAACATGTTGGTGGAACTCCTTGGCGCTTGCATTCCTCATGCCCTAAAGCTAGCCTGTTGTAAACCCCACACCTTACAGCCAGATTCTCCTCCCCAGCCAGATTCTCCTCCCCTGACTGCTCCAGCAGCTGCTCTCTCTTTTTTTTACTGTGACAGCTTTTGATCCTTTCAATGGACAACAACAAAACACCCTGTGTTTTTTCAGCTTCATAGCATCTCTTCCCCATCGATTGCAGAGACCTTGAGAGCACACTGTGACCAATACTCTATTCTTCTCATTTTCCAAAAAGAAATGTTTTCAGTAGTGAACTCCCTAACCTTGGTGTTTCTTACATAGAATGAATCAACAAACAACTCCCCCCCCAAAAAAAACCAACAAAAACAAACAAACAAAAAAAGAAAAAAAAAAGAAAAACAAAACAACCCACAAATTATAAAATTAATTTTTGGTGACCAGAAAGCATCAAAACAGGCTTATGTTCCCCCTGCTTTCTTCTTTGGTCCTTTTTTCAGGTCAGCTTTAGACAGAAGAAAACTCAGGTTGACAGTGATATCTCCAACACAATTCAAGAATCTCCCCTAGGAAGCAGCAGGAGTCTCATTATTTTATATTCTCCTGGACAGAATACTAAATTTGGGGAAAATCCTGCCCCAACCATAGCAATAAGAAAAGAAACTTTCCAAATTGCTCTCCAGACCCCTCGGATTCCTGTTTCATTACCTCGGCATGAGCAGTCCCAGGTGTCTTTTTTTAATCCCTGCTGATCAACAGGGGCAAGGCTCGGCATGTCTCTGGCCAAAGGCTCCTTCAATATTATGAGCAAGCTTTAATATGAGCACGGGGAAGGGAAAAATACACACTCTGCAAATTCACTTCACCTTTTCTGTTGTAAAACTTGCTGGATTTTAATGATTTCTATGCACCAGAAACTTCAGACTGGCTTTAAAGGGTTTAGTTGTAATTTTGTTTATTTTTTCCATTGTGCAACAAAAACAAAAGAAGCAAAAAAAACCCCAACCAAACTAAAAACCAGAACAAACAAACAAACCAAAACTAAAAGCCCCCCACAACCCCGCTTAAGCCTGAACACAGACAGGGTTGCAAAGTCTCATTTTTCTGGAAAACTGCCGTGCCGGCAAGGATAGAAAGAGACCGTTCAGATACAAAGAGCTGGTGATGGGGAATCAGATCCAAACACATCTGCAGATAAATATTTTATGCCCTTTCCGAATAGCTGGGTGGGATCAGACGAGCGCATGAGAACCCTGCGCTGTGCGAGGCTGCCACCTCCTGGAGCGGGGTGCCCTGACACCAGGGCATCCACCAGAGATTGTGCTGGATTTGATATTTTAACCCAGAAATAATCACCTCACAGAAAACATGAACTGGTATCACCATCTGCAGCTTTATGGAAAGTGGGGAGGTTTTCTTAGAAGTTGGTTTGGTGTTTAAACATGCAGGTGGGGAGCGGAGTGGGTGGATGTGCCTGTTATCACCTGAAAAAGTGGTACAGGGATCTGGGGAAGGCAGCGTTTCCTCAGGAAAGCCACATATTTCCCCATTTATTGCAGCTTCTGCTCTTTTATTGCAACGATGTTTCCTCCTGTTCTGGCTCCACCAGCCCAGAATCAGTGACATCTGCTCTGTCCCTTCTCCTCGAGCCACACAATGGCATCACAGAGGCAGATACAGAGTCCGACAGATTTTGCTGGGTGAGCAGTGGTCTGTGAGAGGGGAGAGATGCGAGAGCTGTCCCACTACCTGCTGTGACTACACAGCTCATGGCATCTTCTGTATGCTCTGACTCTGTCTACATGGATCAGAACAGCTCTGTGGGGGGGGGTAGGGATTGATTGCAGCCATTGTTTGTGGGGATGGGACCCACCTGGGTGCTCTTGCCATGGTCTTATGCAATGGACAGGTTTTAGGGCTGAGGATGGTGGTGTTACCTTGGCAGAGGGCAGGCTGGATGCTGATATATTTTAGGAGCAGAAAGGTATTGGTTTGCTGCAGGAATAAAGTCCCCTGCCCTGCACATGAATAAATGTTAAGAGGAAGCAACCCAAGCTCAGGACCAGAGGAGGAAAATTTTGTCAAGTAGATTCCCTCCTGTTTGTCACAGGCATGTTGCCTTACCACACACTGGGCACAAACGTGGTAAAAGCCTATGCCAGGACATAAAAGCAACCAGATCTCTTAAAGTTAAGGACAGATAAACTCACAGGCCCCAAGTGTCCTAATAAAGTGGGGAAAAGGCTGAGTTGCTCACTTGTAGGCTATTTGCTGCTGCTGGGCTCTCTTGTACAGGGAAAACCTGAATGGGACACTGCAAGGAGTCACCCTGGAAGTGATTGCATGAAGTACCCCCCACATCCTGCAAAGTTTCTGCCTTCTTCCAAGGAGTTTTACTTACCAGGAGAAAACCCCCATAATCACTCTGAAACTGCTAACAGCTCTCTGGGTTCCAGAGAGAGGAATTAAAAACAAATTAGAGGTAATGATCTCTTAAATTGCTTCTGAATCTACTCTGTGGTTGAGAGTTTTGGTAGATTTGGACAATCAAATCAAGCAGGACCCAGGCTATGCAGAAGGGTGACATGGAGTTTACGAATATTTTCAGGCTTTCCATGAAATATTAGATGTGATGCAACAGTTCTCATTGAAAACACTTGTAAGAAACTCAGTGAAAGCCAAATCCAAGATCCTGACTCACCCTGCAGAAAGGCTGTTTCCCCTATATGAACTGTGTCAGCAGAGCATTAATTGACTTCTGTTGTTATTTTCTTCTTCTGTTCTTCTAGAACAGCTATATATAGTTATTCTTTTATTTTTAGTTACTCTAGACCTAAATGGGTGCAGAGGATCTGCAGATAGACAGACAGGGCGATGGGAACTAAGGGTCTTTTCAGTACTCTCCATCTTTTTCTGCACTGTAATGCCGTGTTGGCTGTCAAGGCTCACACGAATGAGTGCTTATAGGACTGATTTTCAGAAGGGATAAATGTGCTCCACACTCTCGTAGCATAGATGGGGCTCTGACTGGCAGTTCAGACGAATGTCAGATTCATTCAGATGAATGGACATCCTGCACCAAAACACCATGAGTTCAGTTCTGAATGTCAAAGACAAGGTGATGAGGTACATCTTGCTGTTAACAAATGGCTGAAGCTTATCTGTATAAATTCATTTACTAATCAAAGTCAACAGTTTATGTGTTTTGGAAGGTGAAAGCAGCAGAAGTCAGTATTTAGAAGCAGGACAGGATGAACCCCAAGCCACTTAGCACAAACTTGTTTGCAATGTCCTACTAATCCCCTCCTATGCTATCTTCATTACCCTTGTGTACACCACACCTGTGCGACTGATAACACAGTGGTGTTTGGGAAGCAGATTTCAGACAGCCTCCCTTCCCCACCGAGGGACCCCATCCAGCACTGTTTTAAAGCAGGTTTTGTATCTCATTGGAGTTTTTTTTCTACAAGCTTTTAAGGGAATAAAGCAAGCCAACCCCCAGGGAAATGCGGTCTTTGCCAACAGCCGTCACCTCTGCTCGGAGTCTGGAATGTCCTGCTCTCAGCCAAGAACTGTCCTGAGGCACAGAAGTCATCAGCTTTTACAGGTCATCCCTGATGGCAGCTCTTCTGGACAAATGTCGAGAATGTCCTGATGGACTCTTCTATGACTGGATTCACCCTCCTGAAAATCATACCACAGGCAGAGAAGTTAGGACAGGGCTGGGAGCAGGGATAGGATGCTTCATACATTAAGGTATCCTATAGATGTGCCCCAAAGCATGGAGATGTTCCCCTAAGTGTTTAATAGACCTTTGAACCACGCCCTTAATAACATGCTTTAACTTGGTCAGCCTTAAGTGGTCAGACAGATATATTTAGAGGATTCCTGTAGGTCACTTCCAAATGAAATGTTCTGTTTTATTCTGTGTCACCTGCAGCACCCAAGGATGCCTGGGGAATACAGCTCCAGGGTCATGCCCATAAATGCCTTGTGAAGCCCATGGTCATCTTGGACATGATCTTGTCAAACATCTGTTAAATTCAGACATCTGTTTCTGTGCAGGGTCAGCCCTGTGGATGAGCCCCAGGGCTAGTAAAGGGGAACAATGATCCCACATTGCTCCTTGTTTTGCTAGCCCTGTTTGCCCAGTCAGGCAGAAACAAAGATTCCTAACCATTTCTTATATGAAAAGGAGGTCTGATGCATCCTGTTACAATCTCACCAGACTCTTTTTTTTCACTAACAAAAACTGTGATTTTAAAGCTTGCTTTTAATGGAGAATAAGCAACAGTCAGAAAATCACATTTCTTCCTTTTGCTTGGCAAATAATCTGAGAAAAGCACCGCTTGACTTAACCCCCTCCAACCTGCCTCGTTAAGCATTCAGACCTGATTTAAAATATCTTGTTTTAACAAAGAAGAGCGACATGATTTGGTTATCAGACTACTTGTCTCCCAGGCACACCTCAAGGCATTTTTGGGCCAAATGCTGCACCAGACCTTGCTCCAGACAGGTGTGACTCAATTCCTGCTGCAGTCCACAAGGTTTAGGTTGACCTCTCAAGGAAACTGCATGTAAGACTGCCATGTAAGCAATGCCAGAGTAAGGAAAAGCAGATTACCTCCAGGAGTTAATCTTCCTATTTTCCTCTATGAAAATTAATCTTTCCACTCCATGGAAGTGGGGCATGAGGCCTCTGTGCTCCCCACAGTCTGAGCAAAGGTTTTGTGCATCCCATGCTCTGGTAAGAGTGTGACACTTTCCCTAGGCAGGCCAGGATTAATATAAAGCGGTTAACTTAACTAGCAACATATGTCTGCTTCTTTTTTCCCACTGCCATTTAATCTCTCTTATCCACTGACCGTGCAAGCCTCCTGTAATCACTGCAGAGTAATTATGTGATTATTCCAGCCCTCTAAATTACAGCTGCAGCTTGGACCCCAGCAATTGTGGGTGATGCAGCAAGGCTTTCTCAACTGTTAGTTAATTACAATTAGACAGAACAAAAAAAAAAAAAAAAAAAAGAAAGCAACAACCTCCAAAATGAATCACACAATAATAAAAACAAACCACACAATAATAAAAACTAACATACACAACAATAATAAAAATAAAACAACCTGCCAGAAAATGCAACTTCTGCTGAGACTTTTCACCCCAATCTTCTCCTCACAAGGAAGATTAGAGTGGGAGCCATTAATAAGATGGCAATTTGTGCTAATTTATCAGCACCTAAGCCCAAGAGCCTTAATAAAACTAGCTAAAAGGAACTTTATGATAAACAAAGGCAATTATGTTGTTGCTGTTATTACAGTGTCATTTCAAATCCCGTTATGCTGGGGTTTATTGTCAAACTGGCTTGGGCAAATTCTGGTCTCTTGGAAGGTGTCCCTGTCTGCAGTAATGGAGCTGGAACGAGAGGGTCTTTAAGGTCCGTTCCAATCCACAGTGCTCTATGATCCTTTGAATGAGGTTTTCAAAAGAAGAGATGAACTGAAAAAAGATCAAGCTGCAGTCCCTCTTCTTGCCTTTATGACCCTTTCCTAAGCATGACTTTCCTCCAGTGTCGAGGTCTTTTCAGTGGCATTAAACTGGTGCTAAGATTTTCTTCAAGGTAGGGATGGGAACACAGATCCCAAAGCAACTGGAGGCAATGAAGGAGAAAAACATCCCCAAAAGTTGCAGCATTTTTGTTTGGTTTGTTTTGGGTTTCTTCTTGTTTGTTTTTTGGTTTTGTGTTGGGTTCTTTGGGCAGGGATTTTTTTGCATTTTTTTCATAGCATTTGAAATTTCTGATGAGAATTCCCAAAGTGTAAGTGGCCTTCCAACTGATTAAAGAAATAGTAAAATATAAGAAATCTGAGGGGATTTTTAATCATTTCACTTACTTTGGCTTGAGTGAGAAATATCTATGAATGTTCTTTCTGAATCTGGCCAGTTTCAGTCACATGCAGCTGAAGTGTCCCAAGCTGCCCTTCCCCTGCACACTGACATTCCCAGGCTGGGGAAAAGGAGTCGGGCAGAAAGCTGGAAAGGGCATGAATGAAAAGAGAAGGGGAAGGAACACACCTTCCCCGAGGACCATGTTAAGAGTCTACAGGTAAGCTCTATCAGAAGTGGAAAAGATGAAGTTTTAAATCCATGATGATGTAAACCCCACTGGAATGACTGGAGAAACAGCCGAGGAGCACAGATGATGTCTTGACTCTGATGCAGAACCACACACTACTGCACCTGGGCTGAGCTGTGCCCACAGTGGATGTAAATCCTCTGGGGGTGTAATTCCTCATCAGCTGCAGGATTTGATCCAGCATTTCTGTCCGGACTTTGTTTTCCTCCATTCCATTCAAGCTTATCCCTCTGTGCTGCAATATAACTTGAATGCAGGTTTTCCATCACACTTAACTTTATCTACCAAGGTACATCACACTGTGCAACTGCTCCTGGGTTCATTCAGGGCTTGCAAAGGGACGATGAACTGGAAGTGTCATCCCATCTGTAATTGATGACATTGGCAAATTCAGAGCTGTGTTGGGGACTGAATTACTGTAAGAGGCCATTTTAATAAATAAATCATGTGGGGTCAAATGCCTCATGGTGGTAGCGAGCAGAGCCCTGAAGAATGGGAAACAAGTTTATGTGTGCAAATACCCATGGGCTACTGAGATTTTCCCCACAGTGCCTCGAAGAGATAATGTTATTTTTTTTGCAATGTGACATCACTGAGTGATAAAAATAAAAGGAAGAGCAAAAAACCTCAAAACTGGTGATAAATTATGAAATAAACCAGCCTTCCAGCAAACCAATAGAGGGAGAAGAATATCCTCAATCTCCGGAGGGAAGATGGAAAATGGCAAAGATGCACTTTACAACCCATTCTGCTGGTAGAGACTAGGGGTCTGCTGACATTAATTTTACACATCCTCTTCCCTCAAAAGAAAATCGAGCAAACCACTATGATTTAAGAAATGATAGTCCGGAAGACTTGCACTGCAGGCAACCTTCATCAAACATTAGCCTCTTGGCTGCACTGCAGAGCAGTCAGTTTTCAGTCTGGTTTAGAAGATCCTTATTTTATCACTTGCTGTTTATGATCAGAATATTTCATCTATTTTCACAAAATCCTTCTGAAAAACTCCCTATTCAACTGAAAATAGCAGGAGTTTCCCAGTGATATTTGGGAAATAGTCATTAAAGTTCAGAAGGACTTTGCAACTGGCATCATCTTTTAAAAGAGATTAGAATTGATTTTGCTAAAACATACTTCAGAAAAATAGGAGAGGAAAAGCTTCAGCAATTCTTCTAGTCTGGCTTTGTTTGCTCTACTCTGTACTAATTTGTGAAGTGTTAGTGTCTGAATTTGTGTGAAGGAGAAGCAACCACAGCAGTTAATAATTTCATGTATATACCACATTTGGGCTACAGAGTTCAAGGACCTGAGGAAACAGAGGAACTTCAATGAACCAGCCAGCCAAAGACAACATGAATCACTGGTACAAACAGCAATGAAAAGCAAATCTTCTGGTTTGCCAAGACTCCTGTGAGCCATTGGCAGTGCCTCCACTGGAGGTTACAGCCAAAGGAAAGTCTTATTATTCATGAGATGAGCAAGTGGTTCAAAAATGCTCCTGGCCTTATAACAGGATGAGAAAGGAGTAAAGAACCACCAAACGCCTTTAATGGATTACCTACACCAGGGAGTCAAGCATTCTCAGGACCATTGCCAAGCCCTGCTTGTATTTACAGTCTGGGCTGCTGCTGTGTCCCTCTCACAGCTGTGACACAGCTGAGGAAGTGTTTATCCAAGCTGTGGGCAACCCAGCTTCTGACCTGCCTCAGTCCAAATCTGCATGCCCCCACGGCTATTCCAGACACCTGTGTTTTCGATGATCTGTAGCTGGGGATAATCTCACTTCTCCTGATTCTGCCTGGTGAAAATAATGACTGCAACAGCTGAAACACAGAAGCCAGAAGTTAGGAAGAATCCAGAATAATATCAAGAAGGATTACTTGGTTGTCATCTCAGCTGTAAAGACTGAGATGCAAAAGAGAATTGTTTGCTGATGCAGAGCCCAGAGCTCTGAGCTCCTTCTCTCATTGGGAACTCCCTCAGTGCAGGACTACAAAATAAATGATGCTCCTCATCAAACAAGCTCAGCAAGACACCTGGGTCAATGGATGATGACAGCCATGAATGCAAATGCAAAACCTGCAAGAGGAAACAAATGAGTCTCTCTCCTTCTGGAGACGTGCTCCAAGCACCACATGGTGGAGGTAGGAATCCTGTATTCCTTCATCCCTGTGTGGGGCTCAATGTGGAGCAAATCCAGCACAAGACAGATATACAAGTCCACATCATCACTCAGCCTCAGCTCACATTCTTTACCCATAATACTGGAGACCTTTAGACCAGGGACAGATTTGGGGTGTGTTGGGAGTTACATGTTTTTTTGGGTTTTTTTTCGTTTCTTAGCTGTTAGAATTTTTCCCATTTAGCTGAGAGAAAAAAGCCTGATGGCTGGTACATCATCGGTACTTTAAAAGACAAAAGGATCGGCTGAACCCCGGGGGCAGTGGGGAGGGAGCAGTTTTTGGTTTTGGGTCTTTCTGGGAGGGCAACACAGACACTCTCGGAGCTGTTTCTGCTGGGAGAGGGGGTTTTTGCCATCGTCCAGACGGAGCGGCTGTTCCTTCTGCTTCTGCTTCTTCCTCTCCGTTTNGTCTCGGCCGAGACGGGATCCCTGTTCTGTTCCGTTGTTAATACTGTAGTTATTGTTGTTGGTTTACCTTAATATATATATATATATTAAACAGTAAACAGTAAAAAAATATATATATATTAACAGTAAAGAACTGTTATTCCTATCCCTATATCTCTGCCTGAGAACTCCGTGTTCTCGAGATATAATAATTCGGAGAAAGAGGGTGGGGGGCTTACAATTTTTTTCTGCCTTCCCTGACAGATAACTGTCTCTAAAACCGAGACAGGGTGTTAAGGAAGGTTAAGGGGCAAAAACTAAGTTTGTGAAGAACACAGCTACCTGCAGAAAGAGAAGCAGCCAAGAAGGAGAGGAGAGGGATCTCCATTTTGGATCCACTACCTGCAGAACAGTTATGTCCTTCAGTGAACATAGCCTGTGGTATTTCAGCCACATCCAGAGAATACCACCTTCACCTAAATGACTTTTTAATCAGGCCCAAGTGCTGCTGCCCTTGTCCTAAGGGCAGGGCCAAGGATGCTGTCGGGAGCTCCAATATCTCTTTAGGTTCAGCTCACACTATTCTGTTCAAAAGATTAATGCGACACATATTCTTAATCAAGAAGCTATTTCAGAAGCTCCTACTTCCAACAGTCTGTACAGTTCAGCTGGGAGCATCATCTGCCCTTCTTTTGGCTGGGAGCTTCAGCAAAACATGTTATGGATATCCCAGAGCAGGATTTGCACATTGATGAATTGAATATTGATGGTGCTGAAGCCAGGTAACCCATGCAGATCTAATGGTGCATGGAGTGTGCTGAACTGTCCAGCAGGAATTTGGGGTAGGAAGGTGCAGAGACGAGGATACTTAGGTTTTTTGCTTGAATGATGTTGAAGCAGTGAAATCATGGACAAAGGATTCTCCAACTATTTAAAGTTAGAAAGTGGCAGCCGGGCGGCACGGGAGTCCCCCCAAAAGAGGTGTGCACCCTACGACTGCCCCCCATTCCCCATTTATCCCCCAAAGTGTTACATATGCATAGGATTACACACTGTGCCTAATACATATTCATTGCCTGACTCCGCCCACTCTAACCTCATATGGTAATGAGCTCCATGCTCCTCTGGGCATGCTCAGTTCTTCTTTAGAAACAGGTCTGGGGTCTTTTCGATGAGATCTTCCTTCAGCTTGCACTTTTGACTGTGTCCCCTCGGCAGCTGTCTTAGTCCTCTTGGACATAATTCAGATCCCTTGCCCGCAGGTACAGACACAGTTTCTTCCTTTCTACAATAGTCCAACCTTCTTGTCTCCCTCTATAAACACAACTTAAGACAAGTAAATGATATATGGTATCTTTGGACTATTCATTTAATCTTGGCAATCGTTGACCACTTTGCATTTTCTCTGCAAGCAGGAGTTATATCAACTTGTTTTAACTAACTACAGCTATTAATCATTAATCTCTTATATTGCTTCCACCTCCAATTTTCCACTTTGTTTAAGTCGATCTTATTCTAGTTAAGATCCCAATTTCTTAATTTTACTAACTCAATGTGATGTGTTTTGCATTTGAAGAACACATTGTCCAGGGGTGAATAGCGAGGAGGTGAATAACACCTGGCAGTAGATAAGTGAAGATACACAGATGGTGAATCTCAGACAGGCTGAGCTCCCCCAGCTGAGCGTAAGACTTCTTCCACTAAATAAGGTATTACCCTATTTCAGGAATTCATAATTTGTGGCTTGTGGGCCTCACCTTGTCCATATCATTCTGCCATGTTATATCTGCCTCTGACATGAATTCCTGGGAAGTTTTCTAGTCCCCATGTAGTTCAGCATCAAGCCATGGCAGAAGGATGCAAAGGGAGACCTCGGAAAGAGCCTATTTCTGTCCTCTGTTTTAAAGGTAAAACAGCTTGCAACACTTCAACTTTAGACACTCAAAGTCAGGTTACATGACTTGCAAACAGAAAACAAGAAGCCAGAGGCTGTGTCTTGCTCTGTCACCAGCCTGGGATGCTCAAAAGGAAAGGTTTTGGCCATGGTTTTCATGGAGGAAGAATTGACACTGGCTTAGGCTCCCATCAGGTTGGCAGCCTGAGCAGAACATGCAGTAGAAAAGTCAAGTTTTAGTAATGACATGTAACTGACTCCAGAAGCCTGACGGTTCCTTTTTGGGCATCTCTGGTCAGTATCACCTTGTTTCTTGTCTTGGAAATCAATGCCCTCATAATACAACTAGCTGTTTTTCAGCCGTAAATTAGCTCACATTGCAACTTGTATTACGGCACTTAGGAAAAAAATACACATTCAGCTCCACTTTAACTGTTTTAACAGCACTCAGTCAGTCTCTCGGGGGCTCCCAGAAGCACTGTGTGTGCTGGCTGCCCTTCTAAGAGGCCCATCCATCTCTGTCCTTCTGCTCATTCTTTCACAGCTCTGCAACATTCTCAATTTTTCCTTTACTTTTAGGGCTATTTTGACAGGTTTCATAACCTTATTCTCTTACTCAGAATAGCTTGCAAGTGCACTCTGATTCTTCCACAAATCTTCCTCCAGAGTTTGTACTTCCCTGATGCTCTGTGGTAACAGTATGTACACCAGATGCAGGGTCTTGAACCCCTGGGTCCTCCTAGCCAGATTTTGGGGTCCACTGTGCAGACATCTACCTTTGCTGACATCACCACATTTTTTGTATGGCTTGAGGCAGGGAGAAACTCAAACTCATGAACAACTACAAATCATTTAAGTCTTGTCTATTGAACCAGAGGGTTATTTTTGCTTCTAATTATTTCTGGGATCCTACATCTGGCAAATATCAGGCTAACATGACTGATGATGGATTTGGTGCTAGTTTTTCCGCTGAAGCAATTAGTGTTAGGATGAGTATGCTAAAGCTGAGAAACAGTCACTCATGTACATGTGGTCCATGGCTTTAAGTCCTGATTTATTAGTACAAGTTTTTGTTTCATGGAAGTTTTCAGCACATTTCAAACATTTCAAGATCTTGTCTGTGTCCACTCTGCATTTTTTGCTCTGAATAGTTGTTTTTATACTCTTCCTTAGGCTATTCACGGTGCATCTACTTACACTTCCTGTATTTTTCTGAAGCATTTCAAATAATACAGCACCTCTGAAGCCAATGGGGTTGTCTTCAGACATCTGGCCATGAATTGCCACTTCAACACTTCAGGTGGAACTGGAAGTATTGGTTACATGTGTGATTCCCAGGCCAGTGCACAATAACAACCATGGTAGTTTACAGTGATGTGTCACACTCAGCTGCAGCTTCTGTAAATTTATTCCATGTTGTTTTGAAACTGGATAATTCTTTTCGGTCAAACATGCATGTATTATACTGTTCCCAGTATCATTTTCAAGTACAGCCTCAGGAAATACTCTCAGGAGTGTATCTGCTATCAATAGTGGTTTTCTTGGTTTATTCTCTACTTCAAATCCTTCAAGTGGCATTGGAATTGCATCCTCTATTACAGGAGTGACATTAGTCAGTTCCTTTAGTGCTGTGGATATAGAGTAACCAGAGTCAGGTTTTTGCCACAAGCTTTGAATCAAACAAAATTTCTCATCAAAAGCCCTGGTACCAGACACTCTCACATAGCTAAATTCAAGTTCCATTAGGCCCAAATACATAAGAATTTTCACCAAATTCCATACATAAAAATGCCTTGTCAAGCCAGACTAAAGGTCTAGCTTGCCCATATCCTTTTTAACTCCTGCTTTTTGCATTAGCAATATTCTGTGGCAAGCACTTCAGCATGTCATCTCCTTGCTGTGGGAAGAAATAAAGCCATGTACATCTTGGGAACATAGTTCCTTCCAATTTCATCTTAAGCAGTAAAACACTCCCATCATTCCAATGTAATGATTCTTGCACTGGAAACCACAATTAGTTGTTCCCTGTTTAGCTTTTCCTTGTCACCCATGATTTTATAGATTCCTGTCTCCTCAGTTGTGTGTACAGAAGCCAAGCCATATCTTTCATTATCCTTGCTATTCTCCTTTCTGCCATTCCACTTCTAGTAGATTGGTTTGGAGACGGGGAAGCAGAACTGCACAAGATTCTTTGAGCATTTTGTACAACAGCACGATCATGTCTTGTGGTTTGATCTGTATTGTTTTCCTAACAGTTCCTAAGAAGAAATTTGGGGATTTTTTTGACAGCTCTTGTGCACTGAGGTGCTGCTTTCTTTAGAAATTTTTATTACCATCTCAGCCATGAGAAGTGACAGTCAGCTCAGAGCCTCTATGTATAGGTACAATTAGGACTGGGGTTTTTTTGAGTGCATCACTTTACAATCCTACACTTTTACAAAAATTTTGTACGACACAAGCCAGAGAGACCTCGAGTCACACGAGACACTGTATAAGAGGAACTGCAAAATATCCTCTGCTCTGCAGCCATGAGATATGGAATTACATTCTGCAATATGAAAACCCTATCCTGGTAATACTGATGTTCTGCCATCACTGGAATCTGGAGGAGGAGCCTAGAATTCCACAGCAGCCCCATGTTTTTCCTTTGAGAAAACCTGTTGGGTGAGATTAGGCCCTCAGAGGTAAAGCCTCAGCAGCTACAAAGAGAGATCTATCCCTGGACATCACTGAATGTCTCCTGTTGTTTGTGTCTTCTGCACCTCCTGTTTGCTTGTTTTGCAGCCCAGTGCTGTTTGTATTTTAGTCCTTTCTCTAAAGCCCCTTTTTCTCTTAGCTATAACCTATACTTACCTCCTGATGCTTTCCATCACCTTTTGGCAAATCGCTGCTCATTTTTTTAGCCTTTGCAGCAGGAAATTTGATTTCAATAAGGTAAGTAACAACACAGATTTATCTGAGATTTCAATGGAATGCTTAAGAAATAAATTAATGGATATCTGGAATTTTAAATCTTTTCCAATCTTTTCTAATATCTAATAAACAATATATTCTTTATCATTATTTGCTACATAAACATTTTGGTGGTTCTATTAAATTCTTTACTTCCCAATAGTGACAAAAACACTCCACACATACAATAGTGCTGCATACAAAAGTGCCTGCATATGTTTTATCTTTATAAATACTGATAAAATAGGTAGGGAAATTACATGCTTGAAAATAAAAAGCATCAATATTGTTGACTTGCAAATAAAAGAAATGTTTCATCCTCTTTTATTGTCTTGCAGACAGAGAAGAAAATCTTCATCATTTAGGAGGAAAGATTGGGGGGAAAAGCATTGTTATATATATTCACTATAATTCAGTATAACAAAGCACTGTGAAGTACAAGTAGTAAAGTCTAAAAACTGTGGAAATAATTTCTATTGATATTATACAATTTGATATATATTGATATAATTGAGAATATTTATTAGTAACAAGTAGAAGTGCTGCAGCAATAATATAATACTTACTCTAAAAATGTCCAGGTTTTATTCTGAATGCTATATTTCACATAAAGTACATTTTCTGCATTTCCCCAAATTTTTAAATTTTCTACATTAGACCTCAGAAGGAAAAAAAAAGCAAAAAAGTAGGCAGAGATGAAGCATTTTTTTACAGGTTTTCCCACCTCTACTGGAAACACAGAACAAAGTTGGGACATCAAGCCAGGCTCCTGGGTTTGTTGAGTCCTGGCTTTCCTAGAACAAACCGACTCATGCAAGTTTTTCTGGTTTTATATGCAGAATGCCACTTTGGCTTTGCCCACCTAGAGTTTGCCTTCAGTCAAGCTTGGTCATGAGTATCCTGATGAGGGCATCTCATGCAGTTCCCACTAGCACAGCAGAGAGGATGTCCTTTGAGCACAAAAGCGAATCCAGAAGAGCCAAGGTGTGCAGCATTTCAAGGCAGGCAAGGTGATGCTTTGCAATAACGTCACCTGCAGTTTGGCACTGGTTTCACAGAGCCCAGCACACTGCAGAGGGCTGAAGCATGCACTGTGCTTTCACAAAGACAGGAAAGACTTGCTGACCCAAAATGGTGACCAGCAGATGAGGCCCTCCATAATACTGTATAAAAATCTTCACTTGTCTCCATGCAATAATAATATATATTTAAAGCAGTTTTACTTTTACAGCACAGTTAATTTTTCATCTTGAGTCAACTGTGCAAAGTTTCATGGCAAGTCAGCAAATTTAACCTTATTTGAAGCAGTTCCTCAGAATAATTTACCAAGTTGACTGCATATCCTTTAGGCCTCCATTATTTTTTATTAACAAATCTTAAGTTAAATATATAATTAATTACAGATAAAACTATGGGTCTTTGTAACTGTTTTATTGCAAATCAAATTTAAATGTCATACATCCTTAGATTGTTTCCAAAAAGAACTTGAAAAGCTTTTAATTAACTATATGCTTCCTTAAAACTTGTTTAATAAGCATTTCCTCCACTGTCCAATGTGTAGCATTATTTCTTGATTTTTTCTACCAAGATTAACTACCTTTCAGGAAAATATGCAGTGGTGGACTCAAGGGTTTGGGCTCAAAAGAGGAGCAATGGGGTGGAATTCACCAGTCTGTTATACAGCTGGTCACATCTAATGGTCCTTTTGGCCTTCAAATCTGCAAAGGTAAAATTACCCCTTCTCCTTCCCCTCCCTTCTCCAAACCAGTAGTTAAAAGATGGCAATCCACATGAGTTAAGTCTTGTATTTTAATTACTAGTTTTGTGTTTACATAAGAACCAAATAGTTCAAAGTTGAATGTGTAGTAATTAAAGTATTTCCAGATGTGTTCAGTGATCCTACCCTGTTTTTACAGCCTCCAGCTGTCATATATTTTCCTTCAGTGGCCATATTAAACATGAAAACGAACAATTTTATTTTAAACTGTGTTTTTGAACAAGAAATATTCCCGGATGTCAGAGAAGGTGTGACCAGTATCTTGATAATGAAATCTCTGATCCAGCAAAACACTTCAAGATGATCCTAAGTTTCAATATTTGACTCACTCCCAATTGACCGAAATCTCTGAAAACACAACAAACAGAGCAAAAAATTCCAGAGATAATGTGAACCACATTGTAGAATTACAAATGGGTGGAAAAAACCTTTTCCACTAAAATCTGCTGAAGAAAATGTTTTAATTTTAAGATTGTGCTAGTTTCCCCTTTTTTCCCTAGTAGGTTATATAATATGATTATTTATCCTACTTATGTTTTACATCACTAAGTGAATACTGAGGATCCTTGAGTTCCAAACTTTGCAGATGAAACAGAAATAATGGCATTATCAACACACAAGGAAAATGTTTTTAGCACCAGGGAAAAAAATTTGAAAGCGCAAAGTGAAAATCTAATCTCTACCTTGGCAATGCCTGAGTGCTCTTGCCCATCCCAGCAGGAAAATTACCAATGGAACTAGCAGCAAAGATGATAGAAGAGATTTCTCATGCAGAGAGATGTGCTGTAAGCAAGGGAGCAGAGCTGTAAAATTGTTAGGATGAATAAATTTGTGCACAGGGCAAAAAAACCCCATCCTACAAACTAAAAAGCTTAGAGGCTGCTAACAACTTGACAAATCTTCTTTTTCTGATTGGTTTTGATAAATCCTAATTAAAATGCTATTTGGCAACTTTCCATGAAATCAGAAAAGCTTAAAAGAGTCATCTCTCATGTTTTCAGGCTCTGAGCTGTTCCCCTTCACACAAACCAACCACACCCACTCAGGAGATTAAATATAGCAGTTCAGACAAGATGAAATGCAGTGCTCCTACAGTTTTATTTGATTTATTAAAAGGAGAGAAGTAACCAAGTGGGAGGATATGCTGGTTTTGGCTGGGGTAGAGTTAATTTTCTTTATAGTATCTGGTGTGGGGCTGTGTTTTGGACTTGTGCTGGAAACAGCTGATAACACAGGGATGGGTTTGTTACTGCTGAGCAGTGCTCACACAGAGCCAAGGCCTCTGCTGCTCCTCACCGACCCCACCAGTGAGGGGGCTGGGGGTGCACAAGGAGCTGGGAGGGGACACAGCTGGGACAGCTGATCCAAACTGACCACAGCAATATCCCAGAGCATACAGTGTCATGCTGGGGAAAGGAGGGAGGGGGGACACTCACAGTGATGGGATTGTCTTCACAGGTCACCATTGCATGGGATGCAGCCCTGCTTTCCAGAGGATGCCTGAAGACTTGTCTGCCCATGGGAAGTGGTGAACAATTCCTTGTTTTGCTCTCTTTGCATGCACAGGTTTTGTTTTTCCTATGAAGGTGTCTTTATTTCAACCCATGAGTTTTCTCACTTTCACCTTTCTGATTCTCTCCCCCATCCCACCTGGGGGGAATGAACGAGCAGCTGAGTTCCTGGCTGGGTTAAACCATGACAGAGGAAAACAGGTCAAATGTTCTAGATCCTTATGGAAAAACCAGTAGCATTGCTCTTGATTTTCAACATTACTGTGAAATTGCTGCTGTGTGTGTTCAAGCACACATTAAGGTACAGGATGGGCTGGAGTGAGGAAGGAAGCCTGGGTCACCTAAGGATGCTGATGCATGGAGAAAAAAGCAAAAAAATTGCTTTTCAATTGCTAAGTCAATATCCCACAACCCATTGCTGTTATCACAGCAATGGTACCACACTCTTTTTCAAGAGCTAGGACAGTGAGGCATCTCTAGCATCAGCCATGCTCACACCTATCAGCCAAAGCTCTGCCATGTCAGACTCATCCATGAAATTGTGTCAAATGTTTTTCCATGAGGAACATATTCTCTCAGGTATTAAAAGGTAAGCGGTGAACTACTAAACAAGAAAAAGCTGCCTCACCTATAATCTGCCTCTCTGGTTTCTGAGAGTCTCAGCCCCACCTATCTGATTAATTCCCATATCCTTTAATTCTACTTTTCTCCATAAAAATGTCCAACTGTCTCATAACCTCCTCTTCTGTCTCATAACCTCCTCTTCTGTCTTTGCTTCAATGCCCTTATTGGTTTTATTGCCCTACCTCATGCAGGTGCTCAAAGGAGTACATTCTTTCTATTCCAAATAAAATTAGAATTTTATTGCTATTATCAGTGCTGGATGTCCTGCAGGTAATTTTGTCTTCCAGCTGACTACTAGTGGAAAATAGGGTGGGATCATGAACACAGTATCTGTGTAAGCAGATTGTCCCTGTTGGACTACATTCATGCCTTGGAAAAAGGAACAATAACATATGGTGGTCAGACACTGCAAAAGCCAGGTGTTCATTCATACAGAATCAGCCAATTAGTCACCAGTGACACCACAAGTGGCTCTGCAAGACAGCAGTGGTTGTGTCCTATCACATAATCAGTCACCTGTGACCCGGCATCCAGCCAGTTTTTCACCCAGTGAAGAATACATCTATCCAAGCTCTGCACTGGGTCCGTCACTGGCGACTTCCTGTTCCAAATAAAGGCTTGTGAAGCTTTGCCCCCAGCACTGCCCTATGCCAGGTCCAATTATACACAAAGTATCCTTGTCTCTCTCCTCAGTAGGCAAAGGACACAATTTAACACTTCTGGATGGCCTGTGCAGTACTGAGCCCTCATGGCTTCATGTGTAGGAAGGCCAGCGCCACCACACCGCAGCAGGTGAGTTCATCCATCCTCCTCTGGCCACAAGTACTGAACACTTATGGGCTGCCTACGAGTATTGATGATGTTGTCTCTCAAGAGTTATTGCAGTAACTCGCAGAATAAACCTCTCCATGATTTTACCAGGCACAGAAGAGAGACTGTTATCATCAGGCCCTTCCTTCTTCAAAACAGGTCAGCTTCCCATGGTCTGGGACCTCCCCAGCCTCCCACAAAATTCCCACAAAATTTAGTTCAGGCAGGCACTGTTCATGTTAATGGCCATGTTAATCAAGTAGGTAAAGAGAGCATGAAACTTGGGGTCTTTAATGCACACCTACACTTTACCCCTGCCTCTGTTTGGGTAGCAGTCTGTCACCTCTCTCCTCAGCAATAATCAGCCACATGCTCTTTCCATGGGTGAGGGAAAGAGTTCCCTGGTTCCTTGCCTTGAAGAGAGGATGGAGAAGCAACCTTAGTGCAGGGAATCCAAGCAACTCTCTCACTATCAGCACCAAAAGAGAGCACTCACAGGAGTTCTTGGCTAGTGATGATCCTGCTGTGTGGGGGTGACTTCAGGAAAGTCACCAGAAGTAGACACAAAATTTATATCCTGCAAAAAAGTGCTACTAAGTCCTCTCACATCTTTTTCTGGTCTGGATTCAAGCTGGTCCTCCTGGCTGTGGGTCTCTGGTCAGATATTTTAGCACAGCTCTTTCATCTCAGTCTTCTTTCCAGGCATAACACTCTGCATTCAGACTCCACACCTTCTCCCTGGCTGCCACCTCACTAAGCCTATCTGCTCTCAGTTTCACTCTTTAGAGGACACAATGATCAGCAGGTGAGAGAAAAAACACAAACATTTGGCATGGGAATTTTTAAATCATGTCATTTCCCTTTTACAAAGAACAAGACATTTACAGTCTCCATTAACTGAAGACTTTTGAGGATGCTCTGCCCCTTTCTTGACATTTTAGAGGTCAACCAATACCTCTGTCTTCAGATCAGCTTACTTGTATGTGACAAAGGATAAAATTATCTTATGAGCACTGATAATAGCAATAAAATTCTAATTTTATTTGGAATAGAAAGAATGTACTCCTTTGAGCACCTGCATGAGGTAGGGCAATAAAATCTTCTCACAGCTAGTGAGAGGTTCATTTTCTTCTTGTATCCCATCAGGAATCACATCTCTTCCTCCCATGTTGAGTAGAGGAGCAAAATGTCCTCAAATTTATGATGGTAATCCCATGTTCAACAGCATAAGAAAAATAACTTCGCCTGCATTAGCTCATGTGAGGCAAGAGCAAAATTTTGTGATGATGAAGGACATGAAACTCAGTACTGCCTGTCACATCACCAAATAACAAAATTGAACCTCCTTTGAAATACATCAGGTTAAATTGATTTCTCAAAATAATTTGGTTCTTCACCATATGAAAACCATTTTAATTGAAGAGAATTGAATTCAGTTCTCTCACCAAGTGTATTCTTGTGTTTGTTAAACTGGACTCATGGGCATGTGGGCATACCTCCCCTATAAATTTCATTTTGATCCATCTTTATATATGGCTACAACGAAGCCTCAGTCAGAATTATGCTAATTCATGAGAACATCACACAGATTATCTTCACTTTCTTGGAAAAAATGCAAAATAAAACCTTTGTCCTTTGTAATTCGGTACACGAACATAAAACAAATGATGAATTAGAAGAGCTAAACACATAAACCCACCCAGCTGCAAAGAATAATAACTCCTTCTGCCATTCACAGCTCAAGGAAGATAATTTTCTGCCATATCACTCAGCTGGTGAAAGGAACATACATGGTTTTATCCACAAGTTCTCAGTGATGATCTCTCAGGGATGTGGCAGATTCTTTCTATGATCAGGGCACTGGCAGGCTGACATTATTGCAATCTTGCAGCTAAAGGGAGGTAACTACAAAATCAACAGATAGCACAAAATAGAGACTCTACTCCCAAGCTGAATTCATAAATTGAAAACACAATGCTGTGCATAAGTTAGCATAGAAAATGGGGTTCATAACTTGGCGCACATACTTTCAGATTGGTCACATGAATGTCTTTCTAAGAAATGTGCTATGAATTGAAGATTATGAACTCAACACAGACATTCATGGTTGATGTGCTTTGAGCTTTGTTATGCAGGAGGCAGGACTAACAAAATCATAGTGGTCTCTTTAAAATCTATAAATACAGAGCTCACCTAGTGATTAAATCATCACACACCTCCACAAGGAAAGGGAGTTATTGTTTCCCCTTTATGGAATGGGAAATTAGGCACAGCTTTACACCAGTCATAATTGTCTTCTCCACCTATGGGTTCATAATGGCTCACTGTGTGGAAAAATTCTGCTGTGCAAGTCATTCGTGAAAAAGACCATGACTCATTTTTAACCTATCCCCATGACAAAATAGCCCAAAATGTGTAGTTGTACACATGCCCTTTCCAATGTCAGCAGGAAGGCTTCAGAGATAGGGATGGAAGGACAAATGCAGCCCCAGTATGTTTCTAGGGGGCTGGAGAAAGCAAGAGGGTGGTTCTGTGCTCTGAAGGCTGTAGATGTGCTCTCCCATGAGCTAGGATGACCCTAGGAAGGGCAGGTAGCTCCTGGGCTACAAGTCATGCAGGCCTTCAGTCCAAGGCATGCTGAGAGGAGTGGTCTGAACATAAGGAGCTGCCTCTCATCATGAGTGTGAATTGCAAAGGGATTTTGTGCTTCACACAGTCACTTCTAAAGAGGGGAGTGCTAGCTATATAATTTGTATTTCATATGCCAGGCCTCTGCAGAGATTCTGGATTCTCATCAGAAATGCCTCATAGAAAGAAAGCCTGCAGGGAAGGGCTATTTTACTTGCTTTTGAATTTTAATAGCAGACTATTTTGTACTGTTACCAGGCTCCTTGAAAGTATCTGGATTCTCTAGAGAAAAAGACTCCCAGGAGACATGTTCCATTTGTTTCTTGTGCAATGCTTTGTGGGGGGATGGTGGTCTATTAACTTCAACATGTTCCAATCCAGGACTGGCGAAAATTCATTTTAACTGGGTTTCACTTTACCCATGTTAAATGACATTGATGACTGTAGTCCATTTATTGTGGGACAGGCACAATGAACAGCATGCTATGGCAAGGAAGAGAAAAGAGTTGGTATGGGACAAGAGGTTTGGGATATTTGGGTAGAGGCCTTGAGTTTCTGAATTAGGTTTATAATGGAGAGGACTTCAGGCAGGAATAAATCTAGGAAATTACAGTATAAAGGGCTCTGAGCAGAAGATATCCTGCATTCTCCTGACCTGGAAAGTCTCAAATGAGAACCCATCTCAGTGCAAGAACAAATCCCCTGAGAACCCGGCTCTTAACCTCCTTTCACTATAAGAGGAATGATCATCCTCCAGAGTGGATCCCTCATTTCTGCTGTAGAGGATCTCAGCATTGCTGCTGGAGGATCTGATTTAGGAGGGGCCCAGAGATTGGTTTAATCCCTACACGTTGGTGTTTACATGAGCCACACTTGTGAGTTTCTGCTGAAGTATGTGCAGAGCTTGTCAGGGCACTTGTGGAGCTGGGAGAGCAACTGAGCCATGGAGGTATAGGTGTCTGCTTCCCTACAGGCTGAATCATTCCCTGTCATCCCTGGGGTGTTTTGACTTGCAGTTCTACTTGCCTGCTCACACATCTGGTCAGTGCATTTGAATTTTTTTGGTGTTCCGCCCATCCTCCAGGACTCTATAGGTGTCCCATAGATTCTGTATTGGACTTACCAGCCTTCATTCAGATGTCCCAGGATCCTCATAGCCTCTGTACTACACCAAGTGCTGCTACCTGGGCAATGCAGGGAGCCTTAGACCTCCATTGACTGAAAGAAAATCATGTCAAAGCGGGCATCCAGTCTAAGCCAGCCCCTGGGCCTCTATCATCAGTGCAGACAGAGGGGACATGTTCACCCCCTCACTCAGCCACAGCAGCTTGTGCACTGCATCTTCTCCACCACAGCCACCAGAGCATCCTCTCCCCTACAGCCCATGGTGGCCTCTGCCCAGCCTTCAAGCAGTCTGTCCACCCTTGTCACACCCTGCAGACCTAAATGAGTAACCTGTCCCAGAGATTTCTCCCTCAGTGTGTGTGGCAGAATGACAGCTCTTGCACTGGAACATGGCCTCGGGAGTGAGAACAGCTGCTAAGCTTGTGAAGTGACCATTTCCTTTTTCTACTGATGCCTGCAAAGCAGCAAAAGGCATCGGTTCTTTTATGATCAGGAAAACAGTAAGGAATATTAACAGTAACATTGCAGAGTAATTCTGCACTACAACACTGACACCAGGAACTCCGACAAGCTGGCTTAGCAAAGGGTAAACCTGAATCATTAACAATTGCAAAGCTTTTCCATCTCCACTAAACAGCCTTATCTAATTAATTCTCATCTTCCCCAAGAAAGATGGGGGAAAAAATATATCGACCCAGAAATTAAAGCACAAAAAGATTAAGTAAAATGTCTCAATCCACCTGGAAAATTATAACCAAATTCAAGACTAGACCTCTGGACCACTTGACTTCAGGCCAGTTCCTAATCCAGCTTCAGCTGCAAGCCATTTGCCTGGTAGTGCAGGAAAAGCTGCACTGCTTCTGGGCTTATGTGAGTTTTGCTGCTAGCTGGGGGACTGCTGCCTCCAGGGTTGTCTAGGCACCTTTTGCCAAAACGGAATGTAGAGTGGCTTATGCAGTTTTGCTTGATTTACTTGTTCCTTTGATGTGCAAGGATTTAGTGACATGCTTAGCAATACGGTACCATGAGACTCGTTGCATAAAATCAAATCACTGCTGGGGCAGATGCTTCCAGATTTAAAAGTTCGATTGGTACCACACACACGTAGCTGACTAACTGCAGCTGTTCCTCCTGAGGTTCAGCCTGTGGGGGCTTTTCAGAGTCCCTTTTAGTCCCAAAACTGCAGTTTAGAAGATGCTTAGATGCTTAGAAGTCATCCTTTGAACCTCAAGGTGAATGTTTTAGGTCAGTAGCAGCTTATCTATAGCATTCAGTCTGTACCAGTGTCTCTAAAAGGCTGCTTTCAGCTCTGATTCATCAGTAAGTGCCACCCTTCTCCCCTCCCTTCTCCACCCTGCCAGCTGTGGACATGTCCAGGATGACCTAGATACTTGTCACCTCCAGGCTGGATTTTACCTTGATTCACAGTTTTTAAAACAGGACATGAAACAGATGGACAGATGCTAGCTGGTTCACACAGGAACTGCTTTGTGCTCTGGGACATGTCAAGAGATGTTCGAGGTCCTCTGCTGGTGACGGGCATGCTCCTAAACACAGTTAGGCTCTCCCGACGACCCATCAGCCACCACCTGAGCCTGGGGACAGGGCAGCTCCCAAATCTGTGGATGAAGCATGTGACATCAGTAACATCAGTGGAAGTGAGGTATTTTTATGGTTGTTTATGAATATTCCACCTACAGCTGCAGAAGCTTAAATATCTTTCTCATATTGCCCATGCCATCCCACTCCCTACCCTCCCCCTCCTCTCCTCACCTCCCCTCTCCGTTACAATGAACTGGGAAGCATCATTCCCTAAAAATCTCCATCTACTAGAAACAATTAGAGCATGACACCAAAGAAACAATATCCTCTTCTGTCCTTCATCCACCCGTGGAACAGAGACTGAGTAATCGGAAATGAAAATGCTGGCTGTTTTAGTTGTTCCATCATGATGCACTACATAATAGACTTAGGACTGTGATCCTCCATGGTTCAAGTCAATAGGAGCAGAGGGCCAGGACTACTTATGAAGGACTCCCTGTATCTGCAGGTTAGCACTGCCTTTGAGATTATAAATTACACTGCAGGTAAAACAAAGGCAACAACCACAGCCTCTGGGAGAAACAATGTGTAAGCTTGTAGTCACTGACAAAAAGCTTGAGAAACATTTTCTAGTTTTGCAATATCTGAAAGATTCAAGTGGTCGCAGTATCTCCTCTGCTCTCTTTTTGACAAGAACAAAATCCTGGACCATGCCCAAAAGCTGCAGGCACCGAAGATTGCTGTTGGGGATGTAGGTTTGAGAATTTTGTAATGAAAATCCTCCCTGTGAAATATTGTTGCGAAATCTCCTATGAAACTATGAATAAATCAAGCAGGATGTCTCCTAAAGTGTCCTGGCCTTTCCTAGGAACATAGATCATACCTTCCCCACAGAATACCTTTGTACAGATCAGAGACCTGGCTCAGTTAATCATCAGACAAGGCCCATGTGCTCATGCAGAGCTCTCTGCTAGACCACAGTCTGAATCAACCTCCTTCATAGCACCCAGATACAGAAATCACCCATTTGGTTGACTCATGTGTCAAAAATACATGCCTTTTCTTTCTTGCTATCTGGTAAGGGTATTCCTGATAGCAGAATGTTTTATAATTATATAATTTCTTTTAAAATCACCCATTTCACCTTTTAGCTAACTATGTCAGCTATCTGACCCATATTCCACCAAGAAGTAATTACTGTGCATTCTAAAACCCATCCATCCATCCATGCATTTATCCATCCTGTGTAAAGTATTCATGCTCATATTTAGGTGCCAATTTCCAGTTATCACAGAAATCCTCCCTCCAGGAATTACCTATCTCTTGGGAGTTCAGCTCTATGTCTGAGTGTTGTCTCAGTGTTGGACAGAAATAAGTTGTTGGAGTGTGCTCCAGTTGTTTATATCTGTGAAGGCTCTTGTTGGATTTAATAAGATGGATTTGGGTAGTACAAGCTAAGTATAAAACAAAAGGGAACAAGTAAATGTGAGAGAAAAAGTCTTAAAAATAGGATGGGGATGATGAAGGCAATGAAGCAGGAAAATGCACTTAAGTAGCTCCACACAAAAAGCCGAAGATTTGACTTAAATACAGCATTTGCACATAATCTGCCAGATAAATAAGTAGGTAAAGAGTTATTAGAAGTCATCAGGATTCCTCGGGGCAGCCAGCCATGAACTGCCTGGTACAGAAGTAGTGCCTGCCTTCGATTCACAGCAGTCCTTGATGTGTGTCCTGTGCTGTCATCTAGTGACAAAAGGGAAGAAGTAACCGAAAAAGGAAAATCGAGGTGAAAGAGATGCCAGTGCAACTTGTGCCTGGAAGAAAAAATCTGGGCATTTTGAACATCTGAAGCTCACTATTGGCAGTGAGGTCTCACTGTACATTCAAAGACACTAGAGATATTTTCAAGATCTCTCCCTCGCCTTCCAGGGTGGATCAAAGTGCTTTAATGGGTACATCCAACCATGGAGGCTCCAGCATCCTAGGGTGCCATCACAGCCACTCCTGTGGGCATGCATCTAGGCTATTTCACATATCTAGTTCAGGATGGAGCATCTTGGTCCCGAGAGGAGCTTATTTGTCTCCAATAGCTATGAAGGGAGTGGGAACATCTTTGATGCAGACATCTGCATGGCAGCGATCTAGAGTTAGGCAAGATGACTGCTGCCCCATAACTGGGAGGTGACTCTCACCTGGAGAACAGGTCAGAACTTCTCCTGAAACCTTGTTGTTCCTATCCTCATTTTTGTTGATTTTGCAGGGGAAAAAACTCCAACTAGCCAGCCCACAAAGCAACTGACTTTGAGAAGAGACCATGACCTGGTCTCTTCCTTCACACATAGTGATAAGTTCCTCCAGACTTTCAGAAAAATGTCCTGCATGGGGATATGTCCCCTGTAGGGACATACTGAAGGCAGCAAAGAGCATCACTGGCAGTTGGGAGAGATTGAAGGCAGGATAAATTATCTGGAGTGAAATGAGGCATGAGAAAAACAAGAGTTGATGGTGCATACACAAAAGGAGACATCAGAAGGTTAGAGTTCGAATCCCATGTGTGACCTTGACCTTTTGTGTGATTTAGGGCAAGTTATTTCACCAGCGCAACCCAGTAAAACAACAGAGTACTGGTTTCCTGTGGGAACACTCCAAAGACATTAAAGTCTGCTGGTACAGAACACTAGAGTGATGCTGGGCACAATAGCCTGCAGACACTCCAATTTGAAAGAATATTCATTTTTCACCAACAAAGAGCTGATTTTCTCTCTCTGCTTTTTAAATATTATGGATGTACAATGGTTTGAAAACCCTAAGTTTTCTCTTGTCAGCAGGCCTGAAGCAACTTAACCTAAATGTTGCCTTTTTTTGCCTTTCCCCCACAGAATTCTCCAGCTGTGTTGCAAAAGTGTGTAGGAAACACAACCAACACTGTCCCGCTCTGCTAGTAACAAGCTCTCTGTTCCTTCTGTATCTCTATGAATCACTCCATTAGGTTCACAGACCCGCCAAAGGATATTTAAGAGATTTCCTTTCAAATCTTGAAAATAAAATATTAAGTGCAATCAATCATTCCTCATGACAGCTTCTTTGTCCATGAACTATTTTCATTTATTTTAAAGCCACAGTGTGTAGGAGAAGATAGATATTAAGAAAAATCAACACTAACAAAACACTACTTCTTGATCCTAAACATCAAAATATGGTGTACTTTTCTTTGTTTTCCTGTTAGTCACATATTTGAGCCACAGCCATGCCTTGAACAAGGCAGGAACATTACTGATGCTCAAGAAGGTTCCAGCATTTAGGGCACCATGCTAAGGGCAAAGACTTGGCTCTCACAGTGGGCAATTTTTCACTCACACAATCAGCAAGCAAAGCTTGACAAGAAGATCTGAAATGATTGAGAAATGCCTTTTTGTGCCAGATGAGGTCCCAGTGTCAGCTCTGAAAGATGAGCTTATGCTGGGAGCTTAAACCTCAGGGTGTCTGAAGAATTCCTTGAGACTGGTGTGGCAGGTTCAGTTGAAACCAGG
>VWYI01033453.1:8027-89051 GCA_013399455.1 Anthoscopus minutus
ATTTTACATGAAAACTTGGAGACTATGTTTTTCAACTTATGTTTCATAAAGCCTGGAAAACTTCAGCATAGTCTGAAGTTCATGACCCTGTTTATTGAAGTATTCTTTAGTCATTATAGCACTGATAGTAAGGCTGAGAACATGTATTTGAGTATGAGATATATTAGTTCTCAAGAGTGGATAGCCATGGCACTGAGAATGTACTGGTATTTTCTGTAAAATGAACTACCAGTACAGAAATGTAAAGTGATATTCTTAGAAAATGGGAGTTGAAAATTACATTCCTAAAAGCATTATGTCACAACCTAAATATATAAACAATATTTTTCAAAACTGGCAGGTATCAGTCTTGAATGATTGCAGGACAGTCCAGATTTCCCATAATTTTTAGTCTTGGGTCTTTACAACAAGTAAACATTAAGGCTGTATACAGTGTTAGGCATACAAAATCATAAAATAAAGATCTAACACACGAAGTGTATCATGTTGCCAGGAATAAAAGCCCAAGGAAGCTGTGTGTGGTACCAGTCAGAGAGAGTGGTACCACTATTTAGCCAAATAGTGAAACCAAAATGAAAGCAAAAATTCACATAACGAAGCTGTCGATTCTGACTGTAAAATGAATGTATGTAATTACATTGTCTTACATAAATACTCAATAAAATTTCAGTTTAAATTTTTACAATGAAGATGTACAGCAAAGAAATTCTGACAGCTGACCACAGTTCATTTGCAAAAAAACATTTAGAACTCTCTGCTTAGACAAGGAAAGTGGGACTTAGCGCTTCACAGAAGTGAAGTATAGTGTCAGGGAAAATTTGCAATGTCTTCAAGGACAAATTCTGCCCCGATCAGAGAAAGGACAAAGAAACTAACACCTACAGGATCAGGCCTGGTTCTGCTCTGTTTGGCTTGACATTACCCAGCCAACATATATAGCCACACAGCCAAAAAAACATGCACCATAAATTCTGCCTTTACACAGCAGTTAAAGTGTGCAAGAGGGAAATGTTTCAGAAAGGAAACAGGGGAAAAGAGCTGAGAAAGCAGGTCTACAAAGGCAGAACAACTCAACAGGAAACAAATATTTTAAATGAGCCAATGTCAAATACATGTTACATGAAGGAGAAACAGAAACTGTGGGAATCTTAAGCAGGGAAGATTTCAGACTGCAGGGTTAAGTTTTAAATGCCAGAAGACATGGCTGCAGCATGTCTAAATAGCTTCTTTGATAAAGAGATGGTTTAACTGAAGCATCGTTTCCTGGTACTTGGCTGATAAACAACAGGAACTCATATGCAGGGAAAAAGAGGTCAAAACAGTCAGGCCAACAAGTACATATTTTACCCAAAGCCACAGCTTTCAAATTTACTGAGCTATCTCTCCCATGACTTCTGTTCCTGGAGTCCATGCTTCTACTTACATGTCCATAAACATCAGCTTGCCAAGCATCTGCAGCTACACTGATCTGAACTGCATTCCCTGCTTGATCTTTTCTCCCAATCCTCAAATCCAAGCCAAATATAATTATAGCTCTGATAGCCAGCAGCAGCAGTTTCCAAATGCATCACCAGGGCTCAGTTCTTTCACTTCCTTGTTGTTCTGTGTTTATCATGAACATGGCCCTCCTAATCTTTTCACTAACACTGTATGTCAGCAGATTCTCAGATTTTACTCTCTAAAACAAAGATTCTTCTAGATTGTTGAAACTGTCACCCAGGCTCATAACACCGTGCATCTCAATTACAGCACTGTTCTCCCTCAGCCTGGACAAATGTAATCTGTCATCATTGCTATCTGTTCAAAATGCTGCTCTGAAATTCATTTTCTGAGCCCATCATCTGTCTGTGTCATTCCTGCCTGTGCCTCCCATCCATTGGATAAAGCTTTCCCTATATCATCAGTTACAGCTACTTACTTTGATTTCCAAGAAATTTCAAAGTCTAACTCTCACCCTTCTCTCCAAGCATTTTCAGTCTGTATCCAAGAGTTCATTATGCTTGCCCTCTATGTCTGACTAGTTAAATGTGAAGAGCTTTGTTCTTTCTGCGCCTTATTTCTCTATAAACATCCCTGGATGAATGGCGTGAGACAAATGAAAATATGATGTTCACTGCTGGATTAGAAGCTGTGAGGTTATGAATACAAAATTCTGTAACAGTAAATCTGGGTAAATAATTTACAACATGGAATTTATTTGTTGTATTTTACTTGACTTTCTGTTTATAAAATGGAGAATTTGGTATTCAGATGCGCCCACCAAATAACCTTTGCAAATTATTCTTACCATGCTGCTTAAAAACAAGCAAATTTAAAAATGGATGAGTTTAGGTCACATGATAAATTTCTGTAGCCTAGTTACACAAGTATATCTTTGAGGAGCACTGGGTACAAATAGTGGTAATTAAGTATCTAAAATTCACTACCTGAAAATAACTTCTAAAATCATTGTTGTTGTGGTGGTGATCATTCTAAGCAATAAAATTTGCTTCCAGAATATCACCTGAAACAAATAAAAAAGATATAAACACACAAACTATTTTCATTTTAAAATTCAAAAGGATTTGGGGATTTCAAAAAGGATTGCTATTTTATTTTAAGCCTGATTCTCTAGTGAAAAAAAAAGGGATTCATTGCCTGAGTTTTTTCTTTCTGTAATGCTAAACTGAGACAGTTTCACTTAACCACTCAGAAATGTTTTTAGATTACTGGTTAAAAAAAAAACAAAAACAAAACATTTGGAGGGGAGAAAAAAGGTACATGCAGCTCCAAAACAGCCAAAGTGCACAGTGCCTTGCTCATGAATGAGCAGTGGTGGGAATCAAGGCAGATCAATCAACCTACCTAGACACGTAGGTAGGGTGCAAGGATGGGGGGAGATGGAGGATAAGGAAAATCCAGGATGAAACGATCTGAGGATTCCACTGCATTCATATCCCAAGATGGCCTTTGGCTTCTGAGCATTAATAAAACAAACCCCTAAACCAGAAGCCTGAAACTTCTTTACAGTGTGCTTCTTTGGTAAATTGCCCTGCCAACCTTTAGCTATACCATTTTCAGTTCTATCTGTGGTACATGCTGTAACTTTTCAGCCATGATTATTATTTAGGTGGGTAGTGATTATTTTTCAATTCCTTTTAAAGTGAATTAAAGTCTAGAAATGAAAGTAGAAGGACACTTGTGAGACCTTTTTCTCTACAGCCTATCAACAAATACTATATGAAGTAGTTTGCAAACTGTTAGTTTGCAAACCTCAGGCATAAAATAAAGTCAATATATAATTTTACAACCACATCTCTTTTCTTTTGCATTAACATATGAAAAGAAACTTGCTCTTTCTTCTATCACAAAATTAGAGGTATTCCATATACAAAACAGTCTGTAGGTTTCACAGGATAATTGCCCTGCTAGTATCTTCAGTGCATTTATTAAATTCTACCTTCCCTGTTTTTTCTTTCAAATACATACTAGACACCAAAAATCCATTTAAGAGAAGTGAAGATGAGTTCTCTAATGGGACCAACATGTATGACATTTCCTTTGGAGCACTGCACACCAGTACCATGTCCCTAACATTATATTTACTATGCATAGACATCTGTTGTCCTCTTCCTGTTTTTCAGTGGAAGTTGTATTTTCTTATAATTTTTTTACTGAATGCTCTGTTCCCTATGGAAAATGTTGGTTCTTTCAAGCGAAAGATAAATGCCTAAACCCTAAACCATTCAAGTTGAAAGTGAGTGCCTCCCAGGAGCTGCAGCTTGGGTTAGGATTCCTCACTGTGCACTTCTTCATTGTTAGGATGCTGTGGCTGATGTGTCATCTAAAGGAAACCAGGCTATAATACAGGACATGCATATTTCTATACGAAAATGGGATTATGAGGCCTATATTCCCATGGGAGTACCATGATGACAGTTTCATACTGAAGCATTTGTGTGTCAATGACCATACTTCAGATCCGGGCTTTTTTGCACATAAAACAAAAACACTGCCTTCACCTTTTTCTAAGGAAGGTCTGCAATTTAGGAAGAAAGCTAATGGGATTTTTTCTGCCTTCCTTTCAGTTATCTTTTGCTAGCTTAGGACCCGAGCTATTACCTTGTAGATGTCAAGGAATCCACACTGGTGGTCGAAGCGCGTGTAGAGCTCGTTGAGCATGCTGATGACCTGCATGGGCGTGCACTGAGCACAGATGGCAGTGAAGCCAACAATGTCCGAGAAGAGCATGGTGACATCATCAAACTTCCTGGCCTGAACCTGCTGCCCCTGCCACAACTGCTGAGCCACCTCTTCAGGGAAAATAGAAATAAGGAGATCTACTGTCTTCTTTTTCTCCTCTTCCAGGGCTCGGTGTGTACATTCTAGAGTTGCCTTCAGCTTATCCATTCGTTTTTTCAAGCCATCCTGTGCCTTTGCTTGCTCCCCAACCAATATGACATCACGAGTAGCATCATGGATAGGTATGTCCGAAAGATGGAGGCCTCTGCCCATCAGCTCATCCAGCTTATCCACACAGGGGGAACCCAGAAACAGTATTGAGTTTGATTCTGGCACATGAATCATTTGTCCTTTAATTTCCATCACCTGTAAAATAAAAATAAAAAGAAATTGTTTAGACGAGGGGAAAAAATCAGCTTATAGATGTGTATCTTCATTCTACTTTCTCTGTCTTTTCAGCTAAAACAATTAACTCTAGCCTTTTACACAAAAGCCTCTTGCACTCACCTACTCAAGTAATGCGTCTCACGGTCTACTCACCAAACTGAGTCAGAAAATAACCTAAACTGACACAAAAATATTCCCAAATCAGATGTGGATTTTATTTGTACCCAATTAAATACAAAAGCAATAATATGTATTCTAAGAGTGCCATCTAAATAATGCTCCTGGAATGTACCTGGCCTTACAAGCAAATTTCAGAGCTGTTCTTTCTCTGTTACTTAGCTATAAATTACAAAAAGCAAAAAAAAAGGTAAAGAGAAAATGCAACTGTCTGAAAGCAGGTTAGTGAAATGAAGCGCCTTCTGCTCTTTTTCAACAAAATACCTAATACAAGTCAATTGTGGCCATTTTATAGAGGAATCAAATAAAAATAGATGTGAAAAACAGCTCTATAAAATAACAAATGGCATGGAAATATCGTAGTAGTCCTCCTGTTTTCCTTCTCATACATGCAGCAGAGTTGAATGCTGGCACTCAGAACCTGCAGATTTCTTGGTAATAAGAGATTCATCCAATTTGTATTTGTGGAATGGCAGAAAGTACAGTAGGGAAAGAGCATCAGGTGGCTCATCACACTGGGTTATAGCTTTTGCATTTGCCTGTTAAATGGCTAGATGTTTTGAGTGCTGTCCAAGGCCTGATAGCACTGAGGCCCTGGTTTGTTACCTCTTGCTCCGTGATGGCAGTTGAGCACAAAACTACCAGACTGGAAACTAAATTAAATCAGACAAACAGTATCTCTTTTTAAATACAGCTTGCCATAGCCTCTGTCACAAAAAACAACCCCATTAATGTTTCCATTCCAGGACTGCACAAAGACCAGGGCAATACTGTGCTAAGTGATCTAAAATTACCACAGACCCTGAGGATCTCATGGTAAATACAGGCACAACACACAAATCTGGTGCATCTAAGCAGTGTTAGGCACCCTGACGCCTTGTATCTGTGCTATTGCACACAATCTCTTGAAATGAAAAGGTGTCCTCCAGTCACCATTTCTTTCATCATGTAGGCATTTGCTTGCTGTCATAAGATTCACTTATCACTTAATCCTCCTTCCATCCATAATCCTTCCAAGCAAAACAGAAAAACCTCCATCGGGGAATCCAAAGGTATCTGTAATAATGATGTGATTTTAAGCATCCAGTGGCCTGAAAGCTCCTGCTGAGGTAGCAGGTAATCCTACATGGTACGTCCATGTTTGGGGGAGATTTTAGGAAGCCACTCTTTCTATTAGCTTTTTTTATATCAGGTCATATGCTGTCATTTCAGACTCTATGGCAGCATGGGAATTGAGCCTATCTTGTCCCTACTGCCCACTGCCTTCTCTGCTGGAAACCTAATATACAGCTTCTGATGCCTGCCAGGGAACCCAGCAAATGAAAATAAATTCAAATCATTAAAACTGTCAAATTTTCTAATTGTTCCTGCACACCTACTAATATTTACATTTCTAAACCTTGGTTCCTCAGCTTCACTCTGGGACATTCATCTCTGTGAGAAAGCTAGTCAGCTACCTACATGAGCTGATTTAATGCTCCATGAATAAGTGTTCTTTTTCTACTTTTGCAATACGGCTCCCTGGGAAATAGGATACTTTCTTCATGCATGCAGCCTCATGTTTTCAAAAGGGCACAGGCAAAATTGTTTTAACTCCAAAGTAAAAGTTCCCAAATATGAAATACATGGTACAGCATTTCTAAATTATCTTCCTATTTTGTTCCCCTGGCAGTGAGTTTTCTGTTTGTAGAATTTCACTCTTGTGAAAAATAAAAGTATCTCATATTATCACTTGCCTCTTCCATCTCCAGGTGAAAACATGGTGTTTTCAGCTCAGGAGGAAAGAGTGTGACCACAGACCCCGGCTGAGCCAGCCTGGCCTGGGGCTGAGCTGCTCGTCAGCAAGGCAAGGCATTTGAGTTGTGTTTCCCCTGTTAACCTGCTGTGAGATCAGAAGAAAATTAATGCATCCCCCTGTGCTCCCACCTCGCCTCTGTCAATTTGAGGTGTTAAACTCTTTGATGTGATCTCTTTCTGTGTGAATATATTGTGCCAACCTTCCCCAGGTGGACTTTTCTCAGGAAACAATGAGTAAATAATGTACTAAACAGGCATTCTGAATCCTCTGCTCTGCTTCTGGGTAACCCCAGGCAAATTATCAACCCTGACTTCTTATTTGGCCTTTCAGCGCAGCAGGAACAACACTATTGACCACCCTGTAGCACACTTTGAGGCGTCTCTGTGAAAAGCAATAAAAGACAGACAATTCTGTAAAACGCATAACTAATAATAGCCAAGTGAGCTGACCTCCTGCTTCAACAAGGTTGAGTGTTTCCAGAACATTTTTAGAAACTTTTGCAAAGACATTCTCCCTACACAACTGATTAGCTTCCTAAAACTGTCAAAGGTTCAGTGAAATTTCAGCTTTATCCTCTGAATATTATTATCACTTGTTCTGCTTAACAGGAATTGTTGATGTTTCCTATCACTTCTTTCATGTTACATTAATGATTCTGTCTTCCTGCTCTCTCTTGATGACTGATGGATATTTTAGAAAATGGCCTGCCAGTCTCTTCAAGTTGCCAAATCAAGGAACAGGACAGCAGATGAAAAACAGCCCCTGCTTTCCTAGGGAGAAACACTCAGGTCTTGTAAAGAACAGCAGTGAAGAGTTAAGACTGCATCATTCTCAGTTTTTGCAAAGCCCTTTCCAAAGAAGTTTCAGAGATGATTCTGACGCTTTCTAGCAGACTTCAGTCTACACCTGTGATCCAGAATGACTTCCATCTCTTTTCTTTGATTTCTCTTACTTCTTATATTCTTCTTTGTATCTTAAAATATAGCTGATGTTATATGATATCAGGTTTGCCTGAAGCTTGCCATAGTAAGTCACACTTCTGGGCACCTCCCCGAAGCTGGACAGCTTTACACCTGGACCATAAGCCTACAGGCAATCAGGATGGCATCATCCATCTTTCTTGTAAGCAGGAAAAGACGGAAACATTTCTGTCATGAGTTGTATTTCATTACTGCTACATTTCATTGCCTTCCCGTCTCTTTAATTATATTCTCATTGAATAAAATTAGGATAATTCTACCATTTTCAGAGGACATTCTCCTGATTTACAGTGGTGTAAGAGAACATACTGAAAAGAGCAATTATATATCATATTTTACAGTCTTGTGTTGCTGTGAAATAACAGTGCAGCCTAGCAGCTCTGGGATGAAAAACAAAAAACCTATCACTGAATTATATTCCTCTGCAAAGAAAGGAAGAAACAGTTCCTGATTCTAAAGAATTCTTTCATCCTCTCTCCCCAGCTCAGAAATACTGACAGGTTCTAAAGCTACTTTTTGAGTACATGGAGAGTCTCCTGCAGAGCAGTGCACTACCAGCTACTTCATTAGGTACACAATATCCAACCCTCTGCACACCCTCTGTGTACTCTGGATGCAAGGCCACCCAAGGACCAAAAAGCTTATGAATCAAATGCCAAATCCACTGTCTTATCTGTAAGGAAAAGCACAGGGGGAAGCTTCATTGGTTTCACCGAGGGAGGATACTACTCCATACAAAGATGTGTGTTTTGGAATAGTGACTGAGAGAAGGTGTTCACATCTGCTCAAAAAGATTAAGGAAATACGTGATGGTATCCTTGAGAAATAACTGGGGGGTTAAAAAGGATTTTTTTTCTAATTGGCCAGACCTTTTCTGCAGCCTCTGCAATCCACAAATTTCAATGGAGCTGCCTCTTTGATTTTGATCAGTGCATAAATCCTCCCAAACTGTGCTTATAGTCTTCTCTTTTTTTAGTTTTTATTTATTGGGATTAGGTTGGAAACTCACAGTGCTAGGCCACACTTTTGTACACAGGTGCACATGCATGCTTGATTTCATAAAAAGAACAAATTCAGTACAAGAAAACAAAGCTGCTTCCTTATCCAGCTCAGTGATTTAGAGGATGGAAAGACTGAGGCAAATTTAATTTGAACTTGAACACCATTGCCATCATAATTTCAAGGTACAAAGAGTATAGGGGGACTTTCAGAAAGGAGGTCCAGGTGCTAACCTATGTTTTAAAAGAACTGGACTTCTCTGAATGGCCTACAGAATACATGGCAGTCTTCCAGGAGCATTTACAACAAGGTATTTCATAACATTTGAGCAGTTAGAGGCTTAGGAAATTTTGTGAACAGTGGACAAGCAAGTATGACAGATAACACTGGAATTTTAAAAAAATCTCTTCAATTGGAAAAAAGGGCTAAAGCTAGAATTCAAAACAAGGGCAATAAGTATGTTTAGACAGAAATAATCCAATGCAAGAAGTACAGGCAGGGTAACTGCTCCTAAGAAGATGGCCCAGAGTGCAGAGTGGAACAAATGAATGTAAGCCAACATGTCATGCTGTCATTTAGAATGAAAACACTATACAGCACTATGTAAACAAAAATACAGCTTGCAAAACTCAGGAAGTAATCCTTATGCTGTGACCACCAATTTTCAGACCCCAGAAGGGCATATCTGTTCCTTTTTAAGTATAACAAAGAGGTGGAGAGTTTGATGAAAAGCAGTGAAGGCAATGAAAGGTCTAAAAAATATGGCCTACAAAAAAATTGAAAACATGTGATGGTTTACCCCAAAGAAGAAAAATCTAAGGATGGTCATATGAAACTCTTGAAAAATACATAGTGCCAGTGCAAAGAAGTCAAACTCTTCTACAAATCCAGTTGCAAAAGCTTTGCAGAAAAGGCCCTAGTGATCCTGGTGGACACCAAATTCAACATCATCCAGCAATGAGCGCTTGCATCAAAGGCAAGAAGCATTCTGGGCACTGTTAGGAGGAGTGTTGCAGCTGGTGGAGGGAAGTGATCCTTCCCCTCTTCTCAGAACTGGTGAGGCTACACCTGGAGAGCTGTGTCCAGTTCTGGGATCCAGAGTACAGGAGATACATGGACACGCTGGAGAGCATCCAGCAGAGGTCAACAAAGATGATAGGAACCTGGGACATCTTACCTATGAAGAAAGGCTGAGAGAGCTGGGATTGTTTAATCTGGAGATGAGAAGGCTCAGGATGATCTTATCCATGTACATAAGTACCTGAAGGGATCAGGAATGACAGAGCAAGACTCTTTCCAGTGGTGCCCAGAGAAAGGACATGGGGTCAACAGACATAAACCAAAGGAGGGTCCCACTGAACATCAGAGAACACTTTTTTTTTTTTATAGGGTTATCAAGCACTGCTACAGGTTGCCTGCAGAGATTGTGGAGTTTCCATCCTGGGAGATACTCAAAAGCCACATGGGTGTGGTCCTGGAAAACTGACTCTAGGTGACTCTGCTTGAGCAGAGAGTTGAACCAGATGACCTTCAGAGGTTCTTTCCAACCTCAGTGTATGAAATGAAAAAAAAGTAAAAGGTTCAAATTGGAAAAAAATAATCTATATGGGATATACTTGTATTCATAGGGAGAGTGAGAATGGAAACATCATTGGTGAGGAGTTGGATTATGAAGAGGAGTTGCACTACGCACTAGTGGAGATTTGTGACACCTGTCCAAGGTGATCAGTCTGTCTGGAAAGCAGAGGAATGAACCTGGGACTTAACAGAAATCTAGGTGGAAACAGGAAGGAGAGGAATAAATAGGGAATTGTTTGAATTTTGCACTCAAACAACAACTGCACAAGTTATTTCTGGGATAATTAATGTAGTATTAGTGTGGAATTCATTGCTTCAGTCAGTTTACAACTCTTTCTATAGAGAACAAGAGAAACAGGTGCTTCTGGAATAAAAGTTGTGTGATCTACGTGAGACATCTAAGACATGGTCAAATGAGTCATGCCCCATGTATAGAAATACTTACAGTTCTCTGTTGTGAAGGAAGCACAAAGATTGTACATACATGCCTGTACTGATCAGTTAAGTCTACCTCCTATCAGAATTAATTAATTCATAGGAGTCAGTGTACTGCTGTGCATTGAAAGACACCTAAACGCCAATATGTTAATACATATACTTAATACATTAAGAGAAATATGAGTTTTCTATTGGTCTAACAGATTTCTATTTCAAATTTCAATTCAATGAAATGAAGACGTGGTGTGCCTGTAAAATTACTGCTGCTGTGTGGCTGGCTGACCACCAGATAGGCAGAGTATAACTCTGACCCTTAAGACAGAAAAAGGAACAGCTGTTAAAAGCCCTGCAATACTCCTGCTCTGCTTATATAGTGGGGTAAGTCAGAGCTAGAGCCGGCAGAACTAGCTCTGGAGAAAGTGTCATGAAAATAAGAATTCTAATGGAACCCTGATTTGCTATTTTATCTGTAGACAAAAATAACAAAAGACCATCTTCCACTATACTCATATTTTATTGAAAAAAAAACCCAAACAACTAAGAGTTTTTTAACTACATTTCATCTCCACAGAAATGAAAAATAATGTCTCCATTGATGCCTGACACAATTGAATAAACTAGACAAGGTTTGCTCAGCACATCTCAGGATGTGCTTGGATTCTTGTGAAATTCTAACTCTCAGCATTTGCTTACAGGTTTGTACTTCCAGTTCACTGCATTGTCAAAAGAATATTATTCCACACAGCAGCAAAGTGACTGTTAAAATTTACTTGTTATTTATAGCAAACCCTGGAGTATTTCATAACATGCAACAGTCTTCAGACCAAAGTGACCAAATGTAGCATTTTCTGTACATCATAGATTCCTCACAAACCCAAATTGGCAGCAAAAATACTGTGCCTTTAGGAAATCCAAAATTTTGGTGAGAATACATTCATTTTTCTATGTAAAAGAGAGAGAAAATGATAATGAGAGAAACATTAATATCTTTCAGTTGTAAACATGGACCTCTAAAATAATTGCTTGGTATCAAAAGAATAGGTGTGGCAGATTAAAAGCAAACAAATTAGGGTTAGATAGGATCCACTCTACAAGAAGCATAGGTATGCATGACATATCAAAAGCATGGAGCCACCTCTAAGGGCATATGAAAGGGGAAAAAGGGAAGAGGTAAAGGAGATGACTCTGACCTTAACACATTAATCTGCCAAACCAACTAGATAAACAAAAGGCAGCAATGGATTCCACCTGAAAAAGGTCACCACGATTTACAGTTTATCTTTTCTTGCTTCAAGACGCAGAAATTGCTTTTAAGAAGGTACTCCTGACTGCTACTTGGATAAGTCCAAGATAAATCTAGCCCTATGGAATAAAAACAATGGGAAAAGGATTCCTTCAAAGGAACATCTGTTTCACAAGACAGCAGAGTCATTATTCAACCCTATGTGTTCCTCGGTCAGCTTTGCTTACCGATGCTTTTAAGCAGAGGAATGGGTGAACTCAACACGACAGACAGGCAGAACTCAGCATGGGCAGCACCAGACAGTTGCTAAAACAAGAAGAAACTCACCAGTGTTTCCAAGAGAATTTAAAAATCCCTTTGAACATCAACACACCAAGAACAGCTTGAATTTTTTCCATGAATAAGTATCTTTATATACTTAAACACGACCTGTGTGAGTCCCAAAGGCACCACTGGCCTGACAGTCCCTGTCCAGTCTCCCAGGACACCCCCGGCCCTTCCCAGGGCCCTGGACTGCACATCAGCCCCTTGGGCTGTCAGTCTGCCTCGATGCTCTCACAGCCCTGCCCTGCCAGGTCACAGCCCATCCAGGGGCCCAAGGCCCAGCCCAATATCAGTCTTTACCCATTCCCAACCCTAGGGAGGTACCACTGCTGGTGCTGGGCTGCCCTCATTCCCAGTCTGGGTGCCTGGGACAAGTCCTGCCTGCCAGGTGCTGCCCCTCCATCCTGCAGACTCCCACAGCTCCTGGCACTCAGGGGGCCCTGGGCCCTGCAGTACCCTGTAGCATCCAGAAAATATTTTACCTAAAACACCTATCAATCAATGAGCATCTGGACAATGGTCTTGGCTGTATGGTTTAGTTTTAATTAGTCCTGTGAGAAGCAGGGACTAGGACTTCATGAACCTTATGAGTCCATTTCAACTCAAGATATTCTATGATTTTTTGGTTTTCATTTTACTGCAATATCTGTTTTTAAGATTGCTTTCAGGTTGCACACACCTTGATTAGCACACTAGAGTTTTACATATCAACAATACATGTCTCTGCCACTTTATTAAAAGCCAAGATACCCTGACCAGATATTCAGCTGCCCATCTTACTCCAACAACACAGAGTTACAAACGTGCAACATCAGTGTTAAAAAAGTCTGCTTTGGTCAGGAGCAGAGGAGTGGAAGCAATTTTCAGAGACATGCTCATCTGTTTAGAATCACAGAATTATAGAACGGCTTAGGCTGGAAGAGGCAGTAAGGATCATCAAGTTCCAACCCCACCCATCTCAGGCAGGGATATCTTCCTCTAGACCATCTTATTCAGGGCCCCATCCAGCCTGGCCTTGGAGAATTCCAGGGATAGGGCATCCACAGTCACTCTGGGCAACAAGCTCAAGATCTGTGAACTGTTAAAAGTGATGGTAGCAATAAACATACTCCAAACCACACACTTGCTTTAATTTTGCATTTCAACCAAAGCAAAATGCATTTTTGTACTTAAAATCCCATCATAGTTTAATCACAACAGCTGAATCAAAGCATGAGGGAAATTTCCCATATTTAATATTCTCTCTCTATGAAAGACAAATTAAAGAAATTACATTTCCAATTAATGTTTGTTAAACATCTGGTTAAAAATAAATGCTGTATATATTTACATAAATCTCTAATTATCTCATGCATGGGAAAACCTTTATAACTGACAGGTATTATGTGTCACTTTGTTAAAGACAGATATTTTTTATTTATTTCGGTTGATGTCAACCAAGCAAGATTATGGAGGAATGTGTCAGTACACTGAAAGGAGTGGAGATGCTGCCATTTTCCACCGTGTTGTTACTTTTGGGATTAGTTCCTACTGTCTTCAGCCCAAGATTTGTGCAGATGCATGAATCAGTCTTTCACCTAACCCTTCCACCAGTAGTGTTTATCCCCTAACAAGAGCTTCTCCTTCGAATGTGATCTGTCCCAGCTGCCTGAGATGACCTACTAGCTGAAAGTACTCCTATGTGGTATTTCTGGCTAAGTACTTTTCTTTCTCAGATTCAGGCTCACTTTTTTTCTACTTTGTGGATTTAATTTTTTTTTAGCAAAAAGCAGTGAAATGGTTAAATAAGCACATATGTTTATTCATGAAAACAGTAGGCAAGGAGCAGCACAAGCAGCTTTCCCCTTTGATCCATGAGAACAGATATATATAGCAACCATTAGGAGATATGACATTTCACCACCAACCTAGGTATCTTAAAATTCCTGTGATTAAAAGATCTCTTAGCCCATGCACTAGCTTGGAGAATTTTTCACCTTTAGGACTTAGAGAATCTGACTCTTTCCCTAATTCATCTTAAGTATATAAATCTGCTAAAAATTCCTGCCAGCACCACAGCAAGGAAAGTGATGAGAATTGGAGTCCTCTGTTGGTGTTTTTTACTTTGCTTTGATTTTTATTACTCCATATATCAAGTACTTTTGCAGCTTTGATAAAAGACTCTATCACTAGAATTTGATATTGGGATTAATCAATTCTGGTCTCTTGGCGCAGTATAAATTTTCAGAACATGAAGAGAAGAAATTTCTCCTATTCCCAGTCCAATCATTCTTAAGTTAGATATAATAAGAAAGACCCATTCTACCTCTCACTGAAGTAATTGTAAATATATCAAGCTGATTTTAGTGAGAACTGCACCCGGCCTTTAAAATTATATTTTCGCTATATTTCTTAAAAAGGTTGAATTTCTTTTGGTGTGCTCAACATAATCCACCACATCACTAGGAGACCTTTCATCCATAACCTGCTGTAAGTATTGTATTTGAGAGGCACCAGTAAAAGACAGTCTTCATGTGGAGTCCCTTACACGCTGTGTTAATGAATTTGGGAAGAATGCATTGGCCTGATTTAGTAGTCTCAGGTTAAGGGTGCCATTTTCCACAAAGTACTTAGTTTACAACCCATCGAGAAATGAAAAGCAAATGAAAACATTAAAATGCCTTTAATAAAACTATAAATAGAACACAGTGTGAGAGGGAACAGTCAGATGCAGTGAATATTCACATTTTTGTGCACATTAAAGTATCTGTTTAGCTTCCATTTTCTTCACTGCACCTAATTTTCCTTGATATGGTAATAAAGAAAATGAAAAAAATAATGTTGAAGGTGATATTTTAAAACCAAAATATGGTCAGTCTCTATTGCATTGACTTTTCTAGCACAAATCGAAGAAAGCAGTTAAGCAACTTGTTTCAATGACTCAGGCTGACAAGAAATAAGATGTTCCAGGGCCTTAGCTGCTGCCCATTGCTGCACAGAAGCCACCAAAGCCTGGAGGGAGCATGGTGGGATAGGGCAAGAGTGAGTGTAGATGGAAATGGGAGACCCAGCCTTTACAGAGAAGAAGGACGACAGAAATGATCAGCCTAAAAATACTGAGAACTGCTGCTTCTTGAAGCTCTCCATCAGCTTGCAGATTCCTGTCCTTGGATACCTCAGGGGAGTTGTGCACAGCTTCTCAGGACTGTCTGTGGGTAGGCAGATCACAAGCCAGCCAGCCCCAGAAATCACAGGATTGCCCTAGCAGCGCTCTGCCTCAGCTGAAGCACCCTGCTGAGGAGCAGAAAATATTTGCTCAGGCACAGCAAGATGCTAACATAGCCACCTTGCTTTTGGAACATGGCCAGCTTACCCAGGAGAGGCTGAGTGGAGCTAATGAAAAGCTGTCTGTACATGCATCCACAAGATCAACTCAACCAATTCATAACCAATGTGAATACTGACCTGCAGCTAATTTGCAGATGAGAATTCCCTAAAGAGCAGAGTATTTGATGAGCCTTCCCATTTTCAGCATTTTGACTCCTACAATCCTTTTGAGTATTATTTAAGCCTAAAATCTGTATTTCAAAAGTCAGTTTTAAGATCTAGATGCCTTTCAAAATTTCACACTTCAGCTATTTACTCCCTTTGGAAGAGTCAGAAGGAAGGGAAGAGACAGAGAATTCAAGAGTGGTTAAGTCCAGGAAGAAGCAACAGGGAAGGTTTTAAGATTTAGTTATACTTACCATTATGCTACTCTGATTTGATTAGTAATAAATTAAACTGATTTCCACAAGTCTGTTTTGGCCGTGGCAGTAATTGGTGAGTGATCTCTCCTTGTCCTCATCTTGACCCACAGCTTTCTCTCCACTGTGCAGCTGAGGAGGGAAGCCCTACCTAAAGTCCCCCATGAAAATGGTCTCATGAGACGACCCAAAAAGAAAACATTCTCTTTGTGGAAATTCATCTGCCTTATTGTCTTCAGGTTTTACCCATAAATCTGCAGCCTTTTGGGCTAAAACTTTGGGCTAAGTTTTACTGAGCTTCTATAATACATGTGTTTTCAGCAGATACTCTGCATTTTCAATTGAGTGTACATGGCCTGCCATTGACTCATGTACTTCATTTACATGTGCAGTCTCTCATAAAAGGTCTCTTCCTTCAGCACAGGTCAGGATCTACTTACATTCAACAAGCAGTAAGAACCAATGTGAGCTGTAGTTGCACACAGCTGTGTGTTACCTTAAAATTATTTTGCACTGATACCAGATACTGCTGGAGTGCTGTAATATCCTGTAATATGTACATTTTTCCTACACATTAACACTGGAAATCTTCTATTCTCTGAACATTAGCAGTTTATGTTCCGTAGTACTCAAATTAACACAAGCGCAAAATCAAGGAATCTTTTCCTAGTTTTCAAATATAACTCACAGTATTTGGCTAGACATGGTGTCCTCCAGAATGCTAAATTTTAGTAATTGCATTATGTTTCATAATATTTTAATAAAGTATTTATTAAGACTACAGAGAACAATTAAAGCAATATTAAATGCTATTGCATTATCAGCCTGATGATTCTATGAAATAAAACACTGGTTGATGTACTGAGAATACAGAATATCAGACTTCTCAAGTGTGATCATATGATTCATTTATAAACTTAAAATAAGTTAAACTAATCCTGTCAAATACTCTATTCTCACACAATATTCCATAATATTAGTAATAGTAGTAATAATAAGAATAAGAATAGTAATAATAATAATTTTTTAAGACAGTAAAATGTATCAGTCCTTAATCATACTGCAACAGTCTTTTGATTTAAATCAATGGTATTATTCACAGATCAGTTGATTTCTTAAAAATAAGAAACTATTCTTATATCTGTCGAGGAAATGAGAGAAAATAATGATGATTACCCAGCTTCAGGTAAGAAGAAATGGCACAGAAAAGCAGACTGATGATAGCTTATTTCTGTGTTAAGACACAAATTTTCTCACAATACCAGACCTTTTGTTTAAATAATTTTCCAACTGCTTTCAAAACTCACAGCTCTCCACAAGGGATGCTCTTGAGCTATAGCAATGGAAGGGCCTTCTCTGAAATCATTTGGAATTAATGGGGAGGCTGTTTTTGAGAGCAGCACACTCTAGGAAACAGGGTCACAAATAAGTGGAAAGTCCTTCCTTTCTCAAATGATCAAAATACATTCACCTTTTATTGCAGCGCACAAAACATTCTAGGTCATCTCTACCAATACATCTAAGTATATGTTGCATCAGTGGAAATAAATAGAAAGTCTGGCAACAAAACCAACTCCCTGATGACATTTGTGATTTGTCAGTCATAGCTAAACAGTGTTACTAGCTATTTTCCCCAATTTCTTTCCACACATGTTTGTGAAAGGAAATAGCACCCTTTGCTCAAAAGACAAGAAAATAAGGTATTGTTTATCAAAAGTCATTGTGATGTATTAGTGACTTGGGAAAAGATGGAAGAATGAAAGTCCTTCTTTCCTTTCTGCTTTGGTTGATGGCCCATCAGTCAATTGAAAACACCATTGTATTTCATCCACAATAACCCAACTGAAGTATGTTAAATGATCACAGATGGCCAAGGAATTTCAATTGCTTTAAAGGCCCCAGAGTAAAAGTCCTGACACAGTGAAATGAATGGATAAACAGCCAATGTAGAGATTTCCACTGCAGCTTCACCTGTGCTTTGGAATTATATACTATTTGAACATGGATGACCATATATATCAAATACAGTGTCTGCTGATTGCAACGGTTCATAACATCTTAATCCTCCTATTTCAGAAAAGCAGTTAACAATTGAAGTCAAGAGAAAAATTAAATCAAAGCTCATTCTTTAAAAGCTTCCCAGAGATGAGCTTCCATATGCTGTCTTGCTCACTTCAAATCACCAGATGCCTAAATTCTGCAAAGATCACTCAAACCTCAGAGTTTCATGCGTGTAAATCAACAACATCAGGAAAACCTTGTCTTGGATTCACACAAGAAGAAATTATAACAACATGGTTGTCTCACAGTGCCTTAACATTTAATCTGTTTTATCAAGACATTCTCATTATAGAACTTAAAATTTCTGATTTTGTATTAAAATCAGATCACACAAGAAATGAAAAATTTTGGAAATGCAAGATTGTTCCAAATACTTTCATTTGTAACAGAATAAATCTTCCAAAAAAAACCCTAACAGTGAAATTTATCAGTGAAACAACCTGCAAATTATTTCTTCTGGAGTGAGACTTCAAACTGGCAATGTATCTGAGAAATGTATTTTAAACATTACTTTTTCTCATAGCTAGTGACAGTTTCATATTCAAAGCAGCTGAAGCCACAACAGTTCCAATAATGCTGACTTTAGCAAGCTCTTTAGTCACCCCCAAAAATCGTGCCTCTTTCAGGTAAGACTGGGAGATGCATTCTTAACAGCTACAGAAGACACTGGCAGCAGCTGGTCAGGAATACCCTAGCAAAATATCTTTTTTATGTCAAAAAATTATAATTCAAGGAAAAAGATGTATTTCACAGGTATACATTACTTAAGCCAAAGGATAAAACAAAATATGTATGTATCCATGTGGGTGCAATGTATTTGGACTCAAAACTCTTCAATCCTACAATGAGTAAATAAAGTGATAAAATATAGAAGTTACAGTTTTATTGAAACAGGCACTTTCAATCAAAAATGGTGGCACAGTTGCATAACTTGAAGGAATATTTCTTATTATAAACAGATTAAGAAAATTATATTTTCAAATCTATCAATACTATCAGATTGGAGTCAGATTCAGGTTATAAATATTTTAATTGTTATTCACTTAGTGATATTTGGGACTAGAAGAACAGAAAAATCTCTGTCCTGATGCAACCCAGCAGATGTCTAAAACTCCATTTCAGATGAATTCTGAGCATACCTTTCCACTGAATATTCTTTATCAAAACTAGCTGGCATTCTGCTAACAGAGACTGATTCCTTTGCTCAGGCGATACAATGCCAAAGTGATTTCCCCCTCTTTGTCTTCATTTTGACTTCTGTACACATCCCCAGGTAATATCAGACCATATTTTTCTTAGTTAGACCAGCAAACATTACATGCTGTGTTTTCTCTCACTGATGCTGCTGTGCTATTACTCTCATTAAACAACCAATTCCATGAACAGCCTGTGTTTGGCAAACAGTATCAGCTTCACACATTTACTGATTAGCCAGGCTCAATTCCTTACACAGAAGTAATGATTTACCTATGCTTATTCGTACATCAGCCTTGGAACAAAATGTGTCCTTTTCAAAAGAAGGTTAATAATGTACTTTTTACTGGCACTGTGGTAACACTACAATTACAGCACTAGATTTGCTCTGTTGGTCTAATATATGGTCCTTCTATTCTCCTGCCCTTTGCCTGCTGTTGATAAACACCAGACAGTCCAGACTGAACCACCAGGGCTGATGATATACTTTGTGCTTTGGAGACATGTTTGCTTTTATGGGGGTTTTTCATGTGGTTTTGGGGGTTGGTTTGGTTTTGCTATTGTGTTGTGGGGCTTTTTTTCCCCAAGAGCTATCTTAAAGAATTCTAAGAAGCTGCTGCTTGAGGAGGAAGAGATCAGGATTCCAAACTGACCTAGCTTGAAAGCTAAATACTCCCACATGGGATGCTAATGACAAAGTCCCTCTGGGAGCTCAGAGTCAGCAAAAGCAGAACTTCTCTCACATTTAAGCAGTTTTGCTGTGAGAAGTTCTAGGCTTTGTTTCAACAGAGCTAATTTTTTGTGTTCTGTAATCTGTTTTTTTACTTAGCCACTAATTCCTTTCTCTTTCTTATAAAAACAAACGGAAAACTCTTTCATGGGATGACTGTCACTAGTCTGCTCTACAGTGGGAGTAAAACATTTTAATGCCTCCAGAGAATCTGGTTTCATCTTTTTGGCTACTGAATTTTCCAAGTGATCTGAGGCCAATTTTCATGGATCTTCTCTCTCATCATACTTACTGGTAATCAACAAGAATCTGCTATTTGTATCATCTGGCTATTAAAACATCTTTAATCTGGAAAGGGAGCTTGCTTTTCTAACACAGTTCAGACATTATGCTTGTCTCTAGCCTACTTTGATTCTTGTTCTCCTTCTTCCAGATCATCCAAAATAAATGGTAGCCCTTAAAACCAACAAAGTAAGACTAAGTAGGAGCACAAGGTTATTTACTGTAATCTCTTAACATTTGATTTTAACATAGATTTTTCTTTATTTCTTCCCCTTTGAAAATTCTGGCTTTTGTCATAATCTTTGGCTAGTGATTTCAGGAAACATCATGTTCTCATTTTCAGTAGTATAAATGTAAAAGAATTCCCACTGCAGTAATCCAGCTTATTCTAAATGTGCAGCAATATAATAAAGCAGTACTTGATTTACAGCTGCTTCCACAAATTGACAGTTTACTGGCACCAAACTTGATGCTTTTTCATTTCTTCATGCAAAAGCGAAAATGAACAGCTTTTTTTCATAGGTTTCAATTTGATTTTTGTTAGTCTTTCTTAATATTTAGTCCAATAAATATATATATATATATATATGTGAACTCTGACATTTTACATGTTTCTGCTACTTCTTTCTAATCCCTACCACAGAACATAAAAAGTTCTTTAACTGGATTGATCAGAAACTAAAGCACACAAGATCTGTTCAATCTATTGTATGTCTAGCCAGAGATTCTGTTTTGATTTACTCTAAGTAAGTCTCATCTGTCTCTAAAAGAATAAAATCTTCTAAAAGAAAAGTGGGTATGTGTAATAGCGAAAAAACCAAACAAACCAAAAACAAACAAACAAAGTGAGGAAATTATCAAAAACTCTCTAAAAAACCTGCTTCTGCCAACCAATATTGGAATTTTTAAGAGAAATAAAATTATGGGATGACAAATATCTTTCACATACTTCACATTCAGCACCCACCATCACACCTGCATATCTCAGTTCTCATATCCACTTTTTTTTTTAACATTGCAAACACAGCTGAGACACACCATTACCCACAGTGTTGTGTCCCATTAGTGGATTCAGGCTGCCTCAAAGCTATAACTTTTTTTATGAAAGATCAGATTGTGACATAGTGTTACATTATTTCAGAAAACTATTCTGGATGTCTTTTTCATGCTTATATTCGATGTAGCACCTCATTTAATTAGTTAAATGTTCATAATAAGGTATATGAAAGCAAACAGGAGAAATGAATTTTGCTTCATCCCTCCTCTTCTTCCACCCACTCATAAGGGGTGCAAAGACAGCCTTACTGATTTACAAAAAAGCAGAAAAAGTTAGAAGAATAGATTACTACAGTAAATATATTGAGAGTAAATATTTTTGTGTCTCAAATTCTATAAACCGCAATGTAATTTGGGGTCAGTAACATTCATCTGCAGCAGGTATGAGTGTTTGTTTTATTCTATTTTGCATGGAAGAGGAGTAGGTTTTACAAAGGAAAGAGCATATATTGTCTTTAAAAGACATAGAAGTAATAAATTATTCAGTATAAGAGAAGTTTCATCCTCATACCGCTAGGAATAATTTCTTTCAGTCTTGAATGATTCAAGACTATATTTAATTTGTTTTCCTTATCTTGCAGCGTAATTCCTCCTTTTCTGGAACCTATGCAATATGAAGTGTAAACAGATACACTACTAAAATGTAGTTTCTGACGCACATGTACAACCACATAACAAATCTAAACTTGGCTTGATCATCTTTTCTTGCCACGTCTTTGCGTATCTTCCTAAAGCAGCCTCTGTAATTACTGACATCACGTGGAACAATTATGGACATTGAATCAAAACAAAAGGCAGCAGATTGCTATAATTTTAGATGCTAATGAATCTAACATTGGATTATCAGAACCCTAATGAGAACCAAGGTGGTTTGAAATGGCATGCTCGAATCAGAATTTAATTTTGGAAAGCAGAACTCAAGATGAGGAATTTAAACTTCCTGAATATGTTATAATCTCTAAATGACACGGTGTAATGGCTCTTGCCTCACAAACAACATATCAGACAGGACATACATACTAATTAATGTTGCATGAATTCTTGTACACAGGTAGAAAACAGATAGTTAAAACATATATACATATATATAAATCTGCCAAAATATAAAGGAGGTGCCAAGCACATAAATCAATGACCCCTGTAGGTATTTTGTACATCAGAACTTGTAAGAACAAAATTTTTTTTTCCCCTTTTTTATTGTTTGAACATATTCCAGATTTCTAAGCACAGTCCCTGCTGGTTTGGAAAAACTGCAGCAAAAATAAATATATCAAAGGCCACATAAAAATCCATGCCAAAGAAGTCTTGGCTCTAAAATGTAATTACTGAGACTGCCTGAAAGCTCCCAGATTATCAAAGCAACCACTCAAAACTGTTTTTACACAAAGTAAAACAATATAAGGCTCCTTCTAAGATTTTGTATTAAGGTTCTCCCATCTGTCTGGAAAAGACTCTCTCCTTCTCTGTTTTCTTCTAGCTATATTAGAGAACGTTTTTTATCTCAACTGTAACTTTTTCAAGCTAAAATCCCATTCTCAAGGAAGCTATGAGCAAGTGAATTTTGCCAGATTTTGTTGTTATCTTCATGGTCTTCTCTTTCATTAACTGTGAATTTACTAACATTCAAATTATGTGTTTTCTGATATTCTATCCACAGCACCTTGTGGGTGCTATAAATAAAAAGCGGCACCTTGTGCACTTCCTACTTTAGGATCCAACCCTTCACACAGTTACAATTCTGTCAGCAACTTCTAGGACAGTCAAATAACAAAAAATGAGCAACGGATATATGCCACTTTGTTGCTATATTTAAATCTCAGGATAAAAGATTAAAAGCCCCAGCCAAAAAAAAACCTCTTTTTTTTTTTTTTCTTTTGTGGGATACTGTACATTTCATATCAGTTAGACCCTATGATATATTCCATCTGTTTCCATACTAAAAAAGAAATCAATACTGGGAAAATCTTATTGATAGCACCAATTATATAGCACATTGACTGACTAACAAGAAGCATGAATCCAACTGAGATAAATCCTTCTCACTTACACTGATCTCTACAAAAATAAGCCCATTGAGTCAATGCAGTTAGACCAGATTTACAGCTCTGTGACTGAAAGCAGAACTCTTTGCTGTCTTGGATGAGTGAAAGAGGATTTGGCAGGAGAAAAGAAACAATCAGGAAACAAATTCCAACTCTCTCCTTACTGACGAAGTCTCCCTGACTTCAGTAGAAATAGGACCACGCCAGCGTTCAAGCTTCATCAAACTGCTCTTTTTTTAATCCAGTAATTATTGTCATGTTGTTGAGGAAAAAAAACAGCTATTAAAAGATTATAAATGTTCAAAGGGTAATTATAAAATACAATCTCTGGAGCCATAGAAAAGAGCTAGTTATATTTATTTAAACTAAGTCTCTTAAAAAATGACTGATGAAGAAAAAGAATTGCTAAAAGAAAAAAAAGCCTTTTCTGTTGGATACTAACATTGTTGATATTTTTCCTCTTGGCCAATCTCTGCAGGTAAATTTGTACTTAGCAGATATTACAAAGCAAAAATAGGAAATTATATCATTACTATTAGCCAACCATGTCCAATTTCACACTAATTGTCATCCAGCAGCAAGTGTGTGCCTCTTAAATTAAAGAAATGATGTTAATTTGGCATACCCTCTAGTGTGCCTTTTTGTCATATGACAATGCTGAAGCTATTAGTCAAGAGGTTTGAAAATCCAGAGACTGTGGCACCTGTACTTCAAACTGATTAGCCAAATTCAGGAGCTAAAATGCATGAAAACATGGAGGATGTTTTCCAGTACTGCCATTTGCAGACCAGGGCACATGAAGGGACCTACATTAAAGCATACATTCTGATTTTATTGTAAACTCCTTTAGTTGTTTTGTTGTTACTGATTTACAGAACTGAACAGGAGCTGTTTTTCATCAACATACATCTTCCCTCCTTTCTTCCAAATGTACAGCTTAAGAAGTGAGCCACACAAACTCATAATATCCGTTATCTCAATTATTACTGCTGGCTAGCCAGAAGGAACCACCAAAAGGCAGCTCCAAAAAAAAAAAAAAAAGAAATTTAGACAACAGCACTGCAGCAGCCTTTCTGCTAAGACAGAAAATGCTATTCCTAAACAGTGCAAGGCCTCACACAGCAATATGGGAGACATGGGTTCCCTGGACATCTCCCTGCTGACCCTAAACAAGCTGTAGGGGCCTGTACCCATGCCCAGAGGCGCCCCAGCGGGGTCTGCAGCAGCCAGGCTCCTGCTTGATTCTCCTTCCAGATCAGGCCTGTGATTTTAGTCCTCTCAGCAGCCAAGAGCAGGTCAGGGGTGGCAGAGCCCACTTTGCTATCTCCTGGCATGTGCTGCCAGCCCACTCCCATGAGAGACTCTCTGGCACTGCTCCTGTGTTAGCTGACAAAAGCTTCCGTGGGCATGGGATACAAGACAACACAGGGAGACTTGGGCCATTGCATGGGTTAGACAACGATACTCTGTTTCTGAATTTATTAATGAGAATTCACTAATGAACCGGTTGTCATGATCCTGAGTGTGAGGTAAATAAAACAAACTAAATGAATGCGTCCCTTCCTAGCTGACGCATCTAATCTTCATATGATTCAGTCTGTAAACGACTCCCAAGCATGTCACTATTTTTCTCCCTTTGAGTCCCACCTAATTTTAAAATTAAATTCCTCAGAGCTAATCAGGACAATTCATCAAACTGGACTGCTAAAAAGGAAAATTAAAAACCTTGGGTAACTGTGCTTTTATGGTACATTTAACAAATGTATTCCAGTTTTCTCCTCCAGAAGAAATCCGGTATTTCTACAGAAAACAATAACCTCTGCTACTCATATCAAGCCTAAATGGCTTTGTAATGGCATTATTGCAAAAATATATTTTTTAAATGTCACCATCATTAGGATTTGCTCTGAGAGTGAAGTATGCTGCAAATAAGTGTCTCATTCCAGTTGCTCCTCACAGAAAATGAAACATGCCAGGCGGACAATTTCCAAACATGCAGCAGTATTTGATTCTGTCATTAATAACCAAGATTGACTAGGAATTTAAGCTTATCATTTGCTATTCATAACAAAAATTGTATTATCTTGTCTTCAGGAAATAATTTAAATGTGTTCTGATCTGTCCAGCTGAGGAAAGAGTCAATATACCTCCTTTCTGTACCAAATCTATCTTTTGAGAAGAAATAGCATTATTTGTGGTCAAATCCTTGAATTTTGGTATATTTGTGGCAATTAATCTCTTTTCAGAGAACCGTTTTAAGCATATTCCAACCTTCAAGAATGCACTTAAATCCTTAAATCTAACAGGTCTACTGATGGGTAGCAGTACTCAACTAAAATCAATACTAGACTGAGGGAAAGCTAACTGAAGCTAATGAATAGATGTTCTACTCTTAGAAAACACATTTAAAGTTCCAGTATGTTTTAAAACTTTCCAAAAAGCTCAATACCTTATCACAGAATTATATAATCATTAAGTTTGAACTAGACCTCCAAGATCATGAAGTACATTGGCTGAATTGCGAAACTAGTGCCTTAGAAAGGGAATATACATAGTCTAATTCTAAAGGAATAGTAATGTTATTATACAAAATATATATTTATAATGGAATAAACACTTTCTTAAAACAGCAAACTGCTGAAAACCAGAAAAAAAAGGCAACAACAGATGTAGATAAGATTCAGAATCTTGCACTAGAACTGCTGTGCAGAAGACTTCAAAAACTTAAAACTTAGTAAATGTGAAACAAACTAATGGGTAAGAATTTTCCTTTAAAAAAACCCCAAACCACAGAAAAACCAAACACAAAAAAACCCAGCCCCTGTCCACTAATAGTGAATGAAAAAGGGCACCTCCATAATCATGAGTATGATAAGTCCCTGCTAACTACTGATTCAAATGCATGATGAACCGTCATAATCAAAAGGTGTTATTCTATGATACAATCATGTGTCTTACCATTTCACAGTGGAGCATCACTGCTTTCAGCATTGATAATTGTATGAATTTGGGAGTTACACACAAAAATCTATTTCTACATCTGATAAGCGTGGTGCAACAAAGGATAAAATGTGAGTACCACATTTACTGGCGGACACATTTGGATCAATAGCATTTAATAGCATCAATAGCATCAATAGCATAGTGTTCTATGGTATTGGTCTTGGCTTCCTGCTGCTACTCCAAAAGAGCACAGGTCTCCCACACTTCCACCAGCCCTATGAGACTTTCTCATGTGCTGTAGGGCATCTCAGTCACACCAGATTATTTCAGAGTAGAAAACTGAATCGAGCCCCAGATACCAGTTTTCCTGTGCACTGCCATAAGAAGATAAATGAAAAGCCTGTATGTTTAGCAGACAGACAGGCAGTCTAGAAAAGTAATAGAAGGGTGGTAAATTTGAGATTTAAGATTTTTTCTATTTGCAGATACTCCAGCAAATTGTTTTCAGGATTCAAAACTATCAACTCCAAGGTTTTCCTTAAAGATCAAGGCTCATTTGAACTAACTAGTTGCAACTTTCAAATTCACCTTGGAGACTCCACATAAAAGAATGAATAGTTTATGTAGGACATAGCACAAATATTATGATCAAAACATTTAATTGTTTCAGTAAAATTATAGAGTCAGATGTTACTTATCTATTATAGTGTTTTAATTTGGATCAAGATCTCACTTCAGAAGCAAAGCCTGGCAGAGAAGGCTTAGAGAGCAGATTGTCCTCTAGGAGTTTCCCTTCTGAACTCCACATTCCAAAGGGCAGAAAGCCCACAGAACCAGATGAGAGCCCATTCACAGACAAACCCAAAGAAATACAAAAACTGTCAAGTGCTGAGGACTCAACAGCTGCCGTTTTGCCCTCCAGGTCTGTTCCTAGCACTCAACAATGCTTGCTAGTGTAGATACAGTCAGCTCTTGTGACTGTCTAATTCTAATCCAATGTTTATATAAAGTAAAATTCTTGAATAATTTTGGGAGCTAATTTCATGTAGGCTAATCTAACGTGCCCTTTCTGACATGCAGTTTAGGCCTCTTGCATTATGCCATTTCAAATTTATGCCAACTTGCCAGCATATGTACCTAAAGCTAAACTTGGAAACCAGCTATTGGGGTCACTCCTCTTTGCTTAGAAACTCAAGCAGTCATCTTGCAAATAGTAAATGAATGCATCACACTCCTGACAGACTGAATGTCATTTTACCCAGGTTTAAATGTCCATGAAGCCGAGATCTGACATAACAGAGGACAAGGCCTTGCATCACTTCTGCTTCTCAAATAACCACACTGCCAGCTGCCACTAGCAGGTGCTGCTTATCTGTCACAAATACATAACTGCTCCAGAATACATTTCTGTGATCGTGGATTTCTATTTCTTTCACAACCTAAGACTATACACAGGATTTTCAAAACCACCCAAAGTGTTCCTGAGTCTTATTAAGTATCAGTTCACTCTTTATTCTAAGCCGCTACTGAAAATGCTGTTGCAATGCCAGTGCACTTAAGGTTTGGTCTCACCTCAAGTATCAATTTGTCACACCATGTCATGTGGTTGCAAATAATAAACTAAGTTGGTAATTCATACATTTAGGAAAATTAAATATGTGATGGGATTGTCTCCCACGGGGAACGGGGCAAAATCAAGTGGCAGATCTGTAATGACCTCTGAAACAAACTAATGAAAGGGATAGAAAAGTGTACACCAAATATCATGAGCATTTTATATTCCCTCTGCTTCAGTGAAATGCATGGTGACACTATTTAAGTCTGAGACTTTATAACCATGCAAAAAAGGCATGTGAGACCGATGCAGACTATAACTTCTGTTCTATAAATAATTTTTTTAAAACTTAGATCGATTATAATTACTGAAAAATATACCTGTATCTGGGCTGCAAAAATACTCTGCTGTGTCTCAACTTAATGCCTTGCTAAAGGGCTGGCATATTAAATATTGAATACCAGTTTTATAATGGATTTTATTGTAATTCAAGAATTGCAGAGCTAGCTAGCTTTGAGGACATTTCACTAAATGAGTGAATATAAAATGCTCATGGCATTTTGTGTACTCTTTTCTATCCCTTTCATTAGTTTGCTTCAGAGGTCATTACAGATCTGCCATTTGATTTTGCCCTGTTCCTTTGTGGGAGACAATCCCATCACATATTTAATTTTCCTAAATGTATGAATTGCCATTTTTGAAGCAGTGAGTTTTTTTGAGCACATGCTGCATGTCGGTTCCACCTGCTGCAGCCCTACAGGAGACCTAAGCAAGCTTAGACATTTATCTAAGGATTCTTGCCACCATCATACCAACAGCAAGGTAGGTCCAGATGGTAGGCAGCTTTCCAAATCACTCAGGTGAGTTTCTTTATCCTCTCACACTTCTATTTGTGGACGGAGAAATGAATTCATAGATCTACCACAGCAACACATGGTGTAAAACATATAAAACTCTTCCCTAAGGAGGCTAAGGACATTTTCATGAAGGTAAGATGATGTCTTTATCATAATTTTCTGTATATACAGGATGCTGAGAAGCTCTGATTAAAGAGGAGTAGTCTGAGAAAGATGTCAGAAGAGCTGGTACTGGAAGAAAATGGGTGTAATCACCACCTAGTCACAGCCACAAGCCTGGGAAGGTACTGAGTAATGAGGTCTGTGAGCTCTTAAGACACCAATGTTCAGCTGAGTTCAAGTAGACATTACATTGTTTTCTTCCTGTTTTCCTAGCAACTCAGTCAGCTAAAAAGTTTCATGCTTGACCATAAACCATAGGTGAGCAGAATATTTGCTTGGTCCTAATCAGTTCATTCACTATAAAATTACTGAAATAAAACTACTTCACACCTTGATGCACATACAGGAATGCAAATAGGACAATTTTTTCAAAGTATTTCATTCCGAAGAATGGAATCCTATTGAAAGGAACACTCAGAAAAACGTGAGGGCATGTACAACACTTAGAAAGCTTGTGGCAAAGTTTTTAATGAGAAGATAGAAAGGAAATACATCTGTTGGAGAGGGTTACGTTCTGCCATTTCAGAAGCAGGCTAAGGGAAGAAATGGAGTGCACAGAGTGACCAGTTTTTCAGAGGAGGTACATTAAGACGATATTATTTAAAGGAATTGCATTTGGTTTTTTCCTCAGTTATCTAAACAAAAACACCAAAAAAAACCCTACAGCAATATTGGGATGGCAAAATTAAAGAGTTAACAACTATAAAGTCAGCAGCCAGAAAGGCTGGAGGGAATCTGTAACATAGACATTAAAGGTACTGAGCTTTTAAGTTTAATGATCCTGTCATAATGAATGAGAAAGGCAACATTCAATGAAAGAAGAAAGAGAGTTGAAAGCAGGATAGAGAATATTCTTTTTAATTAACACTGAAAAATAACCTTGTTCCACTATTGGAAACATTCATCCAAGCAAAGGATTTTATAATCACTAGAAAACATTTCGTCCTTTATATGGATAATAAAACATCCCAAGTTAATCCATAAAGGACTGCCTTCTCACCTCACACTAGACTGAAAGTCAGAGAAATTTCCGCACCAAATAAGTTAGTGTGCATTCCTCCTTTTAACTGCCTCCAGTTATATTCTGCCAGTCACTGAGAAAGACAACATCCTGGATTAAATCAGCCAGTCATATGGTACAGACAAATGATTCAGAAATACACATCTCTCTGTTCTTCAGACCATTATATTCTCCTGAAAAATGGTAATGCAAGCTGAAAATACAAAAGCCTGGTAATCTTTATGTCTCAGTAACTCAGACACCTTCAGGTATCTTCCTGGTGGAAGAGATTTAAGGCAACTTTGGTGTTAACCTTACTGGAAGGGGAGGAATCCCAGGAACTTCAGAGTGGTTCAGGACTGCTAGGAATCTGTATCTTGCTACTACAGAGACTTGTGTGAAAGCTGCATAATTCAAAGGGCCCCAAAGGATGCACCTCAAACTAGGCACCCCATAGCATTACTTAGAATCACACAACAGACTTATTGCCTCTGGGCCTTGGGTATTTCCTAAAATCCACAATCCCACAGGAAAAGAGCAGAAGAGTTGGAGTCATCACCTTTGATGGCCGGTGTTGATTTGCCTTCTTTTTTCTTCAGTAGAATCTTTTAACCCTTGTTTCCTATCCCAGACAGACACAAAGCTCAGAAGCACTGACAAAGCCACCACTGGCTCAGGTAGGGGCTCACTGAGTATCTTCAGAGAACTAAGGCATCTCACTGAATACAGACATTACATGACACATGCACACCTATGATGTTTTGTTGCTGCTGGGGGTTCTCTTGGGAGGTAGAGGGTAGGGGTGGGGGGGTTGAATGAAGAATTTTAAGTATAAATGTTCACAGGTAATCAAGCTGCCAACACATAATGACCTGTGTCCTAATACTGTGGGGTAAGTGTTTTTCTTGTAAACCTAACTTAAGCAGATTGCAACGGCCATCATCTATTTTATTAATTACACCTGTAATGAAGTGTTGACTGTCATAAGCTAAAACCAACTAATCATTTCAAATGCATTACCCTTCACATGCTGAGAAAGTTAACGTGAATAAAAGCAGTGACTAAAAGCTGCTCAGTCTGCATCATAAGCAATATTAGGAGCCTGTTTTACTACTAAAGGTGACAAACATTTCCAATTAATAGATCTCATTCTCCATTGATCATAGATTTGTTGTATTTGAACCATTGAGGCTGAAATTTTCCATTTCCACTATCTCCCTCGGGTTATCATGACATTAGAGAATTTGCACCAAAATAGTTTGGGCCATTAAAAAAAAACAAACCACCAAACAAACAGGAAAGTCCTCATGGTTAAAGCAAATAAATCCTAATATAGTAGAAAATAACAGCCCTTACATTGCTGATTTCCAGTACTTGTGTGCATTACAGCACGAATTTGAAATTTACCATCTGTATCAGGCATGTGGTTATGTCATTCCATCAACTCATCCAAATTAACAGATGCAGAGGCCCTTTAAAAACATGTTTATCAGACAGCTGGTAGCACATTTCCTCAGATATACGGCCTGTGTTGCTATTGTCTGGACAGATTCTGGACAGATTGTCTGGATAATTCCAGACCCCAGATACTATGTGCACTGCTGGGTGAAAACACAGGAACCGAGTGTGAAGAGATGGCTTAGCACATGCTGCAATTACCCACCTTTCTGGAAAAAAAAACCCAAAACCAAAAACAAATAAACAAACAAAAAGGTAAAATGCAAACAGAATCGGTTTTATCAGAATACTCACAAGATAAAATATGTAAGATATATTGATAGAGAGACAGAAGGAGAGCTAGATGTATTGATAGATAAAATCTACCTTTTCCTAATGTATTTTCAGGAATATTTCTCACTTTTTGGGAGCACAGTTTTCTTGTATTTGCTCAACAGCAAGTTACTAAGCTACTTTCTTACAACATAGAAATCCTATTCATATTTTTGGTAGTTAACAATGCAAAGCTCTAGCTTTCAAATTTCTACCATATCACAAAAAAACCCACTGAGACCTGAGCAATTTATTGGCAACCTTTATAAGCAAAAACACCAAAACTAACTAGCAGTATAAAGTTAAAAACTGAGAGCTTTTAAGCATATTACTGAGGATACAGTAAGGACCTATGTGACTTTAAAGCTTTTAACTCAAATTTGCAAAGAAGTTAGTTTAATCGACTTTGTTTACAGCAAAGACCCTGACAAAAATACCAAATCAATGATCATCTTTCAGAATTTTGAAAACTCTCCAGTATTTCTGGAGATTTTCCCTATGTTCACTTCTGAATCATAGAAATAATAGAAAATATCTGACTTCCATTGATTGCATAAATAAAGATCTTTCCAGAATATTTTGCTTTAAAAATAACAAATGAAAAGAAAATTTTAAATCTCAGATTAGGATAAATACAGCAAAGGTGAGCTTCTCCATGAAAGACACCAAAGTACCCTCTAAAAATTCCAAGGGCTGTGGCATATTTGTATTTAACAAGCCATAGGTAGACAAAACTGTCATGTTGCTGGAGGAACATTCATAAAATGCATACAAAGTCACAGAAACATTAGATTTGGAACCAAATCAGGTATAGGAATGGCCACAGTAAAAATACACCATGAAGAAAGCAGCTGTAATCTACTATAACCTGTGCTGCAGGGCATGCTTTACTTCACAATCATTCTAAGGTATCACACTCAGCAGAAGCTGTCCAAAGCTTCCCAAAGAGTGTGCCTGTGTTAGGCTGGCATAGTGCACACCCTATAAATAATACCAGTGTCCTTTTGGAAACATTCTCATGAAGCTGATTGTTAACATCTTGTAGCTGATCCAGGTACCTTTTCACTCTGGCCTCTAAAGTAACATAAATATGCATGAGTGCAACACCCACAAATATGAGGCCATTTACTCAAATTGTAATAAAGCCTTCGAAGCAATTTAAAAGTCAAGAGCATGGTCATCTTCTGGAGGGTGCCCTTTGCATTAGAGATGTCAGGTGTTTCAGGCAGAGAGCAATTATGAAAGTAAGTTCTACAGAGGTGAAGAAATATGGGCAAAGCCATAGAGGGGGAACAGGAGCTGAAAGTTACTGCTATTTAATTAAGAACCTCTATGAATAAAAAATGTTACTGAAAATGCACTGTAGAAAAAAAATACCAAAAAGGTTAATTTAGCTTTGTTATAAAAGCAGTGTGGATGGGTTGTCATGATGCCACCTTTCCTTCTGAAGGCAAGATGACAGAGGGCAATGCAAGGCACACAGAGAGGTATTTAGCTGTGTCACCATAGGAACTGTTTTGCAGAAGTGTGTAGGAGCAAAAGAGCTTGAGTGATGGAAGCGTTTAGTGATGGGGAAAAAACCAACCAACCACTAACAAAACCCCAAAATATAAAATCAGCTACAATGTACTGTGGCTGGAAGACAGCTGAATCTGTGTGGCGCCTGAGTAAATCAAGATTAGAATAGAAGCCTGGTCCAATTCAATGCAAAGACACTGCAGATGCAGAGTGATATATACAGCAATCACAGAAAGGAATTTTAAAGCAATCCAGAGAATTATACAATGAGAAAAAATACATATCTTCCACACATGGCAGAGGAAGCAAGCTGTGTGTCCTTGGAAACACCGAAACAAAAGTTATGTGACCTTCAGTCAGCAGTATTTCCTGTGACAGAATTAGGACCTGCATTAAAAGTTTGATCTTAGCATTATGTACATTTTATGTAAAGCAGAGTAATTGCTCTGAAATGAGTAGAAAAATTCTGGTACAAAATCAGGAACTTGATTTTCAAATATGGAAATTCATACTAATAAATAAAATATTTATTATTAAAATATTGTAAATATGTAAATACTATGGCATTTAATAAAATATTATTTATTAAAATAAATGAAAATATTGTGTTTATTCACAAAGATTTTTTTTCATTATTATTTGAAAATGGGTCTACTCCGATTCTTAAATGTTGTTGATAATTGTGACACTAATCCAGTGGGATTTTCAGCACACATTCACACCATATCAAATCAAATCTTTGCAGTTCTGAGCCACCCTAAATGTCATCCATGTAAAATGGCAGGGAAAAATGTTTAAGCTATTTCTTATTAATAAAAACCCCTACGTATGGAATGTGGCTTTCGAAAAACACGGCAGCCAGAGAACCAATATAATTTTCACACACTTAAAATAAAACACCAAGAAATGCAAACTCATGCAGTAAGCATAAGCTTCCCATACATGCCACCTCAAACCTCTGAGCTTTCAACAGGCTTACTGGGTTGGGATAGAAGAACATTATAAACTAAGCTAGTATTAAGCTGAAGGGGAGAAAGAACATGACCATTCCCACTGGTCTCGTATGTCACATGAGAGTCTTTTACATTAATGAAATCTTCTCTGCCTAGGGGCATGGTCATCTATAGTGTGCATCTCATCAGAAGCCATCAGGACCTTGATTACAGTGCCTTAGGAGTACCTTCAACACTCTGCACAACAATAAACACACACAATACAACAACAAATACATTTAAACAGGAAGAGAATGACTCCGACAACCTGGGGAGTAAAGTACTGAGACATTTTGGCAAGTAGGAGAGCTGGTGAAAAAATAAAATCTGAACAATTTAAAATGGCACTTGTTCATTTTATGAAAAATTTAGCTGCAATCACGGGAAACTGGAGTAAAGATATGCAGTTACTAGGATTATAATGAAAAACAGTCAACACAATAAATATTTTGTTTAGTAAAGTATGAACAACTAAAAACAACCAAAAATAATTGTTACAGAGGATGAAATGGAAAATGAGAATAGCTAGAATATTGAAAAAGGAGTAAATTACAGATTGGTGTTTTAAGAAGACGAGACAGAGGTATTAAAATAAGTGAATATAGCTAAAACGAGGAAGAAGTGAGCTGAACATAACTACAATCCTTTCGATAGCTTACTCGCTCACCTAATAGCTGTCAGCAATTAATTTATTCTTTCCAAATTATGTGCTTGTTAATTAGAAATGGGACCAATGCCCATTTTACTAGACAAAGCTGATCTGAAACATAGCTAATGTCTAATGTGTCCCATCAGTCTCTAATTTGGTACAGTGACTCTAAACCAAAACTCTAGATTTGAAAAGGAAGTATTATTTGCTATAAACTTTTAAAACAGCCGGTTTGATTTCTTTTTTTTCTGAGAAAGAGAAATAAAGTGACATGACCAAATATTAAACACAATTTAAGTCATAAAGATTTCCTTAGAAAGACTGCTTTCCTCAGAAGGGAGAGAAAACACTTACTACATTAACTGATGTTATTAAAAGCTAAGTAGTACTCTAAAAATGTAAAGGGATAAGAAGGAAAACAAACTTCTTAAAATGTTTTCAAGGCTGTATAGCCCCTTAGATGAAGGTATGAGGGAGTCATAGTCTTAACAAACAGATTCAAATGCAGGTGCATCTGTGGTAAAATGAAATCAGAATAGGTGCAGAATAGAATCAGCAGAGCAGCACCACCCTCATGGTCTTTCCCAGAGAGAGCCACCTCACTGAGCCCCCAGGGACACTGCTTCCTGACGCAGCAGCTCAGAAACAGCTTGTGTGCCTAGTCCTTACAAATTCTGGGGTGTGCCTATTATTGATGAATTTCGTTATGTTGACGTAAATTCTAAAGAACAAAGTTCATGAATTATACATTCTTTGATTCTGGCAGAGATGTGATTTCATTAGTTAAGTTTATTTTTTAACATTTTAGTGTGCTTAGGAAACTAATTAATTAGACTGGTATTTTGTTGTGCTATATAACAGAAAAAAAGATGTCCCTGCCTCAAACAGTGTAAAGTCCATATTAAGTTTGAGGTTTTTTTCTCTGTCAGATATGAAGGTCAAACTTTTATCTTAAATTCCATTTCTTCCTTTGTACTCTGTCTGAAATGGATAATGCTTCATGCAGTCATTAATTATCATTCATAAATATTCTTTATTTCATTAAAGCAATTCAAATTGAACAAAGAATGAAAGGATAGATTTTGGTGCAGCACTGCATACTTATCCTGCTAATAGCTATAAAGCAGAATTTTTGTGTGTGCCTCTAAGACTCAACTTCACTGTGAAAACAACACATACCTACCTGAGGAAGAGTACATGGGGGCTACATCCCAGCCTATCCATAAATCCTGGAAGGAGTTTAGAATTAGCCCAGACCCTTTACATCTTCAGTGTAAACTGAAATTTAAACCACCTTAGCCCACAAACAAAAGGTGTTTCTGTTTCCTTGACTCCATCATCCCCATCAAAAGATCTGATATTCTAAAAAAATTCCAAGATTCAATCTAAACATGGGTTATGATAATAGTTTTTATACTGCAGAAGTTAAAATCTGAAAAGCAGTATATCTAGACAGGCAAAAAAAAGGACACACACGGGTGCCACTCCACGTATTCAGTGCCTCACAGTCAGGCAAGAACGTGGCATGGCACACTGCCTGTTGTGCTGACCTGGATTTCAGATGCCCTTTCTGGTTCTAGAGGCTTACCCTTGCATACAATCCCCAAAATGCAAAATATAGAGGCTGGTTTTGGCTTTGGTTTCGGAAGACAGTCAACACAACTTTCTAATGGTTTTACTGCATTATCTACTGCCTTTTCTCCTGACAGATGCATCACTAAAGACTCTGGAAAGCTGTCACTGCTATCCTCGCTGTTCAGAATGTGTCCTGCATTGCCATGTCTTCCTTTAGGCTGAAGCACTTTTCTATTTGTTACTGCTTTGCATTTGTGCTTCCTAGCATCCTAATGTTGTCTTACAACAGCTTTTTTCCTGATACTCATTTGCAATTAAATCTTACCTATTAAAAAAAACAACAAAACTTACTGGGTTTAATATGGTATCATTTTCTTGGATATTCTTAAGGGCTTTTAATTGGAAGAGCTTTCCACTGTCCATGCAGATTCCAGTCCAATTCAGCTCAAGGTCTTTGTTGACTGGATCTGAGAACAAACTATAAATGGCCTGGACTGTGAAAATGACATTAGGACAGCTGGTTGGCCTTGTATCAACACATAGCATGGACCACCATGTGATGTTGTATTTAGCCAACATTCTCATACCAAAACAAAGAAAACATTTTGTTCTTATGGGATATTTTAAATGGCCAAACACATCAACTTTCTCAAATCCCAGTAGCGTATTTATTACTATAGCTTATCTCCCCCATGAAAGAGTCCATCAATAAACAAATAATATTTAGATAGTCACATCATAACTGAAAAAAACCACAAAAAATGCCAAGTGTTATAACTACACTCTAGTCATCAAGTTATATGAGAAAAATTTAGACCTTTTAAAATATTTTTTCTCAGTTCCTTTCTCCCTTCCTACTTCAAGCATTGATGACTTCTTTTAGTTAAAGAGATAGTGAAACTTGTAAGTTACACAGTACAATGAGGTGGTTTGTGGCAGACCAGCCTCTTTATGGACATAAGGAATGGAAAAGAAAAATATTTCCCATTTAAACAACTCATCACACTGCTGCCTTACAGAAGAGGGAGTCTGGGTGCTGAACTTCATGAGCAAGCCCAAAAGCATAGTGCTTTTCTCCCTCCAGCCCTGGAGCAGAAGGTGGCAGGATTGCCAGATGTATGAAAGGGATTCAGAACTTTCTTTTCATACAAACTGTATTTGTTCATATCCTGGTTCATATTTGAAGATAGTGAACAGCTCCACTCTATTTAGTCCTGTGCAGTGCCTAATATATACAGACTCTTACTAATTTACACAGAATGCTATACAGACTTGAACACTTAATTTTACAAGAAAATCACATACTAAGTGGACTTTGTATGATTCAAGAGATCTGTATTCCCAAAAATATGAGAGAAGAAAATTTTAAATCTCTAATTAAAAGCTAAGTAGTAAAAGTATTAGGAGAGTTCCCCAGCCAGTAACAGTAGTATCACAAACCAGTGATGCCAAATAAGTAATAAGGGCAATTCATGGGCAATTCTGCCCCTCACGGGTGCTTCCTCCAAGCCTACTGTCCTGAACAAAAATCAGAATTACTGAGAGGTAATATTATCTTTCATCTAAGAAGACTTTTAATGCAGTGGATGTCAAATTGCTTTCCATGTCCTACATGAACAGGAAATAAATAAAGTTCTATTTGGTAAGATGGAAGGAACTGCTTCATTTGACACTGGTAGGCAAACCCTTCAAAAATACAATTTTTTGCAAATGCCTGACAGGACACAGGTATACTACACACTGTTGCAATGTGAACTCCTAAAATCTCTGCTTACTTTTCTCAGTGTTTTTCCCAATACGAGAATATGTAAATAATTATATATATGACCTCACTACTGTTTTTCCATCTACTGCCAGTCTACAGGTGAACTGTGTTACAATGTACACATTTTGATCAAGTCCATGGCATAAACAAGCATTACACATATTATGCTTTTCTGAATCCAAACATGGATACAGGCCATATTTTAAATCAATTAAGACATAATTTTAAAATATTATATTATTGACAAATTCAGAAGTAAAAAATTTCTGAATTTTTAAATATCAACAGTGGTATAGCCAAAATAAGTGCTAGTGATTTTACTCATGTGCTCCTATTTACTTAGCAGAAATCTTTAAATAGGAAATGAAAATTCTTCAATGAGAAATAAAAAAAAGAAATCGAGCAAACTGGTACTCTTATAAGTAAGTACATTGCTGAATTGTCAATTGCATTAAATTCCATAAGTAAAAAGGTATTTATTCACCTCTTCTTTTCAGACTCCAGCGCCAAGCAGATAAGAAAGGCTGCTATAAAACTGTTCATTCTCTCTTAAACAAAATGCGAAGTAACAGAAAACCAGACTTTCTGAATTACAATTTGATTTTAGTTGTACAGCACAGCAGTCTGTCATTCCTACAAAAGGGTACTTGAAAGAATATATTTTTGTCTATTTTAACCTTAGCTAAAATCCTGCCTGCCTCTTTTATAGTAATTTGCACAAATCCTGTTTAATTTAGTGAAGACATTTCTTCCAACAAAGATCAGCACCTTTTTTAAGTATTTGTGCACCAAGCTCCCGTGCAAGTGCAGTGTCAAGCACAAGATTCTCGCTGTCTAGCTCAGTATGTTGTTTGCCCGTGTAAGAACTCATTTGTTTCCTACAGATTTTTAGCTTTTTCCAAATCCCTACGTTTTGCGAAAATATATCTGTAACAAACTAATTAACAGTAAATGGGTCCCAGTAACTAGGGCACCCAGGTAAACTGCTCAAGATGTTTCTGACTCCAGTTTAAAGCAAACCACCTACTCCCACTCCTCTGGGAGAGGTTATTTTAAATCTAGATCACTTTCATGAACAAGAGCAGAAAGTTATATTATTAGGTTCTTCTCACAGATATGCAGTAGCAGATTGACAAATACCCTTTACTGATATATTTCTTCAAAGGGAATGAAACTACAAATTAAATTAATTTCTCAGTCTTAATTCTGCTAAGGAGAAGATGGGTTTACTCATGGCCTTTATAATCTTCTGTGGGATATCAGTCCTGTTCAGCAGAATGCCTTATCTCTGTTAATTTTCTCTGACTCAAGTGGGAAAGCACCAGGCAGCCTTTAGGTATATGACTACATACAAATACAAATGCCTGAAGAATTACACAGGAAAAGATCTGTTAAGCTTAAGCACCCAAGGCATTTTTTTGTGATTCACACATCACTTCTTTCAAAGAAATAAGCCTCATGCTTTTTAATCTATGCAGGGAACAAAAACTATATTTTTTCCTAATTCCACAACACATTATCAAACACTGATCATCTGTACAATTTTCCCTTCAGCAGACTCAATTCAGAAACACATGCAGATACTCTAAAAATGTTAATAACTCTTCAGCCTGTTAGAAAATAGAATCTGTTTTTCCTTTGCGTGTAATCCCTCTGCTTCCCCAGTCACGTGCGAAAGCTCTGCTTGAACAGCAACCACTAACACTGTCTGCATAATCCATCAGATAAAGCAATTAACAGTGGGAAGCTTAAGGCCATCTCTGATCTGGCAACTAGCTATTTCTGTCTTAAATTTGAATATTGCATAGCTGGGGAAAGTGTTACAAAAAAAGTCTCCTTTCAGGAAAGGACTCAATAGGAAAATACTCTTGCATCTGCTTAAAGAAGACTCCTGAGCACTAGGACCTGTGAAGACTATTCAAGGGCATAAAGATTTGCAGTGGTATTTCCATTAATTTGGATAACCGACTGGTCACAACTGTTTTCAAATTCCAGGGCTATCACAGCTAAAGCATTGAAGCTTCTCATCAGGCAAGGACAGGGAAACCCTGAAGAACCTCAGATGTGCTTTGATCAAGGAGAAGCATATTGCACATGTAAGCCTTGCCCAAAGAGAGGGAAAGAGTATTCCCTCTGCTCCAAACTGCTCATGCAACACAGGTAAACTGAAGGGAATTACAAAGGGATTAGGAGGTAGTCCAATGGAGAGGAACATGTCCCAAAATACTTCCTCAAAAACATCTGGTCTTCACAGCAAATGAAGAGCCCAGGTACCAATTTAGAGCTGGTCAGGCAAAGTGGAGAGCATGAAAATGAGTGAAAGGGGTCAGAGAAGAAGATAGATGTGCTCTTTGCTTTGCATATAGTCAGCTAATTTAACTACTCATTGTGACAGTTAATTTGCAATATAATTTTAAAACACACTTACTCTTCATCACAGCTCTTTATTTTGACTGAAAGTTAGACAGATTAGCTGTCTGCTAACAGAATTTGACTGATCTGACTCAGTGATGCACACCTGCAACAAGACTGGGATGGGCTGAATGTAACAGAAGGATGTCTGTAACAATTTCAAAAAGCAAAGGGCTTCTGCAGGACTCAGGCATGCAGGAGTGGTCCTCACTCAGTTGAGATACAGAAGAAGCCTGAGGTCTGAAATGGAGCTTCCAGCTGAGAAACTAGAGCTCACCCAGATCTACAACATCCCTTCCTCAATGGAATCAGTCTGGAGACAGACACACTTCTATAAGATCATTTGCTCTTAACCAGCCCCTCAGCACTCTGGGAGAAATCTGGACAGCCCCTATGGCCAAGGATCCTCATGAGGCTGCTCTCCTGGTGACACTGATGAGGCTGCTGACCTGCTATTGGGGAAGGCTGCAGCACTGCTCGGCCAACAACTGCTGGCACCAGCATGGCTCGGGCATCACATCACACTACCAGCCACACCTTGGCTCCTCGTTCACTGGCCACATGGCACTAGTGTAGAGGTGAATGGAGGTCACCCACAAATTCCAGCAAAATAGGACACAGTGTATTTTAGAGTTCTTTGTGTGCTCACTGTGGCCAGCCTTGCCACTAGCGAGTTCAGTGTGCAGAAGCAATGGGCTAACACATCCATTGAAGTCTCACCCAGCAAGACTATACCCACAGAGGAGCCTTCTTTGAGTGAAGATTCAATGCCAAGAGCTTTGCCAACAGGGTATTTCGTAGAGAACATTTTTATCTGTACCACAGAAAAGCCAACAGATGAAACTTTTCATTTCACCATCTCAAACACCTCACTCAGATGTTGCTTCCCTTAGCAGACTGCATGTTAATTCCTTTATATATTATGAACTGGCAAAACAGCACCTGCATTAAGGTATATTAAGATGCATTATAAAAAATATTAAATTAAAGCATCTTAAAACAGTATAATGGATCTGCACTATTTTCTTAGATATTCCTTGGTCAAATTATATTTGACTTCACACATAACTTATATCCTTACCTAGTAATCACTCAGAGGAGCATTTGACAACTTCACTGTAAGATCTCTTAGTGAAAGAAGCCTTGGGTTTAGCCTACAAAAGCCATTTGTAGCTTTAAACAAATCCAGAAATAAACATTTCGGTGGGTGATCAGGCAGTTCTTTCACCGCATAATTTTGTAGAGCTGTACTTTGGCATAGGTGCAAAACAACATGTTAGTCACTTCTGATTATTAATTCGTTATTTTTTGGACATGTCCCATAATTAATGCTACAATCTCTAATTTTAAAGTGGCTATAGAAAGAAGTCTTAAAATGTCAATCAAATTAACATATTCAAAAATAAGAAGCTTGTACAGCATTTTAAGTCACAATTTGTTGAATGGTAAATTCTTTTTTTAGACAAAAAGGTGCTTTTTTCTAAAAAAGAGAAGAAGAGGATTATTTATGATTGCATCTCTCTTAAACGAAAAAAAAATCAGCAATACAGTATTGACGACATCAACGACTCCTATTTAGAAACAAAAGTCTAATTCCCAGAACATGCCATATGGACTACTTCTGTTACCAAAAGTTTCATACTCAAGGCATTTGTAGGAGCAGTCACCAAATGTATTTTCTGCAAGTCATCATCATCATCGGAGGTTTTGAGTTGGAAGGGACCTGCCTATGGCAGGCTAGGTGGAATTAGGTAATCTTTAGGGTAACCTTCACTAGACCAGGTTGATCAGAGCCATGCTGAACCTGGTCTTGAATATTTCTAGGGATGGAGCATCCACAGCTTCCCTGGGAAACCTGTGCCCCATCACCCTCACAGGAATGTACATCTATTCTAAACCTATTCTCTTTCATTTTAAAGCCACTCCCCCTTGCCCTATGTCTACATGCCTTTATAAAAAGTCCCTCTCCAGCTCTTTTTTAACCCCCTTTAGGTACTGGAAGGCTGGAGACCTTTTAGGTCTCCCCAGGGCCTTCCCTGCTCCCGGCTGAACATCCCCAGCTCTCTCAATGTCAAATGAGACTGTATTTTCTTCTCCTTCCTCAAAATAAATACCTTCTTCCAAAGTAATTCTGTTGAAACTGGGCTGATGACAACTAGTAGGGCAAATCAAGACCTAACCTCTTACTCACCCAGAGCAAAGGTACCAGGTTTTGGTGCCACAGTAGCAGCACAATACACTTAGTTTAAAATTGTAATTTGATTTCAGTTATCAGTTAGGGGTCAGGAGGTCCTGACCACAGCCACTGGCACTTCTCTTTGGTTTTATACTGTCATTTTCATATTCTTTGTTTTTACACACCTGCACACCTGACTACACCACTACTCACAGAATGGATTTTTAACAGTCTACTAAAAGAATGTGTCATTTCTGGTCAGTGCAAGCAGTGGGTTGTTAGGATGGCTGTTCAAGTCCTCCTGGTCCAGCGTGGTACCCTGGCGTGTTCAACACATTCAGTGAGCCCCAATATCATTATACGACACCATGGGAAAAAAGCAGAATTGGAGCAGTAAGCCAGTTATTTTTAAATATTGTTTATGTATTTATTAGTGTTATTCCCATGTCCTTGGAATTCTCTGTGGAGTTCCCCATCACCCAAAATGGTTCCAAAAGCCTTTCAGGAACCTCTGAACATAGCTAGGAAACCTCTCAGATGTTTCTGCATATTTGGCTGACAGAAAATATTCTCTGTTATTTTATGTTCCTATTCCCAGGAACAAATGCCAGAAACTGAATGTTCAAGACACAGAACAGAAGTTATCTAATAACTGAATTTGAAGCCTTCCTGAGCAAAGAGGAAATAGACTGAATCAGCAGTCCTCTGAGATAAGTGAGAAAATTTGATGCCCTTTTAATATGTTCCATGCTTCTTTCACATGAAAATTAAACAACACTGCTTGTCTGCACAACACTCACATTACTGCTGTAGACAGCATTTTTATAGCAAATTTTTCTTTAAAATGATTAAATACAATTCAGTGAAGCTGAAAAATCAAAGTTCTTTCAATATGAAGTATCTCCTTTAATACCAGCCAAGCCTTGGTATTTCTCCTCTTGGGTCTCAGCGGAGATGGAATTAAACAGCCTCATCTGTTCTTTTTTTGGTAATTCTCCTTTACTGGCAGTAACAGGACCCTGAGAATACAGGAGCTCTTCATTACTTATGCCTGACTTCTACCAGGTGCAGTGTCCAAGGAGGCAGAAGGTACTTTCACAGGGGAGTTATCCAAAAGTCTGTGCGGCAAAGGACTCTGAGCCACAGCAAGCACAGCCAAAACAATCCCCAGGCTCTGTTAATCCATTCAAACATTCCCTCTGCTGGGTGCCTTTAAGGTAACCAAGCAGAAAACACCAACAGTTTAATTAAAAAAATTATAACAATTCTTTTAAGTTAAACATTTAAAATATAATTAATTTAGCATTCACTGTAAAGTGTTAAACTAATACAGGGAATCAGTCTGTGCTGTATTGTATGAGATCAGCTTTAATATCATCCCTGTCTAAGCAAGGTTGTCCTGATAAGGAGAGGCTATTTGATAATTGAAATAGTACAACACTCCCTTGGGGGAGGGGGGGAAGAAGGATCAAAACGAGAATTTAAGTTGCAAAGACCCTTAGCATCAGTGGAAGGAGGGAACACAACTGCATCCCCTGATCCACACCTCGTGCCCATCCTGCAACCCACATCTCACAATCACTGAAGTGCCCTGCTCAAACAGAGCCAAAACAGCACCATGTGCCAAGGAGCTGTGAGGTGAGGGCCTACCCCCATCACACACAGAACAGAAAAGAAGTCTGCCCCATCCTACTTTCCTCCTCTAGCCATCGGGCATGACCTCACTTCTGTTTGGGGATAGAAGTATCTGCCCTTCAACAGACATGAATGAGGACTTTGAAGTTATCTCAGTTTGAATATCTTTGCCCATTAAAAAACCTGCTTAAGAAATTGATTTATTAATAGACTGTTTGCAATTTTGGGGTCATTCTTCAAACTCTGCCAAACACATCACAAGCCCAAATATTTTTATGCTCTAAGTTTTTATTTTATGAATTTTCAGAGGCAATTACCTTTGCAACCTATCAATGTAAGCTATCTTTTTTTAAAAAAACTTCAATATATTATCTGTAATGTCTTAAGCAGGATCCTTTTGACCTTTACTTCATCAGAAGAGAAGTAAAGCTACCAGTTCAACATTTGAGGGAAATACAAGACTGAAGTACTGAGACATGGCATGATCAGATCCTACCAACTCCAGCCCTGACAGCAATCCACTAAAGCCACTCCACTGGAATATTCCTATGAAGATGCTGTCAGATAGATACAGAAAATAATAGCTGAAATGGTTTTTATGAAGATCACACAATTACTTCATAACAGTTCCTTCTAAGAAAGGAAAAAAACAATTAAATCTCTAAAGTGTCAAAGAAAAAGGAAGGTAATGTGAAAATATGTTTTTATTCCTGTTACGGTGGCATAAATGCTCTTCCAGCGAGCCCACAGCAGAACCAGAATCATTACAGAATAAAAGCTGCTGTCCAGTGTGACCAACATCGATTTCTGTTCTTAGAAAGAAAGAAAAAGAGTAAACCCTAATATATATGAAACTCACAAGGCAGACAGAAACTACATTGATCAAAATGTTAAAAATAATATTTCAGTATGTCTTCATCTAGCATCATATTTTAAAATATTTACATCTTTTTGAGGTGCTGAAATACCAGATGTTTATTACACATTTGCAGTCTGCAAAGAAGAAAAAATGTATTATTTTTTAAGAGGAAGATTATGTGTTAGGAATATCTTTCATGCCTGTCCTGTGTCTGTAGAAAAAGAGAATTTAATTTTTTTCTCAGATACGCAGTCTAAGTTCTCACTTATAAAAGCCAAAAGTTAGTGACAGGAACAAATAATATCAATATTATTTTATGGGTTAAGTCATTTCACTCTCTTTAATCACGACAGTATGAGGGGAGTACTATGTGCTTTTTTAAAGGATATGTATCTTAGATATTCCAGCTGGAGGAATGGAAATATACATGCTTATAAAAGGCATATTCAAAAAATGAATATGAAGCAAACTACAAAATTTGGGGAATCCTCACAACGACACATGACAAATAGCTGATTTTTTTTTTCTTTGTGCATGCTTAGCACAGGCAGAAGAACCTGGGCTCAACTCTGTGTTCCCTCTAAGCAGTACCTTTGTGGTTTATGTAACTTCTACATCTAATATATCGCTTACTGAGGTTACTTATTCCTTAGCATGCCCTAAAAACTCTCAAGTAGAAAAGGAATATTTCCAGAGCAGCATATCCTGTCATCCAACCACTGGGTCTGCCTGGCTGGGCTGTACACTTGAACTGCAACTCTGTCCTCAGCACTGTGAAGAATTGCAAAGGAAAGGCTCATCCTTTCTGAGGCAGCACTCTGGCTCGCTCAACAATTCCATCATTGCAGAACATATTCTGAAACAATGATTAGCACTACTGGCATGGGCCACCTGCCTGACTATAGGTGATCTGCTCTTACTGACACTGGCAGTCTCCTGGAAAACCCTGGAGCAGAGCAGGGTGAATGCCACACATCCTTGGAAAGAGTAAAAGGCAGCAAAACATTACCTAGTCAAACTTATCTCCAATGCTGCTCAGAGATAGCAGAAACACTGCACCTGGCTAGGTGTTAGCAACTCAGCACCTGCTTCGGAGTCCTGACTTTTGCAAATCACTATTATCTCACTCTTCCATACTACTGCTAATTATTCCTAATGCAAAATCAGGTGTTATTTCATAGCAGTATTCTTCTCAATAAGAGTTTTATGACCTACAAAATCTACCATGTCAGATTCAGCTACATTCCCAGAATATAAACAGCTCAAATGCAGGTACCAGTCTCAGGCAAAATGATTTTCTGTTAACTTCCTATTCCATCTGGGTCCACAGCCCAGCAAAACATCGGCGAAGTTTTTGTTTCATCAAGAGTCTCAAAACAGAGCTTTGCTTCAGTGGAAATAAAGCACGAAAAGTTCACGACAAGATGCATGTCCAGTGAGCATAAATAAATTAGTATTTAAAGTCAAACCATGCTGTCAACTACAATTTAAATTCAAATGACTAGATATTTATGAGACATGATTGGAGGAAACAAGCTAAGCAGTTGAAAACTGGCCCAAAACTGGTGCAAAACTACTAAGCTACACTCAAAACCAAACAGAAGGGGAATGCCATGGTCCCAAATTGAGGTTTGAAGACAAAATTTAAGGTGGAGGGAGAAAGTAATAAACTTCCTCTTTTGTAGTCAGTTCTTTAGCCATGCAGGACAGTTCTGCAAGTGACCTGGGATAACTCAGGCTCGCCTTCTGGCACGGAGCACGTTCCAGGAGCAGGGTTAGCAGGAGGTTTGGCAGTTGCTGGGTGGAAGTGGCATTACAACTGAGAGCTGACAACACAAGTAGTGCCAGCACTTGCACTTGCTGTCCTCAGAGCAATAAACCCAAAGTTTATGCTCAGAGGCGCACCCAGGTTTTCTCACAGGCCCTGACTTCTGACCCGTGCACTTGAGAGAGCTCCTGCACAAAGCCCAGTCAATCCACAGGGAGATACTCCAGCTGCTCCCCTTCCTTCCAAGTCCATTCAGCCTCTGCAAAGAGACACATGAATAAAACCTCAGCCTGACTTCATGCATTGTCAAACTGGGGGGTGTTAGGACAGGAAGGAGCACGGCAAAGAGTGACTGAATGTGTCTGCTTTAGTCCAAACATCCCTAGGAAAAGGGCTTTTTACTGACATCACACCCATTCAGATGAGATATCATGAAAAGCACAGTCATTTAAGAACTCAGATAAGCAAATGAGGAAAAGCATGGAAATATATTGTGAATACCCAACACTTAATTTTAGTCAGTGGAAAAAAGAGGTAGGAAATAATGCATTCCTGAAAATCAAACTGAGTTGTGTCTAACTATTCCCACCATGTAATGTAAAAATTAATAAAATGCATTTTGTTCCAGTTATGACATAGTGTAGTTTAGAAACCCATTCAAAAGTATTGCAGCAAATAGAGAAGTATGGACATTCTCATGCCCATAGCTTCCTTATCAAAACATTATACAAATCATAAAAGGGAAGAGTTTACCATGGAGTCATATTGGTTTAATAGCCACTTCACTAGACAAAACGATTTCCAAACAGCTTCTTGTTTTTCAGTTAATGTAAATGAGAAGGAAGTGTTTTAATTTTAGATTGCTACACCTTTTCAATCCTATCACTGAACACTTTCAAAATGGGATTTTCATTGGTCTGTCTTCAATTAGAAATACTAACAATTCTGGGCCCATTTCACAAAGCCATTAAAGCTCTCCAGTGCACAACTGTTTGTGAGATAAGAATGTCATGTCATCTATTGTTTCTCATAACCCATCACAATCTCTAGAAGCAGTCAAGCCAGCCAATCCAATTCATCTTGAGAACCATCAAAGTCCATACACAATTTGACAAGCAAATGGGTGATATATTAGCTTTAGCAGAAAACGAAGACACAAATTCTATTCCAAGAGCTCCATGAGCCTGCAAAGCAATGGGAGCTTAGTGTCAAAAGCTGACTGACTGTGAGTAAATCAGCTCTAGGAAAAAAATTAGAATTCCTAGATCATAAGTGACAAATGTCCCTTATGCTAGAATGACTTCCAGGCCATTTCATTTTAATTTTATTAGGAGAGGAGGAAAAACAGTTATGGAGCAGAAGCAAAACACAAGATTGTGTCCAGTGTGTTTTAACTTAATCTGCTAGTGTCAGGACTGCTTGTTTCATTCAGTTGGTCCAGACTAAAAATACAGAAGAAGGAGATAAAGAATTGGCTTTCAGTATAAAAAGGGAGACAGCATATTTCCAGCACTTAAAAAGCATTACTTTTTAAGTTTCCAATGATCAACAAACACACTTGGGAAAACACTGGGAAAGTGCTTTGCTGAAGCAAGGGGCAAGCAGGCTTCTTTGCCAGCTGTTTTACTTCATACTCAAGTCCACACCTGGCTGAAAGCTGCCAGAGGGGTCTCACATTCACAGTTTCTAATAAACTTTATGTCCACAGGATGCCACAGAAGCTGACGGTATGAACTTCCCCTGGTTCAAAAGGTGCTGGAAAAAATTATGGAGGCTTGGTCCTGAGGGGGCTATTCCATGCCACATCCTGGATACCACTGCAAGAGGATGTGCTTTCATCCCGTGATAGCTTAAAGTAAGGACAGTGTTTCACAGGGAAAGCTGCAGGCTTAAACTTTGTTTTACCGGTTTCATAAAGGATTGTCTGTTGGTCACTGTGAGAGTCAGCATGCTGCTCTGGATGGACTTTTCATCACTGAATCACTGAACATGCTGAATTGGAAGGGACCCACATGCATCATCAAAGTCCAGCTCCTGTCCATGCACAGGACAATCCCAAGAATCACATCTGTGCCTGAGAGTGTTGTCCAAGTGATAGTATTGTTGCTTCTTGAACTCTGTCAGGCTGATGCTTGGACCATTTCCCTGGGGAGCCTGTTCCAGTAGTCATCTTCCCTCTCGGTGAAGAACCTTTTCCTAATACCCATCCTAAACCTCCCCTGACTCAGCTTCAAGCCATTCATAAATCTGAATTATATGTGGCATTTGGAATTTCTTCCAACATAAAAAATTCAGAGGGTAATTTTTGTCAAACCCAGTGTTTTGTATTTTAACTGTTGTATCTGTAAGGTAAACTTTTTTCCTTAATAAAAGTATCTTATGTCTAAAATTACTGAAAAAAATAATTAACTCATATATATAAATAAAAGTAATTTTTTTGCCAGAACACATTTTTCAGAACTGTTAACTGGGAAGCTGTGATTTTTATAAAATATTCAAAGCAAATACATTCCATCAGAAAAAAAAAGTTTGGACACCTCCAGTAATGTAGCTTTACTCTTAGACGATTTCTAAAGTGCTCAGAGGTGTAAGTCAAAGGCCAGTGAGTATCCTTGCAAAAACCAATTTATTTCAAATGTGGAAAAGAACTGTTAGTCTGAGCTGAAGAGCAGCAATACAAGGAAAATACAGCTGCAGAGCCTATGGCAGGGAACCTGAAACCCAGTTCCGGAAATGCAGGCCCACGAACTGGCGGGCACCAAAAGCGCTGGCAGGGCTCCTGTCAATGCGTGCACCAAGAGGCCTGGATCTGCCTGGAGGTCTCAGGGGCAGTGAGGAGCTGCCCCACTGCCTGCCAGGGCAGCCCCATCTCCTCTCCATCTGCCCAGCTTTGATGGCTCATGAGGGGCATGTGAGGAGAACGTGCCGGAAGAGTGAAAGCAGGAGAGTCATTCCTTGTGTTCCCATTCAGCTAAAAATTGAAGCAGCTTCAGCCACCTCACTGTACTGTCAAGGAGACGAGTATTTATATCATGGCACAGATGGCCTTGTTCATTAGTGCAGTCTGGAAACGACTGCACTCAGGATGTACCTGTCGGGAGCCTCCAGCCTCTGTCTGGTCAGGAAATGGTGGGGGGACACCAACCTGCCCTGCATGCACAGCTCAGTGCTGGGTTATCAGCTCCCCCACATGCCAAAACCTTCACCTCATTGCATGGGCTTGGCATGGATTTCAGAGCACTCCATCACACGAGTTCAGACTCAGGCCTCTTTATTTCTTATCCCATATGTGACTCTACTAACATTCACTGAACTTCCATGAAGTACAGATGTATTAACCGTGTGTGAAGCCATAGGGTATCAATCCCAAATGGTTAATTGCCACAATAAATTTATTTTTTATTTTTGCAATAAATAATTGCTCCCATAGAGAGGCATAGAATGAGTTTCCTTAGAGAGGTTAAACAGCAAACACTGTGACCTTGTTATTTTGGGACAATATCCAAAATTTGGAAAATCTGACTGGATGCTAGCAAAGGTCTCTGGTTAAACACACACACACAAAAAATTAGGTGTCCATGTTCTCCATGTTCTTCAGGTGGAGATTTCTTTTTTTTGGGGGGGCGGGGGAGGTTTGGGTTGGTTGTTTGTTTGGTTGGTTGGTTTTTGGTCCCTAGAACAACAGGATTCTGTAAATGCTCTGAGCTCCAAGGAACAGCTGGTGACATACCAAATTAACCAAACTTTGCTGATATTAATGCCTGAGGCTGTGCTTCTGCAAGGGCGAACATACAGCTCTACAGGAAGTGCTACTTATCACCCAGACCTCACAGGCCTTATATCAGAAATTTAGGATGGTGTTACTTATTCCAATGATTCAAATACCAGTAAACTGAAACACACAAATGAGCTTTTACCCTGAAAGCCAGGACAGGTGAGGTTTTTTTGTTGTTGTTGCTTTCAGATGTTTAGTTAGGGAAAGATCATGATTTGTGATTTACTTTCATCTGAACACAGAGCTGGTCAGGATTAAATGAAAACTGTTTTCTTATTCTGTTGCTCTCACTGCCAGTCTGAAAAAAATATATGGTTTATGCATTGATGAAAATAAACATCTTTTGAAAAGAGGCTGGAATATCCTCTGTTCGTTCCAAAACCTTTAAATTTATTTTTTTTAAATGCAATAAGACCTCTGAACAGCTTCAACACTGCAGCAGAATTGTCTGGGTCACATGCCTACAGCTGCCGTTTAAGGTAACTAAGCCTGAAAAGTGTCAACTATTGCAGAGTCAGATTTATTTTTTTTAGAAAAGATAAACAGCTCTAAGTGGATGTGACTACACTGTGAACTGAACAGCGGTGTGTGCAGAGAAATAGGGAAATTTGCTGGCAAATCAGTTACTGGCAACTTTTAAGAAGGGTCATGCTTACAGCCACTGATCTACCTGCCTAATATTCAACTTCCAAACAAGTTGGCAAATTGAAAAGAATTCCAAAATGAGCTAAATGAGTGACTTCAGCTATGGGAAAATAATGCAACATGCAGTTCCCAAGGTTCAGTCTACTTTTTTAATCCATGAAGGACTTGAGCATGACATAAACTGTATTGCTATGTCCCTCCTCTCAAAATCCATGTAAGCAAGTCAACCACAGCCTATGAATCTGTGCAATTTTAAAAAAAAATAAAGGGAATATCTAGCAAAATGCATCATATACTGAACTTACTTTTAACTATGCACATAAAAGAAATTGAAATGCTTATCAAATGGTTGAAACACAAGAAAATACCTCTTCAGATAAACTGATATTCTCAAATTAATTCCCATGCCTGCAGTACAATAGTTCCTCTGCATCTCACCATCACCCTTTTGCCTCACCTTACTCTTCAAGATACAATTTTTCTCCTAAATGCTGGCAGGCAAAGGATTTCCTCTGCTGCCATCTCCTTCCACCTGCTTCTCTGGTGTTAGTACTGCCTCATCTAAAATCCTACCTCCAGCAAGTCCCACTCCTGCCACTTCTCCTAAGAGCAACCCACAAGCATATGATACCTGTCCAGATTAGAGAATATTTTGTGTATTTAACTTAAATAGGGGAAAAGGCTTTGAAAGTCTCCTTCCCCCACCTAAACCTTCTTCCTCTGCAGAGTGATTTACAGCAGATTCATGAAGAGCAGAAGACAGTCAAAGGGCTGTGACTCTGCCCTGGGAGAAGGGAAGGTTTTGGAGAGGGATAAGTGTGTTCTGCATGAAGTATCATGAAACTAGACTCAAAAGAGAAGCAAGTGTGTCATAAGATAGCTCAGACCAAACACTTCCATGCCTTTCACACCTTGTTTCCTCCTTGTAATTAAAGGCTAGGGTGACACTGAGGACAGATTCTGAAAAATAAACTCCCTTTTGGTTTTAAGAAGGTTGAATTACATCAGCTAATACAAAATGAAAAGCACTAGTTTGTTTCTCTTGTTTCCAGAGGAAAATGCACCAGACATATGCATTTTGGTGCCAAAGTATGGTGCTAAAGAGAAGCTGTAAATCTTGCTGCTGTAAGAAGTGACTATATTTTGAATCATCATAGAATCATAGAATCATAGAATAGTTTGGGCTGGAAGGGACCTTAAAGATCATCCAGTTCCACTTAGGGCAGCAGTATTTCCAAGGCACCCACACACAGAGTTTCAAGCCTTTAAGCAAGTTTTAATGTTAGCATTAAGTACAAGTACTTTGGTGCATAAAACCTGGCACCCTACTTCAAACCAAACAACTTTCCTGTAATTCAAGGATAGGCATTGAGACAAATTCCATCCAACCACTGAAGAACTACAAACTAAAGACAAGTTCTCAGCTTATTCAGCTGAATACACTGAACTCAACATAGGGCTCACTGGTTAAGGTAGCTCTCTCCCAGAACATTGAGGAAACAGGCAGTGTAGCAGGACAAATGCCTGTTTGAATGACTGGGACACAATGAAACTGGCCTAAGTGATACTCAGTACCACTTACAGCTCTGGTTGTCTTGAGCACAGGGTGAGAGGTAAGAAGAAACTCATAAGAAAGCAGCATTCCAAAATAGGGAAATAAAATATAGTAAGGTAGCAATGAGAAACCTGCAGTGAGAATCCTTCAGAAGAAATACTTCAAGCTAGTTCCTAGTAAATGGCTTAAAAACTATTCTTATCATAATATAGCTGGAGTGAAATTAGATACAGGTATTTTGTAAAATTGCTCACCCTTTTATTCAAGCTATACTGTTCAACCCCACCACGCAGAATTTTCTGAATGGAAATGTCATGATTTGCTACAACTTCACAGGCAAAGCTTATAAATAATCTAAGAAAATATTCACTTGGCCGGGGAATATTCCTTAGCCCCTGTTTGCAAGGCATGAGTGGGCTTTCCAGAGTACACAGGACCTGAGCTGCTTTTCTGAGCAAAAAAATTCTTCCCAACGACACACATATAAGCACATCCACTTCCAAATTAAGATTCTTACCTTATCTTTACTTTCAGAATCAGAATCCACAAGTTTGGTCCGAATGACAAAGGGTGTAGATAACCTCAGGAGAACTCGTTCAAATGTGGCACTGATTTTAGGAGAGACTATGTCAAAGCAGTCTTGGAATTTCAGGGTTTTATGAGTGTCACATCTGAGCTGCTTCCTAAGACCTTCTCCAAGCTGGAGAACCAGCATGTTTGGATCAAACATTAGATGAAAGGGGAAAGCTCTGCAGAAGGTGCTGATACTAATCCTCAGGTCTAAGGGGGACTGGGAAGTTCCTGGTGGAAGTGTTTTTGTGGTATTTGCATTTTCTTTTTCTTTGATAAGGAAAGTCAAACAACTGCAGTTACCTGGGTTTGTCCCCTCTGAACACAAATTATCATTTGTGACCTGTTCTACTTCTACTTCCAACCGGTAAATCTTCTTTGCTGCTGCTTTTATCATTCCTGTCATTGCAAATCCCACAATCTGATGTGGGTGAAAATAATGAAGCATGAGATTGCCTTCAGGGAGTTCTTTGCATAGGAAAGAAGGAGATTCCAGGGTGGCCTGTCTTCCAAATGAAGTTCTAATATGCTCCAGCAAAGCATCAAAGCCATTGAAGAAGTCTTGAAGGGTCCCACCTACAGCTCGAAGAACTCTTTCATTCTCGTCAAAGCAGATATTGAAGAATTCCTCCCCAAACTTTTCTTGCATTTCCTCAAACTTCAGACCTATAGGACAATGAGACACTGATATCAACAACGTAGTATTGTTACTGTGTCACATTTTCCCTTTTTTCTCTCTTTGCCTTGTATTTTTCCAAAACAGTAAGACCAACTTTTTCACTAGATACCTATCCAGGGGTTTCTGTGGTGGCTGGGAATTACCCTAGAAGCCATTTTTTAAGTCCTCAATCTTTCAGCATGCTGTCCCAGCCAGTTTTTAGTGGCCTGTTTCCTTTCCCCACTGGCAGCCAGTCTCCATTACAATTTCCCAGACCTTTGCATGTCACATCCAGGCCACTGTGTGAATGCACCCAGGTATGGCTGCATCCCTTCCACTGCCGACCGGGCTACAAAAGAGGCTACCACTCTTACAGCCCCTCTGTTCACTCCCTCTGTAAAGCACCCAGCTCTCCCTAGCTGCTTAAACAATAAGATACTGGGACTCAAAATCATTTTTTTAGCTTCCCATCCACAGTGCAAAGCCCTGCAGTCAGATTTTAATAGCTGGCAAAGGGGGACTGTGAGCTTTGCAGGGCTTTTTTAGGCAAAATACTTTTCTCATTACAGGCATTGGGCACTGCCACAAGATACAAAGAAACAATTACTTTATTTTTGTCACCTGCAAAGTAGAACAAAGCCTTTTCACTTTACCTGCACTCACCCATCTTTTAAAAAGCCCTGCCTCATAATAGCAGTCTACACAGCTAGTAGATGGGACAGCTCTGTGATATCTCACAATGTCACTTCAACAAAATTCAAAAGGTTTTGATTTACAGAGGTGATAAGGCTGGCATTGCTGAAGGGATGAAAAAATACCAGCAATGGAAATTTGTATCAAATCCTGTTCCAGTATTTTATTTACAATTTTAAGGATAAACTACAAAAAATTATTTTGAGATGGTTACTAAGGATTTTCCTCTGTCTTATTTCAAAGAAGATACACTCTATTAAGTTTCCATAATCCCCATATCATAGCAGAGTTACAAAATTAATCAGATGTTTGCATTAAGATGTAACAGAATAAAAAGAAGTATTAATCAGCTCTATGTGAATTACAAATATCTAAAGTTTTCAAAATAAATTAATATAGGAGTTAACAACATCCTTTCTTCACTACATTGAAATCACAGAATTATATGTCTGTCAGTCAACTAGTCAAACACCTTAAAATTTATCTTGAATTTGAACAGAAATGAAGGTCAGCTTCCTGAGGGCACAACAGGCCCTTTATTTTAATGTGTATTCAGTGTGCTTTATAACACTGCTAATATCCCAGCAGATCACTGAACTTTTCATTGTTTAGATTGTTTCTAGGCTTTTAATTTGGGATCCACAGAGTGGTTAGTAAGTTTTGTATCCGAGGTATAACCAGGGACAGAAGTCATGTTGTTTGCAGACAATAACCTTTAATAATCTCAAGGCAGTGTCTGAACTGCCTATGTACACAGGCATAATTAACACAATCAATATTCACAAGGGATTTTAGTGTTCCCCAGCTTTACAGTCTGCAGTGACATATGATTCATAGCAAATTAAAATGCATAAAATAATATATATAAATATGACAACATAAGAATATGAGAAAGCATATTTTATAAAATAAGTAATAGCAGTAATTTGGGAACGTTCATTCAAATGCCATTACTCATGAAGAAATTTGGTCACTAAACTAGGTTATTACAAAAATATTCCCAGGATCTTTTATGACCACAGATGGTCAACTCTGCAGCTAAGCCAAAAGAAAGTACCTTGGTACACAATGCCACAATATCCTGACTCAGAAGACAGTGTGCCAATTCCTGACTCATTACCATTACGTCTGCATAACATGGTATTGTAGTATCTTACCAAAAAATACCCACTATAATCCAACAATAATTAAATTCTAACCCGTACCAATAATGTCATAACTGGATATTAATATCAAATATTAATATCAATTCATTCATATGTATACACAAACAGATATTCATACTTGTAAATCTCATTGTCCTGTAAAGTGAAGTGTGAGCAACTTCAGAAGTCTGTGTGTGAAAGTGAGCAGTCTAGCAGGGACACCCAAGGCTGTAAGATTGCAGAGGGGAAAAGGACAGCATCAGAAACTCCTGGGCTATTCATACAAATGGCCAAATACATCCCACAAAGCTGCCCAAAAGACAGCACAGGTGAACAGCCTTTCAAGTGTATTGTACAGACACAGAGAAGCAGCTGCCCTGGCGCCACTGCCTGTAAATGAGGTTTGCAGATCTCATCACTCGGGGACCCTGCTGCTACGTATGCCAGCCTCACCTCATCATCACTACTGGGAACTGTCTCAGTACTTGGCCTGAGGTTCTGCTGATTGTCTTACACCGGTCTTGTCCACTGGAGAACTGGCCATTAGTCTGGATGCAACACACTGAGCCCAAGCAACATGAATTATACCACGAAATTCAGGTAAATGACCTGGCTCAAGGACGTGCCCCTACTTTTAAAAACATTTGAGCTCTGAATTGAGTTACACAGAGTACCAGCAGAAAATCAGATCAGCTCTAATAGAATAATAGATGTGACCAAACTCAACCAAACTGCTGGTCTTTGTTAATTGTGAATTTTCTCTACAATAACAGACACTATGATATACTAAGAATATTAAACTAAGTCAAGCAATCTTCAAAACCAAAAATCATAATGTTCCTATCAAGGAAGCTTCTTCCCCAGCCTTACCAACAAGACATTAATTTTTGCATGAAGCATGATGTTTATATTTGAATTTAAAATATTTATTTAGTAATTTCCTATTTCACAAACACACACAGACTAAATGTCTCTGTATTTCTCTGCAAAGCTATTTGCTTCAGTGATGTCTTTGTGTGAAGTTGCACAAAATATTTGATATGTATTTTTACTGAATTACTCCTGCCTCTCTTATTGAAACAAAGGATGAACAGATGCTCATCTAGCACTAATTCTGTATATACTTCAGTATAACCTTTTCACTTGCTACCACATAAATGATCCTAATCTTTTACATATCTTCTGTGGATTTTCTTCCTACCCATATTTCTACACATAGCTGTTGTGGTTTAAGCCCAGCTGGCAAGTAAACACCACATAGGCACCTGCTCAGCCCTCCCACCCCAATGGAATGGGCAGGAGAATCAAGTAAAGCTTGTAGATTGAGATAAAGAACAGTTTAATAATTGAAACAGAAGAAAACTATAATAATAATTGTAAATAGTAATAATGATGATAAGAGACAAAAATAAAACCCCACATGTTAAGACAAGTGGCACGCAATGTAACTGCTCACCACCAATACCAGTGCCTGTCCTTGTCCAGATCACTCCCCCAGTTAATATACTGTATGTGACATTCTAATGCTGTGGAATGTCCATTTGGCCAGTTTGGGTCTCAGCAGTGCTCCCTCCCAGCTTCCTTGTGCCCCTCCTCATTGGCAGAGCATGAGGCACAAAAAAAGTCTTTGGCTTAGGATAAACACTACTTAGCAACAACCAAAACATCAGTGCGTTATCAACATTGTTCTCATACTAAATCCAAAACACAGCAATGCACCAGCTACTGAGGAGAAATTAACTCTATCCCAGATAAATCCAGGGCAATACCAGACTGGGAGATAGCTTATTAGAAGTAGAAAAATCTTCACTCTAAAAAAAAAAAAGTATTCAGAACTCTCTATAGCACATACTTTATTACATTTGGAGATTTTCATGGGCTAGTTATCGTTAAATCTTACATTTGGTATGATTTCTAATTTCAACATATATGGTACTTCCTGGGTTTTTTTTCTTTTATGCTGAGAAAAGACAAACAAAATCAAAATAATCTTCTTATAACCTTCAGATTATGCATCTACATAAAAAGTCCAATTTTTTCAAATTCATCTCATATTCAATTGCTGAACAATTTTTAATTGTTTTTCTGTTCGATTTTGCAGTGGAATAATTCAAATAGAATATGGTATTGAAAATGTGAGTCAAGTTCTGTTCATCAAAACTGACAATTTGCTATTTCATTTTGAAAAGCCTGCATTTCCTTTCTTTTCTTTTCACTGTGGACCTCTAAGCAAAATTTTCATTCAGCTTCCCAGAAAAATAAATAATATTTGATATTTGTATGAGGGTCTAGCATTTCTAAATGCAGAGGCCACTACACTCCCTTATCACCTCATTTATGACTCCTACACGACTTCCTAACGAGCACTGACATGCAATTAATGCGGAGGAAAAGGCCTTCCTTGGTCTCACCAGTAGACTCCACTAAGTGGTAATAACACAAAACAAACCAAAAATCATCCCAACACTCTGCTGCTCCCCAATTGAAGTAACTTGTCATTTTGAGCTTCTGCTCTTTACAAACCTTCTACTAATATAGTGAATGAAATTCTGAAAATTCATTAGCCTCAATTTGTTTTCCTCCTGGAAAGGGACCTACTAAGTGTTCCTATTACTTAATCTATGTTGGGAGGACAAATCACACCTTAACTTTAATGTTTTTTTCTTAATAGTTTCTTTTTGTTGCTTTTTCTTACAATGTCACTTTTATTCTAGTCCATATTGGGAAAGAAACTAAATATGCACCTTGGAAATTGAGGCAAAGCAACCACAGAATGAAAATATTGCTACAGACATCCACTAAAAAGCACTTTTGGATCTGTGAAAAATTATTATTCTTTGAAAATGTGTCTCGTATCTCAAAGACACATCAGAGAAGGGATCTTATATTTGCTAGCATGATCCAAAATTACCAAAGTCTTTAAGCACAGGTTCAAAGTACAAATTAAGTAATTCACGGAACTGGAGCAGAAATAGATGACTTCATCCTGTAATAACATGCTAGCAAAAGGTCTTCACTTTCTTTTCAGCAGTTAATGTCAGCTGAAAACACACTACAAAATGTCAAGGAATTAATACAATATTTTTAAGTATTTTGCGCATTATGAAGTGGAGAAATTAGGTAAGAATCTATTCCCATAAAGAAAATCGCAAATCATGGGCTCCTGAGAAACAATCAGAAGATAAAATAATCTGATGTGATAAAAAAAATTGATGTGATGTGATAAAAACAATCAATGTAATCCATTAATTGGTACAGCATGAAGAAATAGTTACAAGCCACCCAGTTTTTCCTAAAAGTAAATAACGAAGACAATGGCTGCAGAGTGGCCAGCATCTGACTCATTTGGCATTGAAAACTACGGGTTTTTTTCTGAGATACCATTCAGTATCTGTAAATATCAAACCTTAAAGGGCTGGAACAATTAAATATGCAATTCCAGACCTCACACTGTGAACAGAAGCAGAATTTGCCACCTTCAGCTGTACCAAGTATCTCTTAAATGTTTTTGGATTATCAAATTTTTGGCATCAATAACATCTTTCCCTTAAAGAGACCTGTGGACAGAAAGACAGGTGGCAGTTCAGAAATCCAAAGAATGAGTTCAGGTGGTAGGGAAAGCAGCATTTAGTCTCTGAATAAAAAAGGTTTTCTTGTGTACAGACCATTGTTGAAGGCACATTAGATGAATCATTTGGCTTGTAAGCAAGCCTACTACCAGAATCTAATTACTGTATAAATTACTTTGACTTTACTTCATTATGATTGTGAATTTATATCATCTAGGGAATCCAGATAGCATTTTTATATTGCCTTTTTGATGGTTTTTATATAAATACAGCAACATCATTTTATGCCTTTACACATGGTTGTGACACAACTGAAAAATCTATACAACACTTCTCTTACAGTGACTTGCAGGGCCTGCATATCTTTCAAGATTTCACAGAATATAAATGAGAACTACTGTTAAAAAGAATTCCTGAAACTTGTTCACCTATAATATTTCTTTTATCCACTTTTAATGAGGTGGTTTCTTTCCTTGTCCTCTAACCAGTAATGGAAGTATCATTGTAATTACGGCCTCTTGGCGAGGAGCTGATTGCCAGTTCTCAACATAAATAAAAAAAATTCTGCTCAAAACTGTTGACACGGGAAGCTCACATGAGATATTAAGAACAGGCAGTTGAAGAGGTTTTTGCCTCCACTAGCAGCCAATTCTGCAAGCAAAGCCAAGCTATGTGAAGCAGGACTATCATGATTTTATGTCCCCCACCACAAGCTGGGACGTTCCTTTCTTATATTTGTGCAGGGTTTATTAAATGGAAACTGCAATCATTAGATGGGTAGTTCCTAAAAATTAGGTGGACCAGGTTTGTTTCATGTTAACTCCAGAGGTTAAATGTTAATAAGGATATTTACCCTTTGCTTTTTTTTTCATTAAAATAAATATATATGTCTTTGAATTAACACAGGGAGTAGAACTGCATTTCCTGAAACAAATAAAATTGCAATGAATTCTAAAAACTCTTTCCATGAAATGCAAAATCATCACTCATAACTCCTCACATATATAAAGGGTTCAACTCATGTGACTAAATATAGAAATCTAATGCTCCTGCAGTCTTCATAAGGTATCCACAACATCTCAAAAGAACCAACAGATAGTTACTGTATCTGCCAAGATGAGGGACCTAAGGGATACCTACACATTTTTGAAGGTTTGACAGAGGCCACAAAATACTTCACAGCGCCTCAGATAATGACGAACACCTACATTTAGTCAATGAATCATGGCCAGAATATGTTCTTTATAAATAGACTTCCACAAGATGCTATTGTACATCATAATTTCAAATCGCTCATTATCTGCTGGTAGTTCATCTGCTTTCTAACAATAAATAGCTCTGATTTGAGAAGAGTGGGATGTCTAAGGCCATTTGCTAAAAACGTTTGTCCTTTTCTAATTGAGATGTACTCATCTCAGTTTTGAAATCACATGAATTACGTGCTTTTTGTTTAGATTACTTTCGTGTTGCCAGTGCACTGTAACATCTGCTAAATAACAGGAGCCCTGTGTGTATAGCTTAGACCCCCTCAGGATAAAGTATTATTAGAATCCATTAGCATTGCCAATCCTCTGGGCCATGTAACATTTCCTTTTACTCCATTTGTAAACCAACAACTTTAATTATAAATCAAGCCATGTATCCTAAATTAGTTGCATTCTAATGACTACCACAGTTCTTAGTGCAAAGGGAAGTGATAAAAATTCAGATACTTTCAATATCTAAGCATTTACAGTTCTCAGACACCTCCCAAGCAGTCAAGTGTACCAAACCTTTGTTCACCTTTTCCAAACACTACACCTGGTCTAATCACATGGTAGGCTAAGATCTGTCCTGGCACCTCCTTTACAACTATTTCCCGCCTCTTCAAATATAGTACTTCTCAGCAGTTATTTAATAGTTACCAGAATGACCCCGGATTTATTCCTCTTTAACAACAGAGTATCATAGAAGCATAGAATATTCTGAGTTGGAAGTGATCCACAAGGATCATCAAAATCCAGCTCCTAGCCCTTAACAAGATATCCCCAAGAATTACACCATGTGCCTGAGAACATTATCCGAGCACTTCTTGAATTCTGTCAGGTTTGGTGCTGTGACCACTTCCCAAGTGCTCAGCAGTGGAGCAATACAAATTGAACAGCCTTTCACCTCAGCGCAGCTCTCAGCCACCCTCTGGGTGAATAACCTTTTCCTAACACCCAGCCTAAACCTGCCCTGCCACAGCTTCATGCCAGTGCCTCATATAAAAGCCAAGATTTTCTGAGTTTCATAAGGGAAACAGGGATCTTTGACAAATGTACAGAGAACAAATGATTTTATAGAATTATGCCTTTGTACTAAATGCAGGATGAGCCCTGCAAGATATATTTAGGCATGAAGTGATTTACCCTATATAAAGCAGCCTGCATGCAGCACATGTTCTCTTCGGTAGTGACAAGCAAATGTCACCCAGAGCAAGAACTCTCTAAAACCTCACACTAACAATGGATTCCACCTCCTCCTCCTCGGAGTCTTGGGGAGGCTGAATCCAGAACCATGATTTATCTCCCTGACAGGACAGGGCTCTGGGCCAGGATTCCATACAACTTATCACCAGGGTATTAGAGAATCCCTAGGGAATTGCCACTGCGCCATATCATCCACCAAACAGAAGATGCCCAGAGAGACAGATGGACAAGCAAATTCCTTACACCAGTCTCTGAAGCAAAATCGAAAGAAAGAGCATTATTATCCCATAAGTTACAAACATCTACTAAGAAAAATTCTTGAAATACATGTGAGTCCACATGCAGAGCTGACTTAGCCATTGATATGTGCTGTGCATTCTTTAAGGAAAAAAATGTAAAAAGAATTGTAATGTAAAAATTTTTTAAGGAAAAAATTTGAATTGTAGTAACATTTTAAGAACCTAATTTTAATGAGACAAAAAAAATTCTGTTGTATAAATTATTTGCTTGAATTAAAAAAATGGAGGAGAATTTTTTTCTGTACCTTAATGGAAAGTCAGATAGGTAAAATTACTTCTCCAGGCCTTCCTGCTGAAACAATAATTTGATACATCTAAAAAAGTGCATTTGTAACTCCGGACTACATGACCAGGTGTTATTTATACAGTGTATCTAATACAGTGCTGCAGTACATGCAATTTAGATACTGCGGTCTGAAATACACAAATGAGCTTTCAAAAGACAACACTTCTTCCATATCGTTAGAGATTTGGTATAGACAACTACTGCTGCTTTGCAGATTTTGGACAACAGCTCTTTTTATATGACTTTACAAATTTAGGTTACTTTTCATTAGTTTTACAATCAAAGTGAGGACAGATTATATAGCTCCTTAGTAAGATTCCAAAGGAAATACTGATGCCATTTAAAAGGTAACTGCCTTAGTGAAGATTCCTTTCTTTTTCTTCCTTGTGAAGGACTGAAGAGTGAAAAATAGCTCATGTTTTCAAAGGCTGTGTAAACTGTTTGCAGTGTCTGAAAAGAGTGGTTGGAGGAGGTGAAGTGAAGGTTGTACAATTTTTAACTGACTCATGCATTTGCGATGTGAGAAATATCACATGATATATTGGAAGTACTGAGTGGGGTTCAAAAAGGAAAATCAGGCATTTCCCTACTGCTTTGTAAAAGCTCAGTAGCACAGACCTTCTTTGAATATCGGCCAAAAAAATAAACAGGACGTGAAGGTCCAAGAATAAATTCCTCACAATAGTAGTTACAGAACAACAAAAAAGTTTTCATCCATAATTTCCTGTTGTCAAAGTTTTAATTTGCAGCTACATGAAGGTCTTCTGCTTTATTCTGGCAGCATTTAAGTAAAAATGAACACTCTGATCTTATTTGAGATCAAATTATTTTAAATCATGAGGACAAAAGCAGTCCCAAACGAGATTTGCTTCCATTGCTCAAAATGCTGAATGTACAAAGGGTATGAATATGTCTTTACTTCAAGAAGGTTGAGATCTGAATTGCACTGACATGGTTTAAAGGATTAAAAAAAAAAAATCCTGTTATCACCATTATACAGATGGGAAATTGAGGCACAGAAAGAATAAAAACTTGCCCAAGGTCAAATAAGAAATCTCTTCAGATACAACTTTTCTCTCTAACATACCTCAGGAAAAGTTTATAGTCACCTAAGAAAGAAATGTTGCAGTAATCCACAAAACATACTTCATCATGGATATTTTTCTCTTATCATTATTTCTAAAATAAGTTCAAACCAACACTGTCAATCCCCTCTGAACACCGTGTAGTGCTGGACTTGGCACTGCTGCATTAACAATTGGATTTGATAATCTCAGAGGTCTTTTTCAACCTAAAGAATTCTCTGTTTCTATATGCTTATGAAGGACTGTGTATACAAGCACCATTAACGAAAGCAGAGTCCATCATGAAGCTGTCTGGACTATTTTTGAAAGGATTAAAAGGTAAATATTCCAGCCTCAGAAGTTGTCATTGCAAAGGAAAAGTGTGTGATTGCTCTGGCATCACACATGATTTACAGCACATGAACACGATGGACATGAGTACATTTAATTACAGTGGTTTAAAGCAGGGAGACTTCTATTGATATCTAGACTTGCAGCGGAGCAACTCAGCAAGGAGCCAAGAACAGTCAGGTCCTTGTGCTGCAGGAAGATGGTGACACACTTTAGTGCTGACTTGACAAGAGGAAAACTGTGGTGTTCATACATGATAAATGACATGCATCGAGCAGAGTGAACAGCTTGGAGTCAGCACTTCCCTGTGAGCAGTGCAAGCACCAGGACCACACCGTGAAGCATCTGCTCAATCTTCCAAGCTTACCAATGATCTCAGCATTTGCACTTATGCATATTTGCACAATGCATAAGGAATGCCAAATGACTATTTTAGGGGTGGTTAGAAGATTGGAAGAGGTGAATCGTGTTGGCAGTATCTAAGGTCAGAGAGCAGGAAGATGCTTCCAAGCATCTTTAAGGAAACATTTTCTTCTAGCCCTAGACAGCAAGCACCTCTTACTGCTCATAAAAATAAACTAAGACACAGATTTGGTTCAACAGTTTCTCTAGCCTTCATCACAGTCAGATTCATGCCTGGCTCCTGCCTCAGCAATGCCAGTTTCTCCAGGTGCACACCCCAGTGGTTACATGCCTCTTTCACAGAGGCAGCTCTCACCAATCCTTATTCAACAAGAAAAATAACTTTGTATGTGAGAATTACATAGCCTCCATTAATTATTTACCTGTTGTGATAGGAGCTACAATTAAAATAAAGAAGCTAGGTTTGCTGTTCATTCTCGTATGTTCTTATTCCAGACAGGGAGAAGGACTGCTTTTAAATTATCTCAGTGTTTTGCTCATACTGAAGGGGTTTTTTTTGCTAAGAACTTATTCTTTAAGAGGCAAACTTGTCCAAGAAAAAGTCTCTGCAACCTAATTTTCAACAAAGTCCTCTTTAATAGTTCCCCAAGATAGTAATGCTTAGATGTTATCCCTATACTTCGGTCTCAAAAGTCCAGTCTGCCTTTAATAAACATGCATTGTGAGGATACCACTGAAGAAACAGGCTGCACATTATTCAGCCAAGCTGAGGTAGTAGGATTAACATATTGCTTTAAAAGCACCATGAAGGTGAAAAATTATTTGTTAGCGTTTCTTAGAACACATAATTTGTGTCATGGTGAAGCAAGTACTGAATGTCTAGTCTGGCTTTTATAATATTAATATGCACCTGATAACATGAAAAGTCTCTTCTTTGCATGAGTCCTGCCTTATCACTCATAGCACTTGTTTTAGAGAGCTAGCATGCAAATATTTTAAAAATTTTAAAATAGGTAACTAACACTAGACACATTTAGAATTTAATTTGGATTAAAATCTTCCATGACCACACATGCAAAATACAAAATGCCACCTCTTTCTAGCAGAAGTTAAAGGCATGCAGAACATCCCTGGAAGCACCTAGCCTTTTACAGAATAAGGCACTGGGTAGCAAAAGAAAAAAAGCATTTTGAATGTCAGTGAAACACAGTCATCTCTAAACTAGATCATGTTTGCTGTTTCACAGAGCACATCAAGTCTGTTTAACAGTTTGCAGTAGAAAAGACAGATACACAGTGCATATCCTACAAAAGTATTTTAAGTCAGAAAGATACAATGCTGAAGACCAGAAGGTGATCAGACTATCACCTCACTATATTCCCCTGACATGTTAAGTTAAAACTTATCTCCTGTCATTGTACACAGTCATAATTCAGTGTTATGCTTCCTGCCAAAGAAAGTCTAAATTTCCAGAATGTTTCATGTCTCAGGTACACACTGCTGTTGTTTCTCAAGTCTCCTCAATCCACCAGGCCCAGAGATGATATAAGTGTCTGCTGTTCTGCAGAACCCCTATAAAAACACCAGAGATAATTCCAAGGCCTGCACAGAAGCAAGTCCATTTGCCAAAAGCCTTTGAAACTTTGAAACTCAAATCACCGTGTGCTGCACAATTCACATTCACTGCCTTCATCGACAATTAAGTCTGGATTGTCTTAAAGGTTCAAAATGTATGTAGAAAAGGAGACAGATGTAGTAACAGTGCACTGGTATGTTGTTGCCTATATCCTAGATTTCTGTGGTTGGAGCAAAAATTTCTGATTTCATTGTTGGCATTAGGATGGTCACTAAACTTTACTTCCAACTAAAGGAAACAAATTCCCTTGAAAAAACACATACCAAGTACATTAGCCGTACACTGGAGAATTCCTGAGACATCTTCAGTTTCTTCATTGCCAGAGCAGTCTGTATAGGAGCATCTGTTTGATATATTGTGAAAATTCTTCTCTGCATCTCTGTAACTACAAAAAAAAAAGGTTATAACTATTCCTTATACAAATGCGAAGTCAACAAAAGTCTTTCAGAAGTGGTGGCAAAGGATTAAGACCTCCCAATGATGGGAAATTTCAAGATTCAGCTGGAGAGTGCTGAGCCATCTTGTCTGGTCCATGCTTCTGTCAAGAAAGGTTACACTAGATGAACTCTGAGGTCCCTTTCCAACCTGATATTCTATGACTGAAAAAGATTCACTGTTCTCTTTTTATAAGAAACACTATAGGCCATTAAGCAGTCATCATCTGATGAGATTGTACAGAAGCAGGACTGAACAGCAGTTTACCATTTACATCCAGATTAGGTACTGCTATTCCAAAGCATCTTGAGGAATTTGAGAGAAAATATTAAAAATTAAAATCACGTAAGACTGTGAATTGGAAAGCAGAGAGCAGAACATTACCATGCACCTTTCACTACCTCGTATTAACACTTACCCAATAACTTGATGCTCAAAATACTGCAGGGTCTTTTGAAGAGTCTGCCAAATGGTCTGAGGCTATGGAAGAATAATTTTAAAAATTGTGAGATTAGGGAATTGTAGCACAGTTCAATTAACAGATCTTTTAATGCACTATTTTTCTCCAGTTTTACTCCTCTTTATCTTCCACCAGCCATATGCCCATAGCTACAACAGATATGAAATATTTTTATTCATTCCTTGTATCTTACTTTACCATTAAAATAGGAAGAATTTTACAAAGTAGCATAATTAATATTGCTTATAAGGCTAGTTGCACATAACAAAGGAGCCACTTCACCCTCAAAAACAGCTCTCAAAAACTATCACCCACCAACTATCTCACTAATTTAAAATAATTAATTTGAAATAGTATGCAAGAAAATGCCATTATTTTGTGATGAAAGTATCACCAGGAAAAGGCATTGAGTTTTCAAACTCTATATGCTCCCTAGAGCATTTTCTAATAAAGAATATTATAAAGATGCAATTTATTTTGCCTTCTTTTCCTGACAAGCTATAACTCTTCAGTCATCTTTCAAATTACCGGGAAAATCAAGTTAATCAAAAGAAAATTATGACATGCTCCAAGCATTTCTATGCTGTTTCATTTTAATAGGTGTTCACCAAACTATGCGTGTGCCTAATTGTCTTTATTTGCATTATTACCACTACTACAGTGCTCATCAAAATACTTATGTATATAAATATTTATTTTCTTACTATTACTGTTGCTGAGGCTATTATTTTTTGAATGAATTCATGAGAGATCTTGGGGCAAATAAAGGGCATGTGATATCCATGTAATTTTCTCTTTTGAATTTTCCAAGTCACTTATGGCAAAATGTTATTTTTTCAAAATTACTAGTTTGTATCAAATCTGAGGTTCTTCACCTGTCTATTTTGACCTGGTGCCAGAACTGAGAGAGATACACAAATGAGATTTATAAGCTTTTCTTTTGTATCAAAGCACACATGGACATTTTGATCAGACTCACAACAACACACACTGAAATTTTAGAGATGTTTGGTCTTTTCAAGCCTTTTGGATTAGCCTTCTAAATGTTTTAGAAAGTAATAGTCAAAATACCCATTAATTGGAGGAATTTCATTCTAAAACCACAACCACCTTTGAAAGTCGCAAATTTTACTTACTGACCTACAGATTCAGCAGTTCAAGACCTGAGCTTTCTACCTTGCTCAAACTCTCGCTCATTAGTTTGCAGGAGTCATCTGTCCTGATGATAGCAGGAAGAAAAAAACTGTATACCAGGCTACACTAGGTTTCTATGACTGCAAAAGATGTATTTTCTAATACCAAACTATAAGAAATCATCTACACTTTTGAATTAAAAAATTAAATTAATTAAATGAAATTGTAAAAAACTAAAATTGAAATGTATGCAACAAAAGCCTAAGAGGGCTTATAAGATAGCCCAAACTTTTTAGCAGAGCGTGCTGCAGGACAAGGCTATGGTTTAAAACTAGAAGAGGATACAATTAGACTAGACATAAGAAAGAAGATTTTTATAGCAAGGGTGCTGAAACACTGGAACAGGTTGTCCAGAGAAGTGGTAGGTGACCCATTCCTGGAAACATCCAAGGTCAAGTTGGATGGGGCTCTCTCTGGGCAACCTGAATTAGCCGACGATGCCCCTACTCATTCCAGGGAGGCTGGAATAGAGGACCTTTAAAGGTCCCTTCCAATCCAAACTATTCTATGATCCTATGAACAAAAAATCAGCTCAACATAGATGCAAACCTTGAAAGAGGTTTTTCTTGTTAACTCTATGTCAGATAATCACTTTACTTCTCTGCGGGAGCTAAGTTACCTGTGCCAAAAGGCTTTAAAAGTTGCATGTTATCTTCTTGTAAAACATAATGGAAACACCATATGAGTGAAACCATCATATATCAAAAAAACATCCCCTTCTCAGTGATACAGCAGGTGTTGAAGTCCTTAGGCCTAATGTGCTACAAATATATTTAATGGCATGTTCTCACAGAGACTCAGAAGCTTTCCTGTGCTCAGCAGGCAGAAAAATCCACTCTTTACATATAGAAGAGATGTATTTTCTCACACCAGAACAAAGCAAAGAAGAATAGCTTTAAGCAAATAAGTGAGAGCTGCCATTTCCCATCTCCATACGGCATTTTCCTCAGCACCACTCCCTACACACAGAATATTAGTACTTCACTGGCTACTCCCTTGACATGAAATAGGGAGTAGTAGAAATGTTTGATTGCTAAATTAAAACTCCATTCTAATTGTCTGAAAGTGCTTTTACAGCAAACATATGCAATGCAGCAAAGCAGTAGAAAGGAAGAAAAACAGCTTTTTGTCTTTTCAAGAAGTTTTAAAGCTTAGAACACCTGAGGAATCATCTACAGATTGTCTTTCTCATGACTGGCACACATACTGCACTCCTTAACCAGGGAAAAATCTTTTTGACTACCTCAAGATTTGACAATACAAGCAATCTCCTAGTCCTGAACTTATTTCATTGGAAAATGTCCCTTCTCCTGCAGTGCTGAATGGAAAAATAAAAAATATTCCATGTTAACTTTCTCTCCTGAAAGCTACATCAGTCACCTAGATATTGTCAGACAATTCCAAACAGCGCAATGAACTCGCATCCCTTTTCCCTGGAAACTCCTATCAAATCTTAGAAATTAAGTACAGACAAAAATAAGATTTACTATTAAAACACAGGTCATAAACAGAGCTCAATATAATGTGCTCAGAGCCAGAATGAAAACTTATCCAAAGAGTCACGAAGTCTTTCTTCATCTCTGACAAGAATTATTATGGCACATTGCAGTGCATCGTTAAAAAGCCACTATGCTCACCTTCTCAGTTTGCTGTATTTTATCACTGGTGAATGCCATTTTGCTACAGATGTAATTCTGTAACCAGGGCCATGTCTAAACAAAACAGTGAGAAGAGATACAACACCTGTTTGCAGCCGCCTACAAGGGCAGTTTGGTGCACTGCTTCTTCCACTACTGATAATGCATTGCCCATGAGACACAGAATGAGCAGGAAAATATTTCCACCTCTTTTCTGTATCCAGGAACAAGACTGGATGGAGGCAAAAAATAGCTAAACCTTCTCCTAGCAGCATGGCACAAATTACCTCAATCAGAAGCAAAATTCTACCACTCAAGGAGGTAAAAGACAGCCTTTAATCACACACCTCCTCCACTGTAATGCCATTTAGGTGCCCAGTGCCACTTATTCACTGAAGATTGTAAAGCTTCATGGCTGCTTAAAATTAATCTCTTTAATGTATATGTAAGCTAGCAACTATTACCTAAACAATTGTATGTCAACAACTCCTTTTGATTGTGATGATTGACTAATACTTGCATGCATCACAAGAGGACAGTCACAGCACTTCATGTGCCTAAGGACAAATCAAACTAAAACAAATTATTGTTATTCCTTACTGTAAATTAATCCAAGGATTGCCATACCAGATCACATCCAAGCTCCCTATGGAATGATGATATATAAAGTATACAGGAACGCTGGAGATACTCAGACTGATCTCTTGCACAGCAGAGAATAGAGGACTTCCCTAAAAGAATTCTGAATTCAGACATCAGGCTATGGCTAACCCTAATGTGTCAGAATATTGTCAGAAATTTGTAAAAAAATTACTGAATCAATGAGTCATATAGGTTTGAAAGAACCTCTGCAGGTCTTTTAGACCAACATCCTACTCAAAGTAATTTGAGCTAAAACTGGTTGCTCAGGTCATTCTTCAGACAAGTTTTAAATGTCTCCAAGGATCACAATCCCACAACCTCTGCTGGGAAACCTGTGCCAGCATCTGAACACCCTCATGACATCTCACTTCTTTCCATAATTCTGATTTTAAACTCCCATCTTTCAAATTTTTTGCCTCTCATCCTTCTTCCCCTTTGTTCCCCCATGGAAAGCCTTGCTCCATCTTTCCTACACACCCTGCTCGGTTTTAGCTATAGACTGCATCTCTCTGCTCGCCCTTTTCTTCAGAGAATAAACCCCGTTCCCCAGTAAGCATCATTTAAAGCCTCCTTCACAAGGCTGTGCAGGCAATCACAGATTACCTCAGCTCACTTTGTCAGACTGCTGCTCAGCAGTCCTTGCTCCACAGAGCATACCCCACATCCATGGAGATCACAGCCCTGCCAGCAACACCACCAACACAGCATGCCTACCAGATGTGCCTGCACCAACCAGAGCCTTCCCCCCAGCTGGGCACCCACACCCTTCACCCTTGCACTCAGAGCCCTGTAGTCACTCCTGACGTACTCAAGGTCTCCCCTGGCTGCATCACTGGTACCCACATGCAAGAGCAGCAGTGGTCACACTGCAGGAGACAAATAAGCTTTGGCAGCCTCTTTGCAACACTTATGTGCGAGCTCTTGGCAATCAGCAAGCCTCCTGCAACAGCACGGCAGGCTGGCACATGAGGGCTTCTGTCTCCTCAGAAGCTCCATCAGAGTTTCTGATACCTGCCTCCTCTTCTGGAAGCTTCTGGGGTTGAGGCTAAGTGGATCTGCTGCCCCATCTGAAGGGAGGGAGAGCATCTCTCCCACCTCTTCACAGGGCATTTTTACCTTCTCTGAATCATAGGTGGGACAGGGGCCTTAGTTATGCTGTCAGCAGTAACCAACCTCCAAGCCTTCTTCATCTTGAAAGTTTCCACCCTTGACTCTCAAAGCTTATCTCTGTTTTCCTCTTCCTTCCTTTTGACATGGAAGTCAGGTTCTTGGCTCTGCAGAGCCTCTGGAAAGATCTGTCCATCCTCCCTAATGTGTACAGCCTGCTTATTATCTACGACAGCTCTTCCCCCTGGCACCTCATTGCTCTCTGACCAGAGTGCCCAGCTTTTGGCACCACCAGGCAGCAATCCCAGCAGGGCCAGCCCTGCCACAACAGCCACTATTGCTCTTGCTAGCCACCACTGTTTACAAGATGCATTCCTAGAGAATTTTGCCCTTCCTGCTAGATCTCATCCTGCTCTCCAGTAGTGCAAAACTGGTTCAGGTCCTGAAGATAGAGGAGTAATAGTTCCCTGAAAACTCCTTTTATGACTAACTGGAGAAAATCTTTATGAAGGTATTCGTCTTGATGAACTTGAAATATTCCTGGTTTTTAAACTCAGACAATTTCTTTAGAAAAAGGATTCTAGTTTAAACTGTGGGGTTTTTTCTTTTTCTAAGTTCACTTTTCTCTTCTTGCAGCTTCATTGCCTTGGTTTTCAAGACAAACGGGAAATAACTTCATCCCTTGTTACAAATGTTTTTCCTAAGGCAATCAAACATGTAACTTTCCAATCTTCTCAGAGGACAGAGATTTTAGCCTATTCTATAGCCATTTTCTGTTGCCTCTAAAATGTCTTTCAGTTGATTGCAACACCTTTGGAAATAAACAGTAGGGCTCATCTGCCCAACTGCAGGCACCCACAGTGATTCATTTCATCCTCTGTTTGGCATCTAATATGTGCCTGAGGACTCAGTCTGTATTAATAACTATTTCTTCCTTTTGTTTAGAAAAGAGATTGAGTGACTGCTATACACTTCGACATCTTAAAATGTTTAAGTAAGGACAGACAAACCCTACACTGAGGTGACAGGACTGCACACAATATCCCAGATGACTCAGTCTAAATTTACATAAATGCAGTTTCAAATTCTCTATGCCATTCCTTTTGCATCCTAAGATACCTAGATGGAATCAAGGAAGAAAGGGACCGTATAGAACACTGCCAAGAGAGCATCCAGGTACACAGACAGTTCCTCCTTAACCCTAACAAAGTTTTAGACTTTCCCTTGAAAAAGCTAAGTGGCTCCTAGCTGAGCTTCAGAAGGGTTTCAGCAGTCACGCTGTTAAAAACTTGAGTGCTTAAAATTTTAAATGTGGAAGGCGAAGCACTGAAGAGCATTAACAGACTCTGCTAGAAACCACTTTGCTTCTATCAGAATTTCTTCAATTACGTCCATCAGGTCAGGGGGCTCCCCCAGACTGTTGTGCCCTTGGGAGCTGAGAAGTCCTTCCCATAGGAATCTGGCCCCCTGCATGCAGGAGAGCCTGTGGATAGCAGCCAAATCAGCACTGTGACACTGAAAGTTTTAAATGCTTCAAATTTCAAGTGTTCAATCACAAACTCAGGAGATGTGTATGGTTTTAATTGCCACATTCACTGCTGGCGATCATTTGTTAATGAAAAACATTTCCTTTTTCATATTTCAAAACCACTTTTAGTCAAGTCTTTGTGCTTAGGTGATTGCAGATCTTTAAGCACACCGAGCGGGTGTGCATCTGGCCTATCTGAAAGAAGATAAATGGCAAAACAGTCATTTTCAGTCTGTGTATTTTTAATATTTACCCCCATGATCATGTAAGCAGTGAAAAACTGTTCTCTCGCTGTCCTTCTGGTCAGCAAAATATTGAATTAAAGAGGTTGTAAACAAAGAATCAAGGCTCCAGCTAAACACAAACATTTATCAGCACTCCCAAGTGCCAGGACTGGAGAGATAAGCATTGAAATTGCTGCGGCTAGGGAAAAGCAAAACTGAAAAAGAAAAGGAAGGCTCCTTTGGCATTCAGCAATGTTCTGATGATGCAGAAAGGAGGAAGATTCCCTAGCAGGTCCTGCACAGCCAGCATCCCTCCTGGTCCCATTCCCAGTAGCTGAAGAATGGAATGAAAGGGAACAGACAGAAATCAGAAATGAAGAAACAGAGTCACAACATAAACAATCATCTGAAATTTTAAAAAATAAATTATCTTTAGGGGTTTAACAGTGCTTTAGGTGATATAATCAGGAAAAAATATGGTTTGATCTCTAGATCCTGAACATTTTAAGGTGCGCTCATTTTTTAACTGCTTCTCTTTGAGCTAAAAATATATTTTCTTCGTGAAGACCAGCTTCCCCATTCCAGATGTTTGTAGTTTAGATAAAAGCGGCCCCGGCTTGCAGACCTCCATGACTAACAGCAGATTTGGTATCAAGAGAGAGATGCATAATCCCCAGGAGTGGACTGTCTGGGCATCCAGGGCAGGGTGACTGACAGCTGGAGGCAAAACAAGCTGCCTGGAACAGCTAACAATGATCCAGATGGGACCGTGCGAGGGTGCAGCACCCAAGCTCAGTACGACTGGCAGATAAACCTGAGACCATTCTGCCCCTCTGTTCATACAAACTGGGGTCCTCTTCACAGAGGACATCATAGAATTGCCTTCATTTAATAAATAACATTAAGAATTTTACCCAATACTATTTCATGCCAACATATTTACAATGTGAACACTGTGAAGAAATAAAGCGGAGTTAAGTAATGATTAGAAATCTTAAGTTCTACATGCCCAGCTGCTTTTCAGCTAGAAGAATCACAGACATTAAGGATGGAAATTGCCTATTAGATCATCTAGCCTAACTCCTTGACAGTGAAGGATAACTATCTCAGGGTGCTATCCCTTATAACACCAGCTGTGATCACTTCGTTAATCTCTGAATTTCAACCAGGTCTGGAATGGACAGAATAACTGTTCTAAGCTGCAGACAGAATGTGTTCAGTAGGTAAGAATATAATAGGTGGTCTATTGCTAATGCTACCTGTTCATCTTTTAATGCAACTGATATCTACTACATAAAATCATCAGTGCTACTCCAGCAGACTGATAGGAAATGAAAAGCTTTATATGTCAGTCTTTTTCAAGGACTTTTTTCTGCTGAGATAGAAAAAGAATCAATTTCCCCAGTGTAACTGGACCTAATTTCATATGCAGCTCTGCACAGGTATTTATCTCTTTGAAACCTATGGAGAAACTACAGATGTTTTTCATCTTCATTCTGAAACTTAGTTTGAGAGCTGGCAAACAGACACATGTAGAAAGAATCTGCATGTAAGACAGGATCATTTCTTTTACTCAAAGCACTTCACAGCAGCCTTTAACATTAGCACAACAGGAAGAAGGCAAGGCTTTCCTCTGTATTAACATGATGCATTTTATCAGAGTACAACCAACTGCTGGGAGCTGGTAACTGGCTCTGCTCAAACTATTTCAAATGAAGGACATTCACATTCATTTTGATGCAGCCATGAGAGCTCACTGCTTTCACAGGGGCATATATTAATGATCATGACATTCTTGTCTCCCTTACATCCTCCTCTATTTGCACCTGCCCACTCTGGTCAGAGGAGAGGCAGAGAAGGGAAAAGCAATTTAGATCAGTTCTGTGGGATAACCACTAGCGCTGCCACGCTCTGCTCTGTCAGCCACTGGGTCAGATCTGCCCGTGGGCAAGCGTATTCCCCAGCAGGGATATGCTCGCTGCTCCCTGGCAGCAAACACGTCTGCAACGTATGAATGTTTCCAAGATATGTTTTCTCCAAGCGCTGAAGGGAAGTTAAGATTCAGCCTGGAACTGCACAAACATTAAGAAAGCCAATATTACTCTGATTGGTCTAAGCATTAGACGTCAAATACTTAAACTCACACTCAATAAAATTTCATCAAGGTCAATACAATGCTGCAGGCCCTTGGGTGCAGATAATTTTTTTAGTATTCTATTTGCTGAACCTGACTTTTCTTTGTATCAGATGTTAAACTACTGAATGAGACAAACAACTAAAACCCACTGTGATGCTCATATTGATGACATTCTCCTGAATGTTCCCGTTTAAGACATCACAGCTCTATTTCAGGCTATGAAATAAAAGATTGATTGACTACAGACTGCTTGTGTGACCTTCTGTATAGCTGACTTTTGTCTATGTTAAGTTGAAAGATACTCCACAGAAGTCTGGTTTTATTATGCTTTCCAAAAAGAAAATCATTCTGTCTGCTGAAATTAGAACTTTGAAGTTTCTCATAGAATGTGCTTCTCTTCACCATTTTTATGCCTCACACCCACATTCTTGAGAAGGATGTTACTCATGGAAAAAGCTCATCCAGCCTGGGCTACTAAGTGAATAAGCTCATCATAGCATTGATAAGGGTATCATTTGACATTACCTTATTTCATTCAGAAAGACAGGCAGAAGTCATTTCTACAGCAGCAGAGCTTAGCTATACATGATGTGTTAATGTAAGTCATTAGGAGCTCAGAATATTTGTGCAAATTCCTTCCAAAATCTTATGCAGAAGTAAATTTTCTACCTCTCCTGCTAGTGGCAGGAACTTGTTGAGGGAGTAGAAGTAAAAAGTTAGTAAAAGGAGTAGTATTCATGGACACTAAGTGGTAGAGGCTTATGATGGAGCCACGTTTGATATAAGCTGCTACACTGCAACTTCTCTGCCAAAACCCCACCTCCGCTCCCTGAAGGATTCACTTGCAATTAAGCAATTTGAAGTTACAGTAGTTCTGTGACATAAGTCATAAGCCTACACACAAACAGAAATGACTGCCTTTACATTCACTTTTCTTCCACTGGCAGGGAAAGGGCTGTATTCAAAAAGACAGCTCTTAAATTCAAACTATTTGGCGGCAGCCAGTAGCAGCTTCCTAAATAACACAGGAAAAAAGTGTTCTTATTTCAATGTATTTTAAACTGAGCTTTTAAAGAATAACAGAAATAATTCTAAATTAACAGAAAAGTATAAAAAAGTGATTTTCACTTAATAGTTTTGTAAGTGATGAGTTGCATTGGCCTTTCAGAAAATAAAATCAAATGGAAGTGTTAGTCAGTTTAATGCTGTGTTATGCTGTAATTTGTGTTCCAGAAAGATCAGTGCAGCGCTTAGGGGTACACAGACTCTTCTGAATGCACGCCCAGTCACTTTCAGCTCCTTTAGGAATAGACTATGCCTCTTAGATGGGAGCAGAGTATTTGACTTTTCAAATCAGTGACAAATTATGTTTTTCTGATTTTGATTCTATTTTCAGCCTGGTATTGGATACAAGTCAAGATAGAACTGGAGCAAATGTGAAAATCTCTGCAAGGAACTAGAATTCAGTAACATTATTAAACTGCACTTTAAAGAATCAAGCTATGTCAACTGGTGCCAGGATACCATTCCCCTACAACAGAGCTCTGAAGGGCAGAAAATATTATTTTGACAATGAATAGCATACAGTATTATGTTTTCCACCTATAATTAATAAAAATGTACGTCTTTGTTGGTGTAAAATTCATTCTTTAAAATGGAACACAATAATAAAGCTGGAATCAAAAGGAGAATGTATCATTAAATTTGCTTGTGATATGCATATAATTACAGATTTATTTCTTAAAAAAAGGTCATAAATCAATATTCCTATTAAGTTCCCAACATTTTATTATTTATCTCCAATAAACTGAACCTAGCCTGGTGACAAGGGCAACTGTTTGTTTTGAGAGCAGCTGGATCTGGTTCTGGATTTCTCTGATCAGAGTGCATAACCAAAGAACATTCGACAGCGGTTCAGCTGAAGGAGGACAGAGGGACATCTGCTATGTCAGGAACATGATTTAGGAACACGTTAGAATGGATAGGAGTTGTCTTCACAATCACTCAGCCTTGTGGGAACATCACATGGATCAAAGGCTGTGAGAGGGTAGAGACAGTAACGGGGCAATATGCAGGGAGCACTGGTGCCAGGACCTTGTGAGCCAACGGAGCCACAAGAGCTGCGTGCAAGCCTGTGGTTTATTGCACTGGGCAGCTGAGTTTGGTCCCACAACCATCATCTTCACACTCAGGCACAGCTCCCTGACCCCAGAGGCAGCGGCACCAGGCTGTGCCTCCACCTTTCTGATGTCAGGGCACTTGGCTACGCAGCAAACTGGTACTGGGGAAGGCAGCAGGGCAGCAGCTCCATGAGATGTTCAGCACATGCACAGCCAGTTTGCTGAGTGCACCTGTGACAAAGTTGCTGCTCTGCCTCCCTGCCCAGTGCACCCTGCTTCCCCAGCATAGCCTAGTCATGAATGCCAGCAGTGGGATGTGGATGGAGGTCTCATGACCACACACTTTTCCCCAAAATGGACAGCTGTTTTGGTGGGAGGTGAGTCCTACCATCCTTCTAGCTCTGGTGCTCAAAAAAGAGAGAGTTTGCAGTGAGCATGTTTCTGATGAACAGTAGCAATCCTTCACCCATCCAGGCATGTTGGGAAACATTTACGAATCCACAGGAACATAAAATGAACCTGTGCTGATTGAGGGTCAGGTCCCTACAGCCTCTTGTATAACCACTGCAGGAAAAAAATCTCCAGTAATCTATATAAGAGAAAAGGTGGAGTATCGTGCCTGCTGGAAAGTGCTAGAAGCTATTGTCCAGGAGCAAGAAGAATGGGGTGGATTCAATGCTGCAACACAGCAAGGTTCACTTTTTAGTATTTTTCCACAGATCCACAAAAAGTAATGTTTGTGCAAAGTCATACTCAGCTGTAACTGAGACCAAGATTATAAGTGATAAAAAATGCAGTAACTTGTTTTCCCTATATTTTAGTGTAATGCATTTTGAATGCTTCATTACTGCATTTCATTCTACAGAATCTTGTACAATTGACAGTACAACTGTATTAACTCATGAATGAATTGCATAGGAGATACATTTCACATACATTTTCGAACCACTCCTAAGATGCAGCCTGTGTGCACAGCCTTCTTGCTGCTCTGCCCTACCGACACCCCTCTTGGGTATTCAAATCTCTTTTGCCCCTTCCTGCTCTCTTCAAGACTCTCCGTAGCTTTTGTTACCACTGAGAACTCTCTGTATGTTACAATAGTATTAAATATACACTGAGAATTATTCTTCAGTGAAAACACAAAACAGTATTTTATTGAGTACTTCAATCCTAGTCATTGCTGAAGGAAAGCACTAAAACCTATGGCTAAGTATAAACATCCAGAACCTGTAGCATCCTTCAACTTTGAAAGTTGGGATGAGGACAAATAACTGCTGCATTCATGTTTGAAGAGACAACATAAAACCTTGCAGGCTAGATATATAGTATATACATCTATATGTGCATAAATATGTTTATATACTTAGCAGACCTCAGAAAAGAGAGTAATATGGAATATGGAATGAAGATCTATCTGCATCTATAGAAAAATATTAGAGCTTTCTGTTTAGAAAGAACATCTGTCAGTGCTCCCTTCAGACTTGCCTTCTAATTTAACAAACAACATAAATGAATCCTATTAAATTAATTTTATAGGCAAAATGCTTTTTTTTTACTCTAATTAAAGTTATTCCTGATTTGTATGAGTAGATGTGAAAAAATAATCAGATCCAAAGTGTTAGACATATGGCAACTTGACTTGTTGCATGAAGACATATATTCAGTATCACAGAACTCAGTAAGAAAGCACCAAAATAACAAAGCATCTTAACAGTGGTTTCTCTTGAGTGAAAAATGAAAAGGTAGGGAACCTAGTTCTTTTCTTAAACCAAGACTAGGACAACAAGACTTCTTCGACTTAAAGACATTAATTTATGCCGAAATGTGTAAGATGGGAATGAAGCTGTAATTACAATGCCAAGATAAAAAGGGAAATTTTAAGTAATATGTATCACATTAAAATTTTTAAACAACCTATTTTTTTCGCAACAAGGGTTGCTATAATTACCTCCCAAGGAAACCATGAAAGCTGTTGTTTGGGACATCAAAACCAAGTTAGGTGAAATTTTTGCATTCTTAAACAAAATTTCTCTGAAAGCAGGGAAGAAGGAGGACTTGAATCTAGGAGAGTTTTATTCATGTCTTAATTCAAGGAATGTGTTTATTTTGAAAACAAATCCAATAACTTATCTGTAAAACTGTAATTGTCTTTTATAGCAACGTAATACAGGAGGTAACAGTCAAAGCTAAGAAAATACAGATACTAAGGTTATCTCAAAATACTGCCCTGAACTACTTCTGAATACTTCAAATATTTGGGGTAATATATGCTCTAATTATACCATTGCATTACTATCAAATTAAATAGCTTCTCTTTTTTAATATACTAAAACAAGACAGGTCACCTGAAATACCATCTATTATTACCAGCATTACAAGACCAGATTCCCAGCGGAGAGGGAAAAAATCAATGGGAAAGGAAAGTCTTAACTGCAACTGGATGACTATTTAATGCATTAAAACTTCTCCCATTAAACAGCTTGTCTACTCCTGTCCAGCACTTAAACTCCAAACAGAAAAGAGTATATTAAAATCAATGCAAACTGAGAGTTTGATGGTGATAAGACTCATAAGGAATTTTGCAGAGCTGCCTAAAAAATTATCTGATGCCACAAGAGCAGATACAGTTGTCCTGCACATCAAGACTACTTGTTGCCCTTAATGTTTATGCTTTAACATATTAAACTATCTCAGAGACCAAAAAAACGTTCAGTTGCAGCTGAAACTTTACGAGGAGATTTTAGCAATGACCACAGATATATGTACAGGAGCATAGCACAATCGTAACAAAAAGGCTGGAGAAAAACCTTCTTTTTTACACCAATCTACGAGAACCCTTGAGACACTGATTTCATTCTTACAAAATTATGCCAGCATATGCTGCAGGTTCTAGCACAATTCACTCCTGATACATACAGGACAACGGGTCTGACTCAACTACAGGTGCAGCTATCCAAACGATCATTAAGTCGTGGATTTCAAAGTCTACTTTGAAGAAACTGATCTGTCAGGAATGTCTGTGCATCCAGGGAAATCTGTTGCTGAAATATTTCCGAACGCACAGCCAGAACTTTGTTTTACCTTATTCAGTACAGAGAAGCCCTACTAATATAAACTCGCATCCCTCATTGTTCAGGAACAATGTGCACGCCATGCATCTCACAGATGTAACTTTTTATATATTAAGAAATAAAAAAAATAAAAAAATAAAAAAAAAAAGACCCACGTTCCTAGTACCAATGATAAGCACTTTATGACTTTGTTTGCATTCAAAAGGGGACTTGGGAGAAATTATAAACCCAGTCAAAGAGGCAGCTGCGCCTAAGCATGACTCCCGACCCGATTTCCAGAACCGGGCTGCCGGGAGCTATACTCCCGCAGGTTTGCGGGGTCGGCAGCCGAAGCGGACACGGAGAGGCAGCGGACTCCAGCGACCCCGCGGGACCACCCGGGAGCGGGGCGCGGGCACGGCCGCCTCCTTCCCGACAGGGACCCGGCACCACAGGGCAGCCGTGGGGCCGCGCCGGCTGCGAGCGGGGGCCGGGCGCGGGGCACTCACCGCGGGGGCCGTGAGGCGGCGGATGCTCTCGCCCAGCGAGTCCAGGTTGAC